>CAWUFW010012085.1:0-565821 GCA_963921515.1 Calotriton arnoldi
ACCCATCCCAACCACATACACAGGTGTACCACCCTCAAGCATGCCATGCTACCACACTCGAGCATGTACAACCCTCATGCATGCCATACTGCCACACTCTAGAGCATGTACCACCCTCATGCATGCCATACTACCACACTCTAGAGGGCACGCGTTTATACCTATACCAACCACATACACAGGTGCACTACCCTCATGCATGTCATACTACCACGCTCTAGAGGGCACACGTTTATAGCCATACCAACCACATACACAGGTGCACTACCCTCATGCATGCCATACTACCACACTCAAGCATGTAACACCCTCATGCATGCCATACGGCCACACTCTGGAGCATGTACAACCCTCATGTATGCCATACTACCACACTCGAGGGCACGCGTTTATACCCATACCAACCACATACACAGGTGCACTACCCTCATGCATGCCATACTACCACACTCGAGCATGTAACACCCTCATGCATGCCATACTACCACACTCGAGCATGTAACACCCTCATGCATGCCATACTACCACGCTCTAGAGGGTACGCGTTTATACCTACACCAACCACATACACAGGTGCACTACCCTCATGCATGCCATACTACGACACTCTAGAGCGTATACTGTACCAACCGCATCACAGGTGCACTGCCATGCATGTCATACTATCACACTCTAGAGTGGCACGCGTATGTATACCTATACCAACCACATCACAGGTGCACTACCCTCATGCATGTCATACTACCACGCTCTAGAGGGCACACGTTTATAGCCATACCAACCACATACACAGGTGCACTACCCTCATGCATGCCATACTACGACACTCTAGAGTATGTACCACGCTCATGCATGCCATACTACCACACTCTAGAGGGCACGCATTTATACCCATTCCAACCACATACACTGGTGTACCACCCTCATGCATGCCATACTACCACACTCGAGCATGTAACACCCTCATGCATGCCATACTGCCACACTCTAGAGCAAGTACAACCCTCATGCATGCCACACTCATACTGCCACACTCTAGAGCAAGTACAACCCTCATGCATGCCATACTACCACACTCTAGAGGGCACGCGTTTATACCTATACCAACCACATACACCGGTGCACTACCCTCATGCATGCCATACTACCAAGCTCTAGAGGGCACGCGTTTATAGCCAGGGGTGGAGAGATCTCCCTAGGTAAAGGCTCGAGCCCTAAGTTCCAGGGGCCCCCCTCAGCACAATACTTTGGCCATAGAGCTCCTGATTGAGTCCAGAGGGGGCCCCTCCACATACCTTGCAGGGGCCCCCCCTCAAGAGCCGGCCCTTACTTATCCCTGAGATGACCCATAAGTCATGTGATTCTGTCGTGGTTGAGTTAGTGCCCAGTCTCAGGCACTCGTTTGGTTTGATCAAATTCAAAGGTGACTCTAGGTTTTGGTGGGAAATGTCCTTGGGGGAGGGAAAAGGGGCAATATTTCCACCCTGCATTCTCGTCGTAGGGTGCGTTAACAAGTGCCTTTATGGGCAATCCACAAAAACTGGAAATCTTTGGCTGTGTGATGTGACTTGTCTGAAAATTGCTGCAGCTCATGATCCCTATGAAGACACAAGTGAGTGGGTTCAAGGGCAGGAGATAGTGTTTGCTGGACGTGCTCTCCACCGCCTGTGCAGACACAAGGGTCATTAGAGTTGCACTCTCACACCTCTTGCAACTTCTCACAATACAAGAACACAAGCTGATGAGGCGAATGCAGTAACATTAACAACAATAACCACACTCTGAACCGAGTCACATGACCCAGTACAGCTTGTGGCTTTCTGAATGGGGCACATGACCTGGTACAGCGTGTGATGTTTTGAAAGGGGCACATGGCACAGTCGGTCATGGAGTTCATGACCTTATACTCTGCTTTTGGCCTCAGTTCTATATATGCTCACGGGTCTTCTCAATGACTTCCAATATCCTTATAATGTATGGCAGGGAGTACTTTTGCCCCAATATCACTTCTTTTTTTTCATTTTTTTTAATTTGAGTTGGTAAAAAAACAAAACAGGGCAATTCATACAACAATGCAACAGCAAACAAAGCAAAAAGAGGAAACATAATCCGACATATCTTGGACGGAAAACATCTTCAATAGCAGCAAAAATATACGGAGTGCAAAAAATGCAATACAAATAATTCCCGAAAAGTGCATCATGACAAGTACCGAATATAAAGTGCAATTTTTCAACCATTCATCATACCCTAATATTTTCATATTTTGACATTTGTTTCTTGATATCAAGCTACAAGAATGAGTAGATTACAAGCATCTCTACTCTCATCTCAAGTAGCAGCTGGAATATAATGTTAAGTTATGTTAATTTAATTTCTTAAGCGCAAAGGTTACTCTAGGGTGTCCTGGCGCTGATCACTGCCTATCGGTTGCTGAGGTGTGTGATGCCCTTTGGGGTGAAAAGCCTAGTTTTCAGTCCCTTCCTGAAAGTAATGAGCTCGGTGGTGTTCCTGAGATGGAATGGAAGTTCATTCCAGGCCCTTGCGGCCCATGTGATGAAGCTTCTGCCCCCCCAGCTGGCTTTTTTAGCTGGGGGTGTGGAATAAAAAGCCTTTTTAGGGGTTCACTGATGCACCTGGTCCTTAAACCAACAAAGAAGAGATTGGCACGGCAGCTGGAATATCAAAATAACGAGTTTATTAACCTCACATGAGGGTGACTGCGTCAATACAGAACCCTCAGGCCACTGTAGGAGGCAGTCCATGGAGTACAGACACCCTGGGTCTTTTATGCCCAGTTTATAGCTGAGTTAGCATGTAGACTCAAAAAGAGGCGGTACAAGTATACACATGAATAGCTATTACACATATAAGGACTAACAGAAAATGCTTAGTCAACAAAGTAGGAGGAGTAACAGAGTTGCTGACATCAGTTAAAATAGCCTGACAGTTACTCTAAGAGCAGGTGCATTCTACCAGCTAGGCCTTTCTGAGTATGTGCAGTACTCTGGCTCAATACTGAAGGAGTTAATTATAGTTCCTGACTCAAGTGAAATACAAGAGCAGGCAACAGTGAAGAGGGAGAAAGCACATGGCGAGCACATGGCTAACTAAAATGGCTGCCAAAAACAAAATGGGTCCAGCTGATGCTAACAGCCATTTCAGCTAGTTTCCACAGATGGCCGTTTTAGCATTAGCTGAAGACATCCGCTATAAATTAATAGAAGCATGGAAGTTATCCTGCACATCTATCCTCATAAATCCATTAATATCCTGATCCATTGCTAGGTGGGCATTTACATTTTTAACATTGTTTAACTGGTGAGATACAAGTAGAAATACATGGGGAACAGAGTATTGGGTCATAATGAACACACAGATAGCAGGAGAAAATAATGGCTATTATTACAAACAGAACTATCAATTTTTTCCAACCCCAAGCAGAAAGCAAATCCCAAAACCATCCAGTCCAATTCTAAGTTTCAGGGCTCCGATGTATTTCAGTGACCATCTATTTCAGCTTCAGAATAACCAACAGCACATATCTAATATAATATCTTAAATAAAAAACATTTTTTAATAGACCTTTCCAGTGTTCTTTTTATGAGGGCTAGAGTACCAATTGATATGCTCTGGAGGAGGGCAGAGTAGTATTTATCAACTGTTCAAAAAACGTTTCTCTTGCAGAATATACATTCCTAATGCAAATATTAAAGCAACTAGACATATTGTCACAAAAATAATCTTCGTGTTGGGGGACCAGGAGGACCAAACGGGGCCATGGGATTTAGGACAAGGAGCCGCAAGGGCTGCTCCTCCTCAAAAATAGGACGACCAAAGGGGTACATTGCTAAAAAGGTACTTGAAGAATAGAAGCCGCTGTGCAACCAGCCAGAGGGGAGTCTTCTCCCTGTGTCCGTCTGAGCCTCACCGGCAGACTCCTTTCGTTCATTCTTTTCCAACGGTGGAGCTGCACAACTTGCAACTCAGGAAAACAATCACGGCCCAGTTTTAAGGGAAAAAGTTTCTTCTTTCAGGATAGGGCAATCACCCTCCGGGGCAAATGCCCTCAGCGATCCTGTCCAGTGTCTCAGGCAGTGCACCAGTATTCTTCGCTTTAATCTAACAGGCACCAAAGGCACAGCACCTGTACCCTAAACTCAAGTCCTTCCCTAACTCCTGTGTTGCTCCGCTGGCGCACTGCTCTTTTGTCGGGGCCACAGATTGTACCCAGTATGCCCAGGCACCTCCTGATCAACAAACAGAGGTGCAGAATTGCATTCACTTGGGGACCAGGACTCAAAAGGCCTGATGCTGGAATATCTGAGGCAACCCTTGTTTCAAAAGGGGTCACCTCAAGCAAAAGCCTCCTTGTCGTCCTTATCGGTCTGTGACTCTCTCAGCTGGGCATCAAAAACTGGATCCACGCAAAGAATTCTCCATCGTGATTTGTGACCCCGTCTTTCGCCCAAGACAGTGGCAGGGGTACACACTTCACGTCCCAGTGCTTCCGGCCTTCTACCTTCACTGCGGTCCTAGTTGCCAGCAATGCCTGTGCTGGTTCCCTTTACCTCGACTCCAAGCTGGATCGGCGCTAACTCCCCAGGCTGAATCTGATGTCCGGGCCCCTCTGGCAATGGTTGTAGGGCAGCAGATATCTATTGGTGGTCAGAACAAAAAAAATCTTTAGACAAGGCATACAAATAATCTATCAACAGAGAGGATACTCTATTTCAAAATACTTCTCCAGTCTTGGGGCGCCCCATACATTAGCAAGGCACCCAAGAACCACTTCATCTATCTGAGAGTGAAAAACCCCTGGACCTATTAGCGAGTATAAAAGGAACTTTTTGGTGAACTGACAAGAGTAAAATGTTACACTATTTGAAGCAGCCAAGGAAGTCTATGTTTATTGAAAAAGAAAAACAATACGGACATACTCTAAATCCTTACATTTGTGTATTCCTATATTATTCATCTGAAAAACCTGAAGAAAGGGAATTTTTAGAACAAGCATTCTTTTGTGCTTCTTGTCTTAACAAGCTTGTGTTTCATAAGTTATAACCTTTCACTACTTGTACAGGACTGCAGACACTTCTAAAATGATTTTTCTTACGTAAAAACACCTACATTTTATGCTTAGGACCATGCTCATGTTATAGGCGCGGCGGGAAAATCTAAAACTGCTAATTTAACAGGGATCCTTATTACATAAATAACTATAGCATGAGAATAATATAAACAATAATGGTGTTATCTCCTGAGAATTTTAGAACAAAAACTACCCACATATAGTTCCCCTTTAAAGGTCAAATAAGGGAACATCAATCTAGACGACTCATCCTTTCATCAGACAGGATGGGCAGTAACATGGCGTATTTTTTATTCATTTTATTAATGCTAACAATTTTTAAAACAGTATTACTGAATAGCCAATTAAACGTCTCATGGCCGTTCCTAGACAGCTTGGACAGGCTCAAGAGAGAGTGAGAAAAAGAGAGAGAAAAAGAGAGAGAGAGAGAGAGAGAGAGAGAGAGAGAGAGAGAGAGAGAGAGAGAGAGAGAGAACATAAATCAAGAAAAATGACAATGTGTTACTTAATTTTAGGTACCCTCAATTTGCCCAGGAGCTAATCTCCCTAATCTCCTCCCCCATTCAACAGTAGGTAACCTGAAACAGGTGACCTTCTGTCGACAATATTTACCCCCATTTTTGGCAGCTGAGCACAAACAAACTTGTAGGAGGTAAATAGCACATTGAGCTAGCTAGAAAACATTAATAACCAACTACCAATTCCTTTAGCAATTGTACTAGTGTAACATGAGGGCGCATGAATGCAAACTGAATTTCATTGCCTTCTTATTGTAGCCCTTGCACAGTAATCTTTAAACTAAAGCATTATTTCTATATACATGGCAGAGCTATGCTTCTTATGACTGCGCAAAACCTGCCTGGTCTTTTGCCAAAAATAATAAGCAAAGCTTCTCTTTCTCTTTGCGCTGTCATCCCTTCCTTCAGAATCTTTTCCGAGGTCGAAGTGCCAAAGCAAACCTATTAGAAAAACCCCTCCTATGTGGGCATTTTGCTGGTCTGCTAAATACAGAACTCGACTTCTGCCCCTTAAACCTGCTTTCTGTGCAAGGCTATTTCCATGCGGTTTTCCAATTCAAAGTAACTCTGAAGAATCACAGCTGAAAAGCAGTCCTGTTCCGTGCCTATGAGCTAATAATTTTAAAGGTAAGATGCACTTTTTGCTGCCTTATTTTATACTTATTTTTATTCGTGTGCAGTGTGTAATGTGATTTCTAGCAGTTTAGAGGCCAGCTGCTTGTTCTGCAGTTGCATGTGTGTACTGCTGAAACCTGAGATCAGTTTGAAAACATCCCTGGGTGCCAGGACTGCTTTTAAAAAGTAAATTGTGCCCAAACTCGACTATGGTGGTAGGGGCACTTAAAAATGAATAACCTACAATGTTTTGGCATATTAGGGACCCCCAGGGTCTCCCCTAGATATCCCAGGGGTGGGGGGTCAGAAATGTATACGGTACACCCTTATAAAATAAGTTTTTATATGCCTGGGTAAAGTGAAATTTCACATTTCACTCCCCACATTGTGGGAAAGTGCTGCTCAAATTCAACTTTGATGCTAGGAGCTTATATATTTGTCACAGTAGGATTATTAGATATTATAAAGCTCATAAAAAAGAAAAACCGATTTTAGTGCAATTATTGTTAATACATTTTTTTGTTTGTTTTATGTAGCCCTTTTTTTTTTTAATAATGATCACTAACTCTTTTAATGTTTCCACATATGAAAAGCAAGCCTCATTCCTTTCCTTTTGCATTTAAATGCATGTATTTATAACACTAAGCACAGAAGCTGTACTGAAACATGAAATAGTTTGTGTCACTTTTTAAAGGGCAGTAATTATTTACCATCAGAACCACAGATATGCTTATTTAGAAAAGCAACAAGAAAGAAAATCCCTGCTTTTAATCCTTTCTATTTTATCCAAAATGATGAAACTGTATTTGTAACTTTTAAAATTAGTAGTCTTTAACGCACGTGCTTGATCTGTAGCTTGTGGCCGGGCATAGCCATGTGTTGTTTACTCAGCTGTGCTTTTACGACCAGCAAGCCTCAACTTCTACACCTTTTCCAGGAGAAAAACCCTTTGCTGTATTGCAATGTCCTGAAAAAGTTGGATCTCCGTCTGTTTTGACAGACAGCTTCCTCTCAGTCAGACAGCGTTAAACAACTGTTTAAAAGCTCTTTTTCTGGTGCTGGAAATTTGAGCACGGTGCAGTCTATTTAAAACACAGGCATTCCAAGCCAGTACAATCTATTGTCTTGTAATGTGAAAAAAAGGCGCGTTTATTTGAGCAGCAACCAATTTACTCAGATGATATGAATGCCTTTTAATATTAATATCTAAGGATAATGCTGTAATATTTTGTATTAAGTCCTAGTTTGAAAGCACACATTCATTTTTTTTTTTTTTTTTTTCTATGAGGCCTATTTTTTCCCTATTGAGTGTTAATTCTAATGTTTCTTTTGTGGCAATATTCACACATCTATACTTTGTTACTATTTTACTTTAAATGGTAGCGCGCAGCTGTTTAGCATATATTATATAATTCATTCCTTGAATTTTAAAATGTAATTCTTTCAATGACATTTGCAGAACAGAATGACGACAACAAACCAAATTGAGCTCATTCCAGACATTTTTAAGAAGGGGGCCACACACTCAGAGCACACAACACTGCTTGCTAAGGCAAGCCATTCTCACACAAAAAACATAGTCACTACTTTACTGAAACAAGTACTTTCAAGCATCACCACAGGTGTCAATCCACAACCACATAGACACTAAAAAAAACAATTAACCAACAAATCAACACTTAGGACAAAGCAAGAGACAGCCTACAGACTGTACTCAAACCAAACCATTTGTAAATACCAATTGTAAGTAATATTTACAAACAAAAAGGACTCTAAAAAAAGTACAGAGATTACACCAAGACAAATAGACAGCCAAAAGACTGCCATGTTCAAAAAGACAGGCTCGCGCCTCAGGCCTTTTCCAATAATACACCAAATTACCAGTTGGGCTGGCAGAACACTCAAAAGCGCTCCGTATCACCACTTATGAATTTTACTAAGTGCGCAGATCAGGATCCTTTTTTATATATATTTGTTCCATAGTGTACTATACATTATGGAAGAAATAGTCATATTTAATGTACATAAACCTATTAGGTATCCCCTCTAGGGGAGTCAGCTGAGTACTTCCTAAATCCATATTGGTACCTCCAAGACAGCAACACTTTCTACGAAGTGTGCTAGGAGCAGGCATGCCAAAAATATTATAGCATATATAATATCATATCCAAATGACACTTAACACAATTTGTGCCGTTCAAGTCTTCAAAAAATAGAGAAAAATCTCCTCATTACCTGCCTTCATTTGCTGCAGCAAACAAACAAACAAACCAAAAATCTTGGCCAAGCTAATCCAAACAAAAGTGTTGCTACAGCAACCTTACCAAACCAAAGTCTCCAGCTTCCAACTGCCAAGTTCTGAGTGACCTAACGTTCGTTTTAAAATACTCACGCCAAATAAAGATCTCAGTCGGGAGCGGCCAACACCTGGAGGGTCAGATCGGGAAAACTGGAAAACACGTTGGTCTGCAAAGACAAAGGGCTTCCTCGTGCAGGGTACCTCCTCAGTAGATTCCTGCCTTCCGTCAAGAACACTCCCTTGGATAGCCGCATCTCTGATGAGGTCCACGTTCGAGCGCCAATTTGTGGAATAAAAAGCCTTTTTAAGGGTTCACTGATGCACCTGGTCCTTAAACCAACAAAGAAGAGATTGGCACGGAAGCTGGAATATCAAAATAACGAGTTTATTAACCTCACATGAGGGTGACTGCGTCAATACAGTGCCCTCAGGCCACTGTAGGAGGCAGTCCATGGAGTACAGACACCCTGGGTCTTTTATGCCCAGTTTATAGCGGAGTTAGCATGTAGACTCAAAAAGAGGCGGTACAAGTATACACATGAATAGCTATTACACATATAAGGACTAACAGAAAATGCTTAGTCAACAAAGTAGGAGGAGTAACAGAGTTGCTGACATCAGTTAAAATAGCCTGACAGTTACTCTAAGAGCAGTGCATTCTACCAGCTAGGCCTTTCTGAGTATGTGCAGCACTCTGGCTCAATACTGAAGGAGTTAATTATAGTTCCTGACTCAAGTGAAATACAAGAGCAGGCAACAGTGAAGAGGAGAAAGCACATGGCGAGCACATGGCTAACTAAAATGGCTGCCAAAAACAAAATGGCTTCAGCTGATGCTAACAGCCATTTCAGCTAGTTTCCACAGGGGTATAATCACTCCTTTTGCTCCCATGGAGCAAAGGGCCCGTCTTGGAACGTACCATTGAAAACGCTGATTCAAATGGTCGGGCCGGCTCCCTGGAGAGCGTTAAAAACCGTGCACAGGGCTTTGAATTGAATCCGTTGTTTGACTGGGAGCCAATGTAACTGTTTTATTTCTTTTATAACAGAGACAAACTTGGGTGTCCCAGTCAACAATCTGGCTGCCGCATTTTGCACGAGTTGGAGCCTATTCAGGTTCTTCCTTTGGATAATTAGGTATAGACTATTGCAATAGTCCAACCGCAACAGGATAAGTGAGGTAACCACTGTCCTGTGGCTGTCTGCTGGTAAGAATGACATTATCTTCCTTATCATTCTGAGAAGATGAAAGCTAGCTGAGACGACCGCATTTACCTGGTCCCCAAAGGTAAGCTTGTTGTCAACTATGACCCCCAGATTCTTTGCTTTCTTGGTTGGTTCAGGGAGGGTCCCCAGTTCTTCAGGCCACCAGTCTGGCGCCCAGAAATTGGCATTATTGCCAAAGATAATGACCTCCGTTTTGCTTGAGTTGAGCTTCAAACATTTCGTAGTCATCCACAACCTGACCGCTTTCATGCAGTCTTGAAATCTTTTTCCTGTCTCAGCCTCCTGCCCCAGCCGAAGTGACATCACAATCTGCGTATCATCTGCGTATGATGTCAGCTGGAACCCAAAGGATCTTATCAAGGCTGCCAGGGGTGTTACATAGACACTAAAAAGTGAGGGCTTCAGGGACGAGCCCTGTGGCACTCCACATGGAAGGGAAAAAGGCTTTGAGCGGACTTTATCCAAGTCCACAGTTTGAATTCTTTCTGCAAGGAAAGATTTAAGGAGGTTCCAGGCGTTACCTTGTACCCCGCCTTCTGATAAACGGTTCATCAAAACGTCATGATGGACCGTATCGAAGGCCGCCGAGAGATCCAACATAATCAATGCTGCGTAACCTCCCTGGTCCAGAGCTTCTCTTACTTCCTCTGTGGATTTTATCAAGGCCAGCTCTGTGCTGTGCTCAGTTATGAATCCATATTGCATCGGATCTAATATATCATTTGTTTGGAGGAACATGCGGAGTTGAGTATTCATTACTTTTTCGACTATTTTAGCTGGTAGGGGGAGACGAGAGATTGGTCTGTAGTTATTAGGGTCCTTAGGATCAAGATTTAGTTTTTTAAGCAGCGGAAGAATGGATGCAATTTTCCATCTTTTGGGAAACTGGCTAGACTCAAACATGGCGTTAAACAGTGGGGTAAGTGCTGCACCAATAAGCTCTGGGACTTGTTTGATCACGGACACTGGACATGGGTCATATGGTGATCCCGATCGAATGGAGGCCAGGAGATTGATAGAATCCCGCTCCTCCATTGGTGAGAAACTGTCTAAAGTAGGTTGTGTCCTGGTTGCACTATAAGCCTGAACGACAGAAACATCATCTGTCTCCACTGTCTGGGAGAGCTTAAATGAGGAAAAGAGGACTTCCACCTTCTGCTGAAAGAAGGTGGCTATCCTCTCACATAGTTCAGGACTGCTCTGATTTTTAGGGGTATCAGGGGTTGTCAGTTTAGTTACTGTTTTAAAAAGTTCTTTAGAAGATTTTGCCTGAGTGATTTGCTCTGAGAAAAACGTCCTTTTAGTGTTAAATAATAGTTTTTTATAGAGGGTAAGGCTCAGCTTGTAGGACTCCTGATCAGCGTTACTAAAGCCTCTTCTCCAAGAGCGCTCTAAGCGTTTGCAGGCATGTTTTTGCTTCTTCAGTTCTTCTGAAAACCAAGGGGCTGATGGCTTACAGCGCTTGGGGGTCCATAGTTTCGCTGGGGCTAGTTTATTGCATGCTATATCTAACCACTCAGTGTAAGCGGTGGTGGCATCCTCTATTACTGAGGGAAGCGGGCAGGCCGTTGTGTTGAGTAGGTCTCTTAACTCAGGGCCTTTAATATTCTTCCAGACTCTTGTTAATATCTCTTTTTTGGGTTCGGCCTTGTATAGATGGGGGTTAGGAGGTGTCAATTCGAACTAAATGGCGGCGTGGTCTGTCCAGGCCAGTGGTAGCACCTCAGTGCAAGAAAGATTAGGGTTGTTGTAAAGATCCCTTCTAGGGTGTGCCCTGCTGCGTGAGTAGGGCCTTCTACGAGTTGCCTTAGTTCCCCACTATTCATCACCTCTCCCAAGTTGATTGTGTCGGGATCGGTGCGTGCTTCCAGATGGAAGTTAAAGTCCCCAAGAATCGTGAAAGAGTCGGAGCAGAGCCCATCCTCTAACAGAGACCCGACGGACTCTAGGAAGCTATCTCTAGGGCCAGGGGGTCGATAGAGAAGAATCCCCTTAAAAACACTATGATGAGAAGTATGAAAGCTGAACGAAAGTGCTTCACAGGCCGCGTTGGATGCTATTTGGAAAGAGGGCTGAAGGGAGTTATGATATATAACCGTCAGTACTCCCCCCTCCCGAGCGGTCTGTCTTGAGTGAAACAGTGGAACCCCGGAGGAGTGGCTTTGGCCAGGTCCGGTCCTGAGGCTTTATCAGACCATGATTCCGTGATAAATGCCAATTTTATATTATGTTCTTCAATAAACAGTGCACACTCCGTGCTATGTTTAACCAGTGATCTTGTGTTTAGCAGTAGGCAGCGCAGGGGAGCGGATTCCGCTCTTTTTTTAATCACTCTTATTCTGCGTTCAGGTAGACTGGTGGAATGATACATAATATGGGGAAGAGTTAGGTGACAGTTGTGGCAGAGTACTTCCTGTTCATTAGAAGTTGCCCTGAGTGTTAAGCATGGACATATCAAGTTCTCACCTTTGGGGTTCATGACCAGAAGGTCATCTTTTGAGTAAACCAGTATTTCTGGCTCCAGAGAGCGAGGGGGATTGGCCCGGAGCCCTTTCCGAGCGCTGACGGGCGCAGACGGGCTTGCCTTTGGCGTGCCCGCTGCCGCGTCCGCTGCGCGGTCGTGTCAGCGCGCCCATTAAGTAGCGTGTGGGGGAAACAACTAGCCCGCTAACCCAAGATGGCAGCCCCGTTTCCCTTCACCCGATTCCCTTTTGATCGGGGAAGTATGGCGAGTAGAACAAGTAAGTGGTAAGTGGCACAAATATCAATACCCAGTGCAAGATCGTTGTTGTAGTAATATAAAAACAATTAAAAAGCAGTCTTTTAAAATTAGTAAAAACCCTGGCGAGCTATAACTCAGCTCAACAACCAGGAAAGGCATCGCGCTATATGGAAAAATGCAATAATGATCATTCAGAGAAAGTGCAACTTACAGAAAAGTCTAAAGTGTAAAGTGCAGTTTTACAGCCATACATCCTGAACTCCTATTTTTACATTTGTTATTTGATAGTAGGTAGAAAATAACAGATGAAATAGATTTCAAGCACCTCCAATCTCATCTCGAATAGCAGCCAGACAGTAAACAAGCATTTGCAATGCAATAGGTCTCGCATTTGCGAGAGTTTAAGCTATTGGCATTGTAAATGACAATGACTTTTATTTATCGGTTTTGCTAATTAGCACATAAATAAAAGGCATGGTCATTTACAATGCCAACAGCTCAAACTCTTGTAAATACGAGACCTATTTCCTTGCAAAGAAGCGGCCGCCATTGTCCTGGACTGCTTGGAAAGTGAAAGCGCGCATGGTGCACTGAATGTTGCAGGAAAGCATGTTGTGCCTGCAGTAGGAGAAACTCATTTGAAAACCAGCATTAGATTGTACTGTGCAGCATGAGGTATGAGCGTGCACCTGGATCCTTGTGCGACAACCAGCTGTGTGGGAAACCAGCATTAGAGTGTGCTGTGCAGTGTGAGACATGAGCGTGCACCAGGACCCGTGCATTAATAACAGCCCTATGGAAAACCCTTATTAAAATGTGCTGTGCAACGTGCGGCATGGGCGTGCACCAGGATCTGTGCGCGAAAACCAGCCATGTGGGAAACCAGCATTAGAGTGTGATGTGCAGTGTGAGGCATGAGCGTGAACCAGGATCCGTGCGCGAAAACCAGCTGTGTGGGAAACTAGCATTAGAGGTTCACCAGAACTTGTACATTAAAACCAGCCCTGTGGAAAACCAACATTAGTGTGTGCTGTGCAATGTGAGACACGAGCGTGCACTAGAATCCGTGCGCGAAAGCCAGTCATGTGGGAAACTAGCATTAGAATGTGCTGTGAAGTGTGAGACACGAGCGTGCGGCAGGATCCTTGTATGAAAACCAGCATGAAATTTGTACAATGCTGCGCGAGACACGAGTGTGCACCAGGATAAGTGCATGAAAAATACCCCTGTGGAACACCAGCATTAGAGTGTACTGTGCAGCGTGAGACACAGGTGTTCACTAGAATCTGTGCATGAAAACCAGACATGTGGAAAAGCAGCATTAGAGTATGCTGTGCAGTGTGCGAAACAAGGGTGCACCAGGATTTGTGTAGAAAAACATGCCCTGTCAAGTGAAAAACCAGCATTAGAGTGTGCTGTGCAGCGAGCGACATGAGCGTGAACCAGAATCCCTGTACGAAAACCTGCCACGTAGGAAGCCAGCACCAGAATGTATGCCGTGAGCCAGCAGCGTGCACCAGGATCCGTGTACGAACAAAGGCAGTAAGGGGACTATTCCCATAATGTGTGCTGTGCAGCCTGAGACACGAGCGTGCACCAGTATCTTCGTATGAAAACCAGCTATGTGAGAAACGAACATCAGAATGTGCTCCACCAGCGTGCACCTGGAGCCATGTATGATGAGCATGTTCAATGCAATAGCTGTTGCATTTGCAAGAGATTAAGCTATTGGCATTGTAAATGACAATGCCTTTTATATATCTGTTTTGCTAATTAGCACATATATAAAAGGTATTGTCATATACAATGCCAATTGCTCAAATTCTTGTAAATACGAGACCTATTTCACTTCAAAAAGCGGGCGCCATTGTCCGGGGCTGCTGGGAAAGTGAAACCATGCATAGCGCGCTGAATGTTGCAGGAAAGCATGTCGCGCCTGTAGTAGGAGAAACTCATTAAAGAAAATAGTGCTTACAGACTAAATAAGACCTACTGTGTAAAAGGGCCAGTCTTCATGGGAGGTTACAAATGAAGACAAGGCGGAACTAAGGAGGGACTAACAAGTCTATTAACACATCAGAAGCCAGCATTTACGAAGGGAAGGACACAAGCCAATGACAAATATGGCTGGAGAGTGGGCTGGGCTTCCATGCCATACACCAATACAGAATGCTGCAGAGCAGCGAATGCGCTGCCCAGGCTCGCCCTAAAAAATAAGTAAAAACATTGTCATTTACAACGCCAATAGCTCTAACTTTCACAAATATGAGACCGATTGCATTGCAAATGCTTGTTTAATTAGCATGGACACAAAAATATAGGGCAGACTGGTAAAATGCCAACAATGATGCATGAGTCTAATCAAACTTGCACTGTTATTCAACTTACTGTGCATGTTATATGTTTGTCATTAACACCTTGTAACATATTCATTATTTAAAAATCAGAACACTTTATTTCCCCGTTTTAATACTTTTCTTTTTTTCATTGCCTTTTTTTACTTTCACCCTTTAATCTTTCGCACCTTTTGAAATTAGTTGTCCCCTTATTTGAGGCCCTGCCCTTGTTTCTATTCTCTTTCATTCTCTTCCCCTCATGTTTATTTCGTTGTGATTCCATATGCTTCAGCAATAGTTTCCTTGCTTTCACAATGTTTATTAACTTAATTGCTATTTCTATCACGATTCATACACGTGCACTGTTACAAAGTTGCCAAGCAGTGGGAAAGCGGCTATACCAAGCCAATATTACATTCCAATTTGTAGCTAAGCCACAAAAGACAAGAAACAACAGATGGCTGGGTACATGTGCATTGTGTGGGTAGTAAAAGGCACTCATTAATAAGGGAATGTAAAAGAATATATAAAGCACATATAGCTATTGGGGGTACATTGAGACGTGTCATAGGCACGTCTGAAAGAGGATGGATGTTTGAGTGGTAAGACACACACTGTGTTTTTCCTTAGGCAAATAAACACCAAAAACTTTTTATGAAAAGCTACCGCCTAATAAAAGCCCCGGCACTTCTCCCGTAACAAATTAAGCACTGGGAAAGCAGCTGTAAGCCAGCCAATACCAAATTTCCACTCACTGCTAAGGCACAAACATGAAGGAAATGCAGCTGGCTGTGTACAGGTGCATTGTGTGGGATGTGCATTTTGTGTGAAGTTGCCTTTAAAACAAAAAGAAATGCAAGTGCTAATTGTTTTATGTGTTTACATACATTAATTGACAGACAACAAGCAAAAAGGCGAGTGCTGATTGTTTTAGGTTTTTATGTATATTATTTCATCAACGAAGCAACAAGGAACTGGAAATGGCTGGCCACATGTAGATTGTAATGGGAAGTAAAAGGCGGTTATTGAGGGGTGAATGTAAAAGAATATACAAAGTAGATACGGCTATTGGGGGTACATATGGATGTGCATAAAAGGCACGTCTGGAAGCGGATGTATGTATCAGTTGTAAGACACATATTGTGCTGTTTATTACGCAGGCAAACAACAAACATTTAATAAAAATATGCCGCCTAATAAGAGCCCCGGCACCTGTTTAGTAACAAATTAAGCACTAGAAAAACACGCCGGGAACGTGAAAAGCCTAAATAGTAAACAAAGGCACAATCTGGACGGAATGTGGCCTCACTGTTATGGCGGTAGAGGTAGGAGCTCAGGAACGGTGTTCGAGTCTCTGGAAAACCAGAAAAATCTGTGGTTTTGGGCAAATCAGTTAATCTCCCTGTGCCTAACAAAAATGTTTGCGTGTCTATTTAAAGCAGCAGATGCTTATGTAAAGCGGTTTGATACCTCCAGGTCTAGTTAGCGGTAGATAAAACTCCACACATAATATGAAAGTAAAGTGTATACGGTAAACATAGGTTTAAAAGGATTTTATATGGCTAAAAAATGCTGGTGTGGCCTGGAAAAAACACGCACGGATTTGAAAAACCGCACAAGATGCGCTCTAAAGGAACAAATGGTGATGAAAAGGCAAAACACCCAAAACTTTCTTTAAAAAGCTGTTGCCTAATAGGAGCCCCGGCACCTCTTTCGCCAGAAATATTTTTAAATTTTCCGTTAAAATTAACATGAATGCAAGTGCTAATTTTCGCACTGTTTGCCTTTAAACAACATGCACTCTCCAATTGTACGGTTTCTGTGCTCTGTCTTACAAAGGCTAACACAAAAGATTTTTTTTAAAAAGCTGGCGCCTAAGAAAAGCCCCGCACCTCTACTGTCACAAATTAAGGTCTTGGAAAGCGGCTGTATCCAACACTGTGAAAACGGCTGTAGGTAAGCCACAAACACTGCAGGCATGATTAACTTAAACAACTGAGCTGGGCACATCGCAAAATTAACTCCGTAACAGCCTAATCTCGAACTTCGTAATTACTGCTACGACTACTACATGTTTCTCGTATTATCAAGGCGAATATCAAGGCAAGTATTGAAATTTATCATAAGCACTGCTATTTAAACATTTACAGCAAACTACAAACACGTGCACTGTTACAAAGTTGCCAATACACACGCGCGCAAAAAGTATCTCGGCCTTTTCTTGCTTATGTAAAGCGGTTTGATACCTCCAGGTCTAGTTAGCGGTAGGTTTCTTTCTTACAAAGGCTAACACAAAAGATTTTTTTAAAAGCTGCCGCCTAAGAAAAGCCCCGGCACCTCTTTTGTCACAAATTAAGGTCTTCGAAAGCGGCTGTAACCAGCACTGTGAAAGCGGTTGTAGGTAAGCCACAAACACTACAGGCATGATTAACTTAAACAACTGAGCTGGGCACATCGCAAAATTAACTTCGTAACAGCGTCATCTGTAACATCGTAATTACTGCTACAACTACTACATGTTTCACGTATTATCAAGGAGAGTATCAAGGCAAGTATTAAAATGTATCGTAAGCAATGATATTCAAAGATTTGCAGCTAACTACAACCACGTGCACTGTTACAAAGTTGCCAATACACACGCAAGAAAAAAGTATCTTGCCCTTTTCTTTAAAATACATCACACGCAACAAACCCAAAAATTATCAAAAGCACTGCTATTGCGTAAACAAACACTACAGGCATGATTAATTTAAACAACTGAGCTGGGCACATCGCAAAATTAACTCCGTAACAGCCTAATCTCTAACATCGTAATTTCAAGCCACTAATCCCATGTATACAGTACTTAGGCGGTGCTGTCTGGGCGTGCCCCCACAAAAAAACAAGGAGAACGAGCCGAAATGCAAGAGTAGGCGGCTGGAGCAGCAGAGACGGCGCGGCTCCTGTACAGGCTGGAAGACCTCAGCCTACAGAGAACAACAAGGAGCGAGGGGCGCGAACCAGGCGCCATGGAAAAAAAAACAAAGTAGTGCCTACATTAAAAGATGCCGCCTTGCAGCGCAAGTTAACAGTAGTTGATCGATGCTGCTTCCTCCAGAAACGGAAGAAAACGGAAATGACGTGACGGACCACCAGCCAACAAAGAGCAAGTTAAGAAGAGCAATGCCAGATTTCACCAATGGTAAGCGACGAAGCAAAGAGATATGCAATGGGTGGAGTTTAACTAGTAATACAGATTACTTCATGCCTCGTAGAGGCAGCGCATGCGCTGCCTATGCGAGACCTAAAAATGTACAATACAATACTACTACTACTACCAAGAAAAAGTACCTAAAACAGTGCAAAGTGCAATTTCTGGCCATTCAACATACCCTACCGTTTTCCCTTTTCATTCTGAACAAGAACGCAAAATATAGATTTCCCACGACCTTGCGGAATTGTTAATAGCGTTAACTTTAAGAAATGGAGTTTTACAACTAACCATGAAGTAAAGAATACTGAGCATCTTGCGCTTAGTAATAAGCTTAATTTGTATTTAACTCCCAAGAAGCAGAGAGGGTGGAATTCATAATCATCATTCATTTGCTGCCATTAATGAAGAACTATCCATATCCCCCTAAATCTGCGTATTGCACCCATACGTTTAGCCTATGCCTCCTCGAACGCATACGTCCTAGACATCTTACTAAACCCTTACGGATGGTATGCTATCCGATTTCCAATTCTGAAGGATCAGAGATGTGGCTACCGCTATTGCAATTGAGATAAAATATTGTTAGGTCGTCAGATGATATAACTCATACGAGGAACTAAATAGCACCAACCTGAGAGATGGAGCAATTAGCATAGACACTGATTGATTGATAACCTTAAACACATCCTCCCAGAATTGTTGTAAATGAAATCCAGGAAAAACTATATGATTCCAGCCTCCTGCTCCCCTAGCTGGACACCTAAAGCATTGATCTGAAAGCAGTGTAAACATCTTATGGAACCTTTTAGGTGTATAGGAAGTCAACCACCTTGATAAAAAGCCGTCCTTTTCTAATTGGCTGCACTTAGTGCTCTGTGTCCCACCTCACTTTGTAACTGTCGTTCTTTGATATTCAATCTACAGCCTGTTTCTTCTATTTTTAACAAGAATCAATCTATCTCTTTCTGTTCAATAGTCTGGCGTAAAAGACGATACCAACTACCCACTCCCACCCCAATATCACTTCTGTAGTGTATTGTGTCTCCCAAGCAGTGTCTCACCTTCAGAAGGCCCATTGGCTGTTCCTCCTTGCATTTCTTCTCTAGATCTGTTATTAGGGCACTGAGAGAGGCGATTCGATTGGACAGTTTGTCGATATTTGCATTTTCTACCATGGCGATTGTCTTCTCCATCTCCTCCAGTCTCCGGTACAGCGTCTGCTCTTTGTCTCTCAGGAGCTGGTGCAGGTCTTTAACCTCAGATGCAATTTTCTGCTTCTCAGCTCTCAACTTGTTCTGTCAGCAGTAAAGAAATGCTGGTTAGATACAGGAAATCTTTCAATAAGCACAGTCATCAATAGGGTGCAAGCCAAAGGGGCACTGCAGGGGGGGGGGCAAGGGTTTTTGCAGAAACAGAGACATGACCGGTATCATATTTAGGGGCACAGGAGCTTCTGCCAAAACGTTCATCTAGATAAAAATCTTTTTATTTCAGTTTCAAGCTGCACACTGTTGGTACCTTCCCTTCAGTCGTCTTCGACCTCCACTCCACCTGTCCACCAGTTGATAGGGACGTTGGATGCTAAACAGTGCAGAATCAGTGCTCTCTGTTCAGGAAGCGGGAAGAGACTGGTGTGTGGGAGACTCTAGGCTGAGATGTGAATACAGATGCAGCAGATGGAAATTTGTAGGATGCCAGGAGCTCATGTATACCGGTGTACACTGGGGTGTGTCAGGTGTGATCCAGTCCATGCGAGGAAAGACTGGCACAACTCTGCCCAGTGTGGGTAAAGCGCCCTGCGCGTCCACCAGGCACAAAAATAAACAAGGCTCATGCTTTGGAGCTGAGTGCAGAGATTGGCTGAATGGCTTACTTCAAATATCAGCGGGAGTGACTGACAGGTGAGTAAATAAGGCAAAAAATGGAAATCTTGGAGCACTTGGACATGCACCTGGGCATGCAATGCTAGTCAGGGGTGCTGCAGAGAATGGTGCAGAGCTCCAGAGGGGATGAGATCACTTGGGGGGGGGGGGGAGGGGGCAGCTAGATCCTTACCAGAGTCCAATGCACCAGGAAACTGAGGGAAGCATTTCAAGAAGCACCCCGCCTATTCACAAAGGGAAGTCTACGTGGGGAGTTCCCTGCACACGTACATGTTGAACTACAATGCAGCGTAGATCTCCACCCGGAAGGTATTTACCAATTCTGATTGGAAATCTCTGCCCAGTAGTAGGATTCCAAGTCTCACAGCCTTACAAGAAGCGGTGGAGACCTTTACGACAAAGAGGTGCCCTCGAAATCAGGGTTCCTGACCTGCTTTATGGCCAGCTTCTCCTGTGGAAGCCCAAGGTGAGGCCAGGTAAGAAACAATGCCCCTCTACTCACCACTACAATTCTACTCTACACTCATGTCACACTCGCACCCCCAAATATGCACACCTCACACTTCGCATCCCCAGCTTGTGTTGTTAATGTACTCCTTATTTAATACAGTCCCCCTTTCAAGAGCATTGGTTGGAACAGCAGGAGCACCAACTAATATGGGAGACTGACAACAAGGGGGCACGCGTTTATACCCATCCCAACCACATACACTGACTGGTGTACCACCCTCATGCATGCCATGCTACCACACTCTAGAGGGCACGCGTTTATACCCATCCCAACCACATACACAGGTGCACTACCCTCATGCATGCCATACTACCACACTCGAGCATGTACCACCCTCATGCATGCCATACTACCACACTCGAGCATGTACCACCCTCATGCATGTCATACTGCCACACTCTAGAGCATGTACAACCCTCATGCATGCCATACTACCACACTGTAGAGCATATACCACCCTCATGCATGCCATACTGCCACACTCTAGAGCATGTACCACCCTCATGCATGCCATACTACCACACTCTAGAGGGCACACGTTTATACCCATCCCAACCACATACACAGGTGTACCACCCTCAAGCATGCCATACTACCACACTCGAGCATGTACAACCCTCATGCATGCCAACTAATATGGGAGACTGACAACAAGGGGGCACGCGCTTATACCCATCCCAACCACATACACTGACTGGTGTACCACCCTCACGCATGCCATATTACCACACTCTAGAGAATGTACCACCCTCATGCATGCTATACTACCACATGTGAGCATTTACCACCCTCATGCATGCCATGCTACCACACTCTAGAGCATGTACAACCCTCATTCATGCCATTCTACCACACTCTAGAGGGCACCTGTTTATACCCATCCCAACCACATACACTGATTGGTGTACCACCCTCATGCATGCCATACTACCACACTCGAGGGCACGCGTTTATACCCATCCCAACCACATACACAGGTGCACTACCCTCATGCATGCCATACTATCACACTCGAGCATGTACCACCCTCATGCATGCCATACTGCCACACTGTAGAGCATATACCACCCTCATGCATGCCATACTGTCACACTCTAGAGCAAGTACCACCCTCATGCATGCCATACTACCACACTCTAGAGCATGTACCACCCTCATGCATGCCATACTACCACACTCGAGCATGTACCACCCTCATGCATGCCATACTACCACACTCTAGAGAATGTACCACCCTCATGCATGCCATACTACCACACTCTAGAGAATGTACCACCCTCATGCATGCCATACTACCACACTCTAGAGAATGTACCACCCTCATGCATGCCATACTACCACACTCTAGAGAATGTACCACCCTCATGCATGCCATACTACCACACTCTAGAGAATGTACCACCCTCATGTATGCCATACTACCACACTCTAGAGCATTTACCACCCTCATGCATGCCATACTACCAAACTCTACAGAATGTACCACCCTCATGCATGCTATACTACCACATGTGAGCATTTACCACCCTCATGCATGCCATGCTACCACACTCTAGAGCATGTACAACCCTCATGCATGCCATTCTACCACACTCTAGAGGGCACCTGTTTATACCCATCCCAACCACATACACTGATTGGTGTACCACCCTCATGCATGCCATACTACCACACTCGAGGGCACGCGTTTATACCCATCCCAACCACATACACAGGTGCACTACCCTCATGCATGCCATACTACCACACTCGAGCATGTACCACCCTCATGCATGCCATACTGCCACACTGTAGAGCATATACCACCCTCATGCATGCCATACTGCCACACTCTAGAGCAAGTACCACCCTCATGCATGCCATACTACCACACTCGAGCATGTACCACCCTCATGCATGCCATACTACCACACTCGAGCATGTACCACCCTCATGCATGCCATACTACCACATGTGAGCATGTACCACCCTCATGCATGCCATACTACCACACTCTAGAGAATGTACCACCCTCATGTATGCCATACTACCACACTCTAGAGCATTTACCACCCTCATGCATGCCATACTACCACACTCTAGAGAATGTACCACCCTCATGTATGCCATACTACCACACTCTAGAGAATGTACCACCCTCATGCATGCCATACTACCACACTCTAGAGAATGTACCACCCTCATGTATGCCATACTACCACACTCTAGAGCATTTACCACCCTCATGCATGCCATACTACCACACTCTAGAGAATGTACCACCCTCATGCATGCCATACTACCACACTCTAGAGAATGTACCATCCTCATGCATGCCATACTACCACACTCTAGAGAATGTACCACCCTCATGCATGCCATACTGCCACACTCTAGAGAATGTACCACCCTCATGCATGCCATACTACCACACTCTAGAGAATGTACCACCCTCATGCATGCCATACTACCACACTCTAGAGAATGTACCATCCTCATGCATGCCATACTACCACACTCTAGAGCATTTACCACCCTCATGCATGCCATACTACCACACTCTAGAGAATGTACCACCCTCATGCATGCCATACTACCACACTCTAGAGAATGTACCACCCTCATGCATGCCATACTACCACGTGAGCATATACCACCCTCATGCATGCCATACTACCACATGTGAGCATGTACCACCCTCATGCATGCCATACTACCACTCTAGAGCATTTACCACCCTCATGCATGCCATACTACCAAACTCTAGAGAATGTACCACCCTCATGCATGCCATACTACCACACTCTAGAGAATGTACCAACCTCATGCATGCCATACTACCACACTCTAGAGAATGTACCAACCTCATGCATGCCATACTACCAAACTCTAGAGGTTTTCATACCGTTTTTTTCACACCCCAGAACTGATGTTATTTTATTTTTAATTATATGCGTATATAGGAGTCCTAACTTTAGTACTACTAAATGCCTTCTGTGAATACCAAAAGTAGTAAGTTTAGGATTTTGTCTCAGATTAGTTCTTTGAATCGGCCCCTTTTAATTCCATTAGCATCAAAAATTCTCATTCATATATTATTTTTTAAAGCTACTGTGTTGTCTGTGTATCTGCCGACTCCCACCTCCTCCTCTTCTGCTCCAACCAGGGCGCAGACACGTGGCCCTTTTTCTTTATGTATCAATTGATAAATGTGAAGTGTGAACTTATAGTGGTCATCTTGCTTTCCTTATCTTCACTTATTCAGATTCATGGGTAAGTATATTTACCGCCCACTCTAGCCACTCTAGTTCAGTTTACGGGTAAGTATATTTATCGCCCACTCTAGTTCCGGTTTACGGGTAAGTATATTTATCGCCCACTCTAGTTCCGGTTTACGGGTAAGTAAATTTATCGCCCACTCTAGTTTGGGTTTACGGGTAAGTATATTTTTCGCCCACTCTAGTTCGGGTTTACGGGTAAGTATATTTATCGCCCACTCTAGTTCGGGTTTACGGGTAAGTATATTTATCGCCCACTCTAGTTCCGGTTTACGGGTAAGTAAATTTATCGCCCACTCTAGTTTGGGTTTACGGGTAAGTATATTTATCGCCCACTCTAGTTTGGGTTTAGAGGTAAGTATATTTATCGCCCACTCTAGTTTGGGTTTACGGGCAAGTATATTTATCATCCACACAGTTACTAAGATACTAAGATGTATTCAGAGTATCTCTATAAAATATATTTCATGCCTTGTGATTGGTCACTCAGACTTGCCTATGTGACCCATCGCCAGTTTTCTTCCCAGCATTTAACTGCTGGCAGTAACACAAATATTCTGCCAAGTGTAGATTGAACCAGTAATTCATAAAGAACCGGATCATGGCATTACGCCCAACATGTATAAGTCCATGCATGTGTTGGGACATTGAGTGTAACATTGAATTGGGCAACACTAATTTATTCTCGGCCGACATGCAGATATCATGTAAGTCAGGGGTCTTCCACCCTCTCTGTAATAAGAGCTACATATGTTCAATGAAACTCATCGAGAGCTTCTGTTATTATTAGTGTTGTAACAGTGACCACATCAGACAAAATTGCATTAATGGTCACCATATGCAAGATTACTACCAGCAGTGATGCCAACCGTAATGTAAGAAAGGCTTTGCCAATATGGTATGCTTCTACATGGGTAACACATAACAGCCATAGCACCATGCCTCTGGTACCAAGATGGTAACATCTGTAGAAAGTCTCCCCAATACCACATCATTTACCACTCAAATATCAGATTTAAATATATTTTGGAAATTCAGCCATTTTTCTCCAAATACCAGCTTATGAGTTCTGATAATAAACATATTTTCGTTTAAAATATACACTCTCACTTTTGGTATTAGTATATTATTTCAACCAAGCAAAAGCTTCTAATTTAGTAGGCGTGCCTGCACAGAGGCGCGCTACCTACAGCTGACTGGAAAGCTACCAGTAGCTCACGAGCTACTCGTTGGAGAAGCCCGATTCAAGACTTTTGTACAACCTGCTGCTCCCCACGTTTTCTTTTCTTCTTCTGGAGCCTCATTCTGAAGCTCTCTGAGCTCGTCTAATGTCTGAATTGTTTTCAACATGAAACAGTGACACACTGCCTACACTACTGCCCTAAGACTCATGACGCACTGCCTACACTACTGCCCTAAGACTCATGACGCACTGCCTACACTACTGCGCTAAAGCTCATGACACACTGCCTAAACTACTGCCCTAAGGCCCATGATGCACTGGCTACACTACTACAATAAGGCCCGCCCATGATGCACTGCCTACACTACTGCCCTAAGACTCATGACGCACTGCCTACACTACTGCGCTAAAGCTCATGACACACTGCCTAAACTACTGCCCTAAGGCCCATGATGCACTGCCTACAATACTGCCGTAAGGCCCATGGCACGCTAACTACACTACTGCTCTAAGAATCATGACGGGCTGCCTACAATACTGCCCTAAGGCCCATGATGCACTGCCTACACTACTCTCCTAAGGCTCATGACACGCTGCCTACACTACTGCCCCAAGGCTCATGGCCCGCTGCCTACACTACTACCCTAAGGATCATGACACACTGCCTACATTACTGCCCTAAGGCTCATGACCTCCTGCCTACACTACTGCCCCAAGGCTCATGAAGTTCTGCCTGAAGTACTGCCCTAAGGCTCATGACGCACTGCCTACCCTACTGCCCTAAGGCTCATGACACACTGCCTATACTACTGCCCTAAGGCTCATGACACACTGCCTATACTACTGTCCTGCGGCTCATGACACGCTGTGAGAAGTTGGCCTGGTATATGCTGTTCACTAATTAAAGTGGACACCTTGCACCAGGGCAAATCGACTCTTATGGTAGATAGGTTTAAGACAACCTTTTAAAGAAAGCTATCCTAGTGGTAGCTGTGGAGAGCAGCCTTCAGGCTAAGTCTCGGAGGAATGTAAAGCAGCTTGTTTTACCATATAATCTCTTGAATCACCAAATGAAAAGACACCACACAGGTATATATATCAAATATATATGTATTTATTTCTAAATAACTCTCTACTAATCTCTTTATGAGATTAGAAGACAAACATATGCACAAATCAACGTTTCACAATAAGTTAAGCACAAAATATGGCTGGGGCCCTAGGGGCGTACCAGACCATATACTGAGTAAGAGACTTAGAAACAACGACTTGCAGGGAGACAAGGCCTAGGGCCTTCAGAAGTGCTGGGGCCTCACAAAACCACCCAAGGCAGGTAAGTAAAGGACCCACGGGGGACGCGTGCAGTGTGGATACACAGGCGCGAATCGCCGTTAACTTCAATGGGGCAAGTCGCGGTTGGAAATAAAGAGTTTTAGGATACTTCGGGAGAACCTACAAGCAAGTCACTTACAGGGTAAGTAGTTCTAGGGCCCACACCCACAGGAGCACCATAGTGCTGGAGTTACCTCACCCAGGGAAGCCGGGTGCACAGGTGTCCTTTGGTGTCGGGTCGCGGCGTCGTTTTCAATGGCGAACAAAGAAGACTTGCTGCTTGCGGGAGCTGAAGAAGTGTCCGGTGGAATCCAAGCCTGGATTCTGAAGAAGGATGACCTGAAAGCAGAGGGGACAGTGTTCAAAGTCACTTGGCAGTGACTCGGGGCAAGGAAGATGGATGCCCACCGTCGTCGGTCGCTTCAGGTCGGTTGTGGGTGCCTTGACTCTTCTGCCACGAGGTCCAGGAGGCATCGACGACGACCAGGAGCTGGATTCTGTGTGTCCCTTGACGTCTGCAGCTGACTGCGGTGTCGGCAACTCGATTGGAGCCAACAAGCCTTGGCAGCAGCAAGTCTCGGGGAGATGAAGAAAAGTCGATGGCGCAGACCAGCAAGGTCTGAGGGACTCACCCAGCGAGGGTAAGTCAGGGCAGGCCTGGAGCAACCAGGGGAGCCCTTTGGTTTCTTTAAGAAGTCTTCTGGAGACCCACAATCCGGCGGGCAAGGGATCGCGAAGACACCTCGGGCGGAATCACTCAACAGGGGCCCACGGTCACTCGGGACGGTGTAGGCCTCTGATCTTCGGAGGGATTCCTGCTGGAGGTCGGGACCACACGTGGTCCAAAGCACAAGTTCGTAGAACGTTGTAAAGGGGTTGCACTCGACAATAGTGCACGGTACCCAGGGGTCGCGGTTCCTCGTTACTCGTGGGGTCCACTTGCCTCAGCTTCGCTGGGGACTCACGATGGCCTGGGAGAGGTCAGGAAATCCACTTCTTGGGCTGCAGGGACTTCGGACTCCGGCGGGAGCGGCGTAGTTTGCGACCGTCGTTGTCGTTTTTGGTGCCTGCCAAGCAGGGAGTCACTCCTTGACTCCAAGGGAGATTCTTCTGTCTTCCAAAGGTAGTGGAACGTCGAAGGGCCAGGATTCTTCTGTAGAGCGTCGTCCAGGGGTTATCTGCTTTGCAATGGCAAGGTTCCCCCTCATACTAAAAAGAGGGGATGGACTAACTCTATGACCGCACCTATGGGAGGGTCAAGGGAGGGGGTGGCTACACCCACTTCCCTTTGTCCAGTTTCGCGCCAGAGCAGGGGCAGGTAGCCCCTGAGCTGGTTTGAACTGGCATATGCACAGAGGAGCCTTCTGCTCCCCCAGTGCAGGACTTCAAAGCACTCTAAGAGTGCACCCACCCAGCCCCAATACACTAAACCCTGTCTGGGAGGTGGTTACACCTCCCTGTGACAGGATGCCTATTGTTGGGCTTCCTCCACTGCGAGTTTCGGTCATCAGCAGGAGGGCAGCCCAGTGTCTGTGACTGGTGGCATCCATTTTGTGATGCCAGGGCTCTTTAGGATTCTACCGCGTTTCCACAGCAGGTACATGTCTTATCCCTCTAGAAGGGTGGAATGCTACCCCCGCCGCCAAGATTGGCGGGGGGTAGTATTCCAAGATGTTTGACACCGAACACGACATGTTTTGATGCAGCCATTCCAAAGTTAGCATTTACCGCGAGGATATAATGCACTTAAATAGTATATGGTTTAACCGCATCCACAAACAGCACCAGAGAATATACTCTGAGAGCTGCAGAGGGGCCCTGCTCAGGCAGAGGCACCCCCTCACATAGAAGCCAAGCACCCTGCCCTCAGGATTGATAGGGCCTGCCTTAGGGGTGACTGATAGGTTTATATGTGTGTGCAGGAGAGATATAGGAAACCTATATCTCAGTGAGGGGTGCTAGCACCACCTCACCCAGGCTGCAGTAGCAGGCCTGTGGTGTCAGATTTAGACTGCTTCCCAGGGGTGGCATAACACATGCTGCAGCCCCTGGTAGGCCTGTGAAGTACCTATGCCCTTGGCACCTAAGGTACCATATACTAGGGACTCATAAGGCACCACAGTATCCAATCACTAGTGCACCTAGAGTGCACTCCATGTCGTTTAGAGAGAGCAGATAGACTGGGGCCCTGAATAGCAGGGTCCCAGTCCAACTAAGTCATAAACCAGCAAAACACCAGGAAAAAAGTGGGGGCAACCATATAGTCAGATTCCACCTTCCTACATAACCCCCCCCAAACGAAAGGAGATAAGGCTAACCTTGACCAGTTGAGCCTTTATTGATTAAGTGGCCATATAAGGAAGCACCTGCACTAGCATGGTTGCCCCCTGTCTTATGGTCCCCTAAGCAATCCCCCACCCTAAGGGTATGAGAGGGTCTCCACCATGGGGAATCACTACCTCTGGTGTGCTTTGGTAAAGTACAAGGCTGGTGGGGTGTCTGAGTAGGGAAGTGAGGCCCTAGGAAGGTTGGCCTCAGCTTCCTCAGATCACTGGTCACCATGTATGCCTGTCTTTCCATGACTGAGTTGCACTTTGCTCTAAGGGTCAACCTTTGACTGCCTACAGCTGGGGGTTGGGTCCCTTTGGGTGGAACACTGGAGGGACATGGCATGTTTGGAACCTTTTGGTTCCAGGTTTGCCCTTGCCTAACAGAGTCCTTCTGGGGGTGGTCCCTACATAAAGGTATGGGGGTTCCCTCAGTGGGTTGAGGAATTTTCACCTGGCTAGGGCTACTAGACTGGGTGCCCCTAATCTGCTGATGGGGGGTTCCTCTGGACAGGGGGCCCTGGGGGTCCACTGACCTCCCTGACCTCTGCAGCCCTGGGCTGACTGAGGCAGGGTAGAGAGGGGCAGTTTACCTGCTCCAGACTGGGTACCACCTTGGAAGGGTCCTCTGCCATCAGGGGTGGGGCCAGGCCAGGCCTGACTACCTCTGTGGCAGTTCCTTCACTAGGGGAGGGTCAGTTCCCTGAGGAGGCTGACCCTTACCTACTGTCTGGAGGGAAGAAGACTTTTCTTCAACCCTTGTGCTCTCTTCTGGGGGAGAGTGGGCCATTCTTCCAGGCTCCATCTCTCCAAAATCTTGGGCTGGGGCTGTGGCCATCACAGCCCCACTAACCTTTACAGGGACACCCAACATCCTCAGATGGGTTTGGTGTTCAATTTCAGCCCAGGCTGAAATTTCCAGATCATTGCCCATCAGGCAATCTACAGGTAAGGTTGGGGACACTGCCACTCTTTTTGGGCCTGTGACCCCCTCCCAGCTGAGATTGACTATGGCCATGGGGTGTTCTGTTCTGACACCATCAATGTTGGTCACCTGGTATTTAAACTCAGGTAAAAGCTGGTGAGGGGGACTAGTTTCCCTGCCACCATGGTGACACTAGCCCCTGTGTCCCTAAATGCCACAGCTTTCTGACCATTAATTATTGGCTCCAGTCTGTACCTGCCCAATGCTGTGGGACCCACGGTAAAGGTGGCAAATCCTATACCACCATCAGAATCTGAGGAGTCTGTTGAGGGGGTCCTGTCTGAACTAGGGCCCACCTCTGTTCCTCTTGCAAAAGCACCTAACTTTTTGGGTGCACTACTCCCAACTGGAGGATTACTACTGGTAGTACCAGGAGGGGTGGTAGTAGTTGTTGGAGGAACATTTTCTTTATTGCCAATCCTGGGACAACTGGGATCAGATTTCCAGTGCCCAGGCTTTTTACAGACATGGCAATAGGGTTTCTTTTCAGGAGAGGAAGGAGTTTGGGACCCACCCCCAGAAGAGGACTTTTGGGGCCCTGTAGTGGACTTATCCTTAGATTTATCCCCACCTTTCTCTTGGGACTTGGTAGAATCTTTCTTGTGGTCACCACCCTGATTCTTAGGCCTTACTCTGGTTCTGACCCATTTGTCTGCCTTCTTTCCCAATTCTTGGGGAGAGGTCAGATCAGAGTCCACCAGGTACTGGTGTAAAAGCTGGTTTTGACAATTATTAAGGATCTGTTCTCTCATCATTAGATTATAAAATCCTTTGAAATCAGTAACCCTACTGCCAACCAGCCAACCCTCCAGAGCCTTGGATGCACAATCCACAAAGTCTGTCCAGTCCTGAGTCTGTGCCTTCTGGGTATCTCTGAACTTCAACCTGTACTGCTCAGTGGTTAAGCCAAACCCATCTATCAGTGCACTCTTCAGGACCTCATAATCATCAGCATCCTCCTCTCTAACAGTGAGGAGCTTGTCTCTTCCTTTATCTGAAAAGGAGAGCCACAAGATTGCTGCCCACTGCTTTTGGGGGACCTGCTGTACTCTACAGGCCCTCTCCATAGCAGTTATCCACTTGTGGATATCATCCCCACTCTGGTAGGGAGGAACAATCTTGCTCAGGTTCCTATGGTCAGGAATATATTCTCTGCCTCTAGGGACACTGTTGCTGCCACCAGGGGGTTCTAACCCCTCTTTTCTAGAAGCTCTCTGGATCTCCAGGGCTTCCCTATCCAGTGCCAACTGCTTGGATCTGAGGGCCACTCTGGCTTCCTCATACTGGAGCAGTTTGCACCTTCTCTCAGAGGAGGTCTCTCTTAAGGAAAAGTATGAGCTCCTCTGCTGGACAAATTCTCTGCCAGAGTGATAAGAGTGGTCAGATTCCCTGGAAGGGGATCTGTGCCTCTCCTCCTCTCTGTCAGTTCTCTTAGGGAGAATTCCTCTGTCCTTTTCAGGCCCCTTGGAGCCTGGCCCTTCAATCACAGAGTCTTGGTCATTCTGATTTTCATCATCTGACCCAGATACTATGACTGACCCACCCACTGATTCAAACCCTTTAGCTCCTAGAGCCAATCTAAGGTCATCTGCTGTTAGCAGATCTATCAGGTGCAGTGTTGAGGGACTCTGTCCTAGCCTCAGGTGTCTGTCAACACACATGGCTCTCAAGTCAGAGAAAGCCATGTCCTTATACTGAGGCTGAGTGGATCCACTGGGTCCACCCTTTAAGGACATTCTAGTGTTGTGCAGTGTTGTACTACCTACACTAGTTTGTGGCCTACTGATCCTAGCTTGAGCTGTGGAAAGGGTGTGCTATCCCTTGGCACACAGCTCTAAGTTCAGTAGAACTTATTGATACTAAGCTTGACTTTATATGTACCTTGAGTACCTATAATGGTTTTCAGTTAGTAATTCAAATAGAGATTTTCTGGTAAAACAATGGCAAGCTGGAATCCCACACGCTGCCCACCAATGTGAGAAGTTGGCCTGGTATATGCTGTTCACTAATTAAAGTGGACACCTTGCACCAGGGCAAATCGACTCTTATGGTAGATAGGTTTAAGACAACCTTTTAAAGAAAGCTATCCTAGTGGTAGCTGTGGAGAGCAGCCTTCAGGCTAAGTCTCGGAGGAATGTAAAGCAGCTTGTTTTACCATATAATCTCTTGAATCACCAAATGAAAAGACACCACACAGGTATATATATCAAATATATATGTATTTATTTCTAAATAACTCTCTACTAATCTCTTTATGAGATTAGAAGACAAACATATGCACAAATCAACGTTTCACAATAAGTTAAGCACAAAATATGGCTGGGGCCCTAGGGGCGTACCAGACCATATACTGAGTAAGAGACTTAGAAACAACGACTTGCAGGGAGACAAGGCCTAGGGCCTTCAGAAGTGCTGGGGCCTCACAAAACCACCCAAGGCAGGTAAGTAAAGGACCCACGGGGGACGCGTGCAGTGTGGATACACAGGCGCGAATCGCCGTTAACTTCAATGGGGCAAGTCGCGGTTGGAAATAAAGAGTTTTAGGATACTTCGGGAGAACCTACAAGCAAGTCACTTACAGGGTAAGTAGTTCTAGGGCCCACACCCACAGGAGCACCGTAGTGCTGGAGTTACCTCACCCAGGGAAGCCGGGTGCACAGGTGTCCTTTGGTGTCGGGTCGCGGCGTCGTTTTCAATGGCGAACAAAGAAGACTTGCTGCTTGCGGGAGCTGAAGAAGTGTCCGGTGGAATCCAAGCCTGGATTCTGAAGAAGGATGACCTGAAAGCAGAGGGGACAGTGTTCAAAGTCACTTGGCAGTGACTCGGGGCAAGGAAGATGGATGCCCACCGTCGTCGGTCGCTTCAGGTCGGTTGTGGGTGCCTTGACTCTTCTGCCACGAGGTCCAGGAGGCATCGACGACGACCAGGAGCTGGATTCTGTGTGTCCCTTGACGTCTGCAGCTGACTGCGGTGTCGGCAACTCGATTGGAGCCAACAAGCCTTGGCAGCAGCAAGTCTCGGGGAGATGAAGAAAAGTCGATGGCGCAGACCAGCAAGGTCTGAGGGACTCACCCAGCGAGGGTAAGTCAGGGCAGGCCTGGAGCAACCAGGGGAGCCCTTTGGTTTCTTTAAGAAGTCTTCTGGAGACCCACAAGCCGGCGGGCAAGGGATCGCGAAGACACCTCGGGCGGAATCACTCAACAGGGGCCCACGGTCACTCGGGACGGTGTAGGCCTCTGATCTTCGGAGGGATTCCTGCTGGAGGTCGGGACCACACGTGGTCCAAAGCACAAGTTCGTAGAACGTTGTGAAGGGGTTGCACTCGACAATAGTGCAAGGTACCCAGGGGTCGCGGTTCCTCGTTACTCGTGGGGTCCACTTGCCTCAGCTTCGCTGGGGACTCACGCTGGCCTGGGAGAGGTCAGGAAATCCACTTCTTGGGCTGCAGGGACTTCGGACTCCGGCGGGAGCGGCGTAGTTTGCGACCGTCGTTGTCGTTTTTGGTGCCTGCCAAGCAGGGGAGTCACTCCTTGACTCCAAGGGAGATTCTTCTGTCTTCCAAAGGTAGTGGAACGTCGAAGGGCCAGGATTCTTCTGTAGAGCGTCGTCCAGGGGTTATCTGCTTTGCAATGGCAAGGTTCCCCCTCTTATACTAAAAAGAGGGGATGGACTACCTCTATGACCCCACCTATGGGAGGGTCAAGGGAGGGGGTGGCTACACCCACTTCCCTTTGTCCAGTTTCGCGCCAGAGCAGGGGCAGATAGCCCCTGAGCTGGTTTGAACTGGCATATGCACAGAGGAGCCTTCTGCTCCCCCAGTGCAGGACTTCAAAGCACTCTAAGAGTGCACCCACCCAGCCCCAATACACTAAACCCTGTCTGGGAGGTGGTTACACCTCCCTGTGACAGGATGCCTATTGTTGGGCTTCCTCCACTGCGAGTTTCGGTCATCAGCAGGAGGGCAGCCCAGTGTCTGTGACTGGTGGCATCCATTTTGTGATGCCAGGGCTCTTTAGGATTCTACCGCGTTTCCACAGCAGGTACATGTCTTATCCCTCTAGAAGGGTGGAATGCTACCCCCGCCGCCAAGATTGGCGGGGGTAGTATTCCAAGATGTTTGACACCGAACACGACATGTTTTGATGCAGCCATTCCAAAGTTAGCATTTACCGCGAGGATATAATGCACTTAAATAGTATATGGTTTAACCGCATCCACAAACAGCACCAGAGAATAGACTCTGAGAGCTGCAGAGGGGCCCTGCTCAGGCAGAGGCACCCCCTCACATAGAAGCCAAGCACCCTGCCCTCAGGATTGATAGGGCCTGCCTTAGGGGTGACTGATAGGTTTATATGTGTGTGCAGGAGAGATATAGGAAACCTATATCTCAGTGAGGGGTGCTAGCACCACCTCACCCAGGCTGCAGTAGCAGGCCTGTGGTGTCAGATTTAGACTGCTTCCCAGGGGTGGCATAACACATGCTGCAGCCCCTGGTAGGCCTGTGAAGTACCTATGCCCTTGGCACCTAAGGTACCATATACTAGGGACTCATAAGGCACCACAGTATCCAATCACTAGTGCACCTAGAGTGCACTCCATGTCGTTTAGAGAGAGCAGATAGACTGGGGCCCTGAATAGCAGGGTCCCAGTCCAACTAAGTCATAAACCAGCAAAACACCAGGAAAAAAGTGGGGGCAACCATATAGTCAGATTCCACCTTCCTACACACGCTGCCTACACTACTGCCCTAAGGCTCATAACCCCCTGCCTACAATACTGCTCTAAGACTCATGAGACACTGCCTACACTACTGCCATAAGGCCCATGACGCACTGCCTACATTACTGCCCTAAGGCTCAATACTTGATGTCTATACTACTGCCCTAAGGATCATGATGCGCTGCCTACACTACAGCTCTAAGCCCATGGCACGCTAACTACACTACTGCCCTAAGGATCATGATGCGCTGCCTACACTACTGCCCTACAGTACTGCCCTAAGGCTCATGACACACTGCCTATACTACTGCCTTAAGTCCCATGACAACCTGCCTACAATACTGCTCTAAGGCTCATGAGACACTGCCTACACTACTGCCCTAACGACCATGAAACATGCCAACACTACTATGCTAGGACGCACTGCCTACACTACTGCCCTAAGACTTATGACGCACTGCCTACACTACTGCCCTAAGTCTCATGACACGCTGCCTACACTACTTCGCTAAGGCTCATGACGCACTGCCTACACTACTGCCCTGAGGCTCATAACACAATGCCTACACTACTGCCCTAAGGCTCATGACGCACTGTCTACACTCGTGTGCTATGGCTCATTATGCCCTGAACACACTACTCTGCTAAGGCCCATGACCCACAGCCTACACTACTGCCCTAAGGCTCGTAACGCAGTGCCTACACTACTGATCTGAGGCTCATGACAAACTGCCTACAATACTACCCTAAGGCTCAAGAGACACTGCCTAAACTACTACCCTAAGGCTTATGATGCACTGCCTACACTACTGCCCTAAGAACCATGAAAAATGCCAACACTACTACGCTAGGACGCATTGCCTACACTACTGCCATAAGGCTTAGGCCGCACTGCCTACACTACTGCCCTAAGGCTCATGATGGACTGGTTACACTACTACACTAAGGCCCATGATGCACTGCCCTAAGGCTCAATACTTGCTGTCTAAACTACTGCCCTAAAGATCATGATGCGCTGCCTACACTACTGCCCTAAGGCCCATGTCAAGCTAACTAACTGCCCTAAGGATCATGATGCACTGCCTACACTACTACCCTAAGGACCATGAAACATGCCAACACTACTACGCTAGGATGCACTGCCTACAGTACTGCCCTAAGGCCAATGACAAACTGCTTGCAATACTGCCTAAAGGGTCATGGTGCAATGCCTACACTACTGTCCTAAGACTCATGACGCATTGCATACACTACTATACTAAGGCTCATCACTCACAGCCTGCCTGCACTAATGCGCTAAGGCTCATGACACGCTGCCTACACTACTGCCCCAAGGCTCATGGTGTGCTGCCTACACTAATGCCCTAAGGCCCATGACAAACTGCCTACAATACTGCTCTAAGGCTCATGATGCACTGCCTACACTACTACCCTAAGGACCATGAAACATGCCAACACTACTACGCTGGGATGCACTGCCTACACTACTGCCCTAAGGCCAATGACAAACTGCTTGCAATACTGCCTAAAGGGTCATGGTGCAATGCCTACACTACAGTCCTAAGACTCATGACGCACTTACTCATTTTGGTATTCACAGAAGGCACTTACTTACTCATTTTGAGTAACTTACTCATTTTGTGTAACTTACTCATTTTGGTATTCACAGAAGGCACTTACTCATCAATGAGTAAGTGCCTTCTGTGAATACCAAAATGAATAAGTTACACAACATGAGTAAGTTACTAATTTTGGTATTCACAGAAGGCACTTACTCATTTATGAGTAAGTGCCTTCTGTGAATACCAAAATGAGTAAGTTACACAAAATAAGTTACACAAAATGAGTAAGTTACTAATTTTGGTATTCACAGAAGGCACTTACTCATTTATGAGTAAGTGCCTTCTGTGAATACCAAAATGAGTAAGTTACACAAAATGAGTAAGTTACACAAAATGAGTAAGTTACACAAAATGAGTAAGTTACTCAAAATGAGTAAGTAAGTGCCTTCTGTGAATACCAAAATGAGTAAGTGCCTTCTGTGAATACCAAAATGGTAGTAAGTTTAGGATTTTGTCTTAAGTTAGTTCTGTGAATCGGGCCCTACTACGCTAAGGCTCATCACTCACAGCCTGCCTACACTACTGCCCCAAGGCTCATGGCGTGCTGCCTACACTACTGCCCTACACTACTACCCTAAGGCTCATGACACACTGCCTACATTACTGCCCTAATGCTCATGACCTGCTTCCGACACTACTGCCCTAAGGATCATGATGCACTGCCTACACTACTTCCCTAAGTCCCTAGAAGCGCTAATTACACTACTGCCCTAACGCTCATGACGCGCTGCCTACACTACTGCCCTAAGGCCCATGACAAACTGCCTACAATACTGCTCTTAGGCTCATGACGCACTGCCTAAACAACTGCTGTAAGGCTTATGATGCACTGCTAACACTACTCCCCCAAGGACTAATGAACATGCCAACACTACTACGCAAGGGCACACTGCCTACACTACTGCCCTAAGGCTTTTGGCACACTGCCTACACTACTGCCCTAAGGCCCATGACAAACTGACTACAATACTGCCCAAAGGCTCATGAAGCAATGCCTACACTACTGCCCTAAGGTTCCTGACGGACTACCTACACTACTGCCCTAAGGCTCATGACACGCTGTCTACACTACTGCCCTAAGGCTCATGATGAACTGCCTACACTACTGCCCTAAGGCTTGTGACGCACTGCCTAAAATACTGCCCTAAGGCTCAAGACGCACTGGTTACACTACTACACCAAGGCCCATGATGCACTGCCTGCATTACTTCCCTAAGGCTCAATACTTGCTGTCTACACTACTGCCCAAAGGATTATGATGCGCTATCTACACTACTGCCCAAAGGATTATGATGCGCTGCCTACACTACTGCCCTAAGGCCCATAACACTGCGCTGGGATGCCTCCGGGTAGCCATGCGCTATAAAAATGTTATTTCAATTCAATTCAATAACACGCTAACTACACTACTGCCCCAAGGATCATGATGGTCTGCCTATAATACTGCCCTGCAGGACTGCCCTAAGGCTCATGACGCACTGCCTACACTACTGCCCTAAGTCCCATGACAACCTGCCTACAATACTGCTCTAAGGCTTATGACACACAGCCTACACTTCTACCCTAAGGCTTATTATGCACTGCCTACACCACTGCCCTAAGGACCATGAAACATGCCAAAACTTCTATGCTAGAAAGCACTGCCTACCCTACTGCCCTAAGACTCATGACGCACTGCATACACTGCTACGCTAAGGCTCCTAATGCACTGCCTTCACTAGTGCCCTAAGGCTCATTACCCAGAGGATGTGGCCTAGCGGCTAGGGCGGTCGACCTCGAAGATGGGGAACTGGGTTCGAGTCTCGGCAAGGACGCTCAACAGCCTGTGATTCTGGGAAAATCACTTAATCTCCCCATGCCTAACAACAATGTGTCCTTGGAGCTTGTGTAACGCAACTGGTGCACATGTAAAGCGCTCCGATACCTACGGGTCAAGTTCGCGCTATATATTAAACTCTGAGGGGAAAAAAAACTGCCCTAAGGCTCATGAGACGCTGCCTACACTACTGATCTGAGGCTCATGGCGCACTGACTACACTACTGTGCATATCCTCATGACACGCTAAATACACTACTGCCCAAGGATCATGACGGGTACCCTACAGCACTGCCCTAAGGCTCATTACGCACTTCCTACAGTACAGCACTAAGGCCCATGAAGCACTGCCTACACTAAAGCGCTAAAGCTCCTGACACAGTGCTTCCGTATGGCGCACTGACTACACTACTACCCTAAGGACCATGAAGCACAAGTTACTAACTTGTGTAACGATATATCTGTAAGAGACAGTAGTTAGTGACAGATTCCTTACCTTAGAATATCCCCAGGCGTCAGGCTGGATCCGGAAAGTTTTGCGTAGCAGTACCCTTGCGCGTCGGTAGGCGGCGTCGTGCGGCTCCGCGTCCGTCGTCGGCGTCGTGATCGCCGGGATGACGTCGCGGGCAGCACTTAGGCGCCGCCCTGCGCGCTGACGTCAGTTCTGTACACGACTTTCCGCGCCAGGAACGCAGAGCCATGCAAGAAGCTGACACAGGTGTCTGAAAAATACTAGGGCCCTGAAAGGGATGTCCTTAACCCTAGAAATCAGTTCGCAGAACGGGGAGGATGGGTGGGGCGGTAGGGAATCTGTCACTAACTACTGTCTCTTACAGATATATCGTTACACAAGTTAGTAACTTGTGCATCTGAAAGAGACACGTTAGTGACAGATTCCTTACCTTAGAATAGATACCCCAGCAATACCAACCCCGGTGGTGGGTCTGCGAACAAAGATCAGACAAGGAAGTCCTGGAGGACAGAACGGCCAAAGAAGCCGTCCCTCCGGACCTGACTGTCAAGGCAGTAATGCTTTGTAAACGTGTGCAGCGAGGCCCACGTAGCTGCCTGACAGATAACCGGCAGCGGAACACCGCGGCCTAAGGCCGTGGTAGCAGCCGTTGCCCTGGTGGAATGGGCACGCAGCCCAACAGGAGGCTCCTTCTTGGCCAAAGAATAGCAGGTCTTGATGCACAATGTAACCCAGCAGGAAATGGTCCTTTTGTGCACCGCCCGACCTTTTTTGGCGCCCACGTAGCCAACAAAGAGCTGGTCATCCACCCGGAAGTGTTTCGTGCGGTCGATATAGAAGGAGAGCGCACGTTTTGGGTCCAGACGGTGGAGCCTTTCTTCCTCTCTGGAAGGATGCGGAGGCGGAAAGAAGGTGGGCAAAGTGATGGTCTGCCCAATGTGGAAAGCAGTAACCACCTTTGGCAAGAAGGACGGACGCGTCCGAAGAACAACCTTGTCTGGATGAACAGACAGAAAGGGAGGTTTGCAAGATAGAGCCTGGAGCTCACTCACCCGCCGAGCGGAGGTGATGGCCACCAGAAAGGCTGTCTTCAGAGTCAGAAGACGAAGAGGACAGTTATGCAGAGGCTCAAAGGGAGCGCACATTAAAAGGTAAGAACCAAGTTCAAGTCCCACTGAGGCATCACAAACGGAACAGGAGGGAAGAGGCGAGTAATGCCTTTTAAGAACCTGTTAACAACAGGGGACTTAAAAGGGAGGGCTGATCAGGGAGCCTGAGGAAGGCCGAGATAGCACAAAGATAACCCTTGATGGTACCCAGGGCAGAACCCTGTTGGGCCAGAGAAAGAAGGAACAGAAGGACCTCAGAAAGAGGGGCAGAAAGGGGGATCACAGCCTTTGCTGTGCACCATGCCACAAATTTGTTCCACCTGCAGGCGTATACCACCTTAGTGGAGGGACGCCTGGCTGCCAGAATCACATCACAAACTTCGGGAGGCAAGTCGAAAGGAATCAACTGCCGCCGCTCAATCTCCACGCAAGCAGGTGTAGACTGGACAGGTTCGGGTGGAGGACCGTCCCCTGCTGCTGCGACAGAAGATCCTCCCGAAGAGGCAGACGGATCGGGGGATCTACGCTCATATTGAGTAGCTCGGGATACCAAACTCTTCGAGCCCAGTCCGGAGCCACAAGAATGACTTGGGCCCGGTCGTGCCGAATCTTCTTCAACACTCTGGGTAGAAGTGGTATAGGCGGAAAGGCGTACAATAGACCGCAACTCCACTCGTGACGAAAAGCGTCGCCGAGCGAGTGCCGCCTTGGAAATTCCAACGCGCAGAACTGATGACATTGCGCGTTCTCTTCGGTGGCGAATAGATCTAACCAAGGCTCTCCCCACTGTAGAAAGAGTCCTTGCGCCACTTCCGAGTGAAGACGCCATTCGTGATCCATCATGCACCTGCGGCTGAGTTCGTCCGCCCTGGCGTTCAGGGAACCTGCCAGGTGTTGAACCATCAGGAACATGCCCTGATGTTCCAGCCATGTCCAGAGGCGCAGAGCCTCCTGACAAAGGGTCCAAGCCCCCACCCCGCTCTGTTTGTTGCAGTACCACATGGCGGTGGTGTTGTCTGTGAACACCTGCACTACCTTCCCTTTGACAGAGGGAAGGAATGCCTTGAGTGCAAGCCGGATCGCCCGGAGCTCCAGAAAGTTGATATGGAGCCGGGACTCCGCCGGAGACCAGAGGCCTCTGATCTCCGCCTCTCCCATGTGACCGCCCCAACCCAGAAGGGACGCATCCGTCACAACTGTATGCTCTGGCTGGGGAAGGGAGAGGGATCTGCCCATGACCCATTGCCGGTTCGAGAGCCACCACTGCAACTGTTTTGCAGTCCCCTCCGAGATCTGGACGTGATCGGACAGGTTGCCCTGGTGCTGCGCCCACTGGAACTTCAGGTCCCACTGCAGAGCCCGCATATGCCATTTGGCATGATTGACCAGCAGGATGCAGGAGGCCATGAGGCCCAGCAGCCTCAGGGTCATCCGTACCGAAACCCAGGATAAAGGCCGAAAGATCGGAATCATAGCCTGAATATCCCGGACTCGCCGTTCGGGAGGATAGGCCCGAAACTGCGTCGTGTCCAGAACTGCTCCGATGAAAGGAGCTGTGGAGAAGGAATCAGATGCGACTCGGCACATTGATGGAGAACCCCAGCGAGTGCAGGAGTTCGGCCGTAGTCTGGAGGTGGGAGACGACTGCCTGGGACGAGCCCGCCTTCAGCAGCCAGTCGTCGAGGTAGGGGAAGACTGAAACCCCTGCCCGGCGCAGATGAGCTGCGACCACCGCCATCACTTTCGTGAACACCCGAGGGGCACTTGTAAGGCCAAAGGGGAGCACGGTGAACTGAAAATGCTCGGGCCTACCGTGAACCGAAGGTAACGCCGGTGGGCCGGCAGGACGGGGATGTGGAAATACGCGTCCTGCAAGTCCAACGCTACCAACCAGTCTCCAGGGTCGAGGGCAGTCAAGACCTGAGCTAGGGTGAGCATCTTGAACTTCTCCTTCCGGAGGAAGCGATTGACGTTCCGGAGGTCCAAGATAGGACGCATGTCCTCCTTGTCCTTCTTGGGCACCAGAAAGTAGTGGGAGTAGCAACCACGCCCTACTTCTGGGGTCGGAACATGCTCGATGGCCCTCTTGGTCAAGAGGGCCGTGACTTCCTTCTGTAGAAGCACCAAGTGATCCCCTGACATGCGGTGGAATTGAGGTGGCATGGCTGGGGGGTGGTCTCGAAGGGGAGGGAGTAGCCCCTTCGGACAATGTCCAAGACCCACCTGTCCGAGGTGATGGTGCGCCAGTGGGGAAGGTGATGGCGGACCCTGCCCCCTACTGGCGTGCCGTGCACCTGAAAGGAGGGATCAGGAGGGCTTGGAGGCCGCGGACGGGTTGGAGGTGGTGGCCTGACCCGCACGCTGGTTGCCCGATCCGCCACGGCGGAATCCACGTCCTCGGCCACGCGAAGACGCCTGCTGCGCGGGCCGGTGGCTGGGCTGCTGACGTGAAGGGGCGCCCCTACCGTGGCCACGATAGGGGCGAAAAGCAGAAGTCAGCGGAGGGCGTGTAGCAGAAAGGCCCAGGGACTTGGCAGTAGCCCGTGAGTCCTTAAAGCGCTCCAACGCATGGTCTGCTTTGGACCCAAAAGACCGACTCCATCAAAGGGCATGTCCATGAGAGTATTCTGGACATCCCCTGAAAAACCAGTGGTTCTCAGCCAGGCGTGGCGTCGGAGCGCCACCGTCGTTGCAATCGACCTGCCCAGCGAGTCGGCGGTGTCAAGGCCACAACGGATAGTGTATTTGGCCGCATCCCTTCCTTCCGCAATGGCGCGGGAAAGCAGTGCCTGGACCTCCTCAGGGCACTGGGGCAAAACATCCGCCACCGAATCCCACAGGGAGTGGGTATATCGGCCCAAAAGACAAGCGGTGTTAACGGACCGCAAGCCAGCACTGGAGGAAGAAAAACCTTTCTTCCCAAACTGATCCAGGCGTTTGGATTCCCTATCCGGAGGAGCGGTAGGGAAGGCGGTTTGGGAAGCGGAGGCTTGGACAACCAAGCTCTCAGGAGTGGGGTGGACAGAAAGAAACAGGGGGTCGCCCGGAGCAGGGCGATGGCGTCGTGACACGTTCCGATCCACAGGAGCCCCTGTGTTGGGCTTGGACCAGGCGCCCAAAAGAACGTCAGTGAGGGCGTCGTTAAACGGCAGCACAGTTTCCGCAGAGGAGGCTGCCTGCTGAAGCACCTCTGTCAAGATGTTAGGCTTGACCGTCAAAGTAGGGAGCTGGAGACGTAAGGCCCCAGCTGCCCTACGCAACACCCTACCAAAATTGGCCCCCTCCTCCGTAGCCACGGGAGGAGACAGCATGCCAGTGTCAGGGGAAGTATCCAGACCTCTGGCCTCCCCTAGACTCTCTGTCCAGTCCTCATCATACTGACAATTGCGCGTCAGAGGGTCATCAGACCCCTCCCAGTCCAACTGGTCCTCCTCAGGTTCAAAATAAGGAGGAGGAGGGACAGTTGGGACCCAAGGTCCCATCGGCGCCGGAGCCGGCGTCGAGCGACGTCGCTCCGGGTCCATGTCCGGAGCCGGAAGGAACTGGGGACGACGCCGCCCGGAGCCCAGGGCGGCGTCGAGAGCGGCACCGGAGACATCGGCGCCGGCGGAGGTGTCGTGAGGTCGACCGGCGTCGATGGGGGTTGTGGAGCCGGGATCGAGGCCGGGGCCGAAGCCGGAGCCGGGATCGAGGCTGGAGGCACGGGCGACGCCGGGGCCGGAGCCGTCGGCGACGCCGGAGCAACCCCATCAGGGCCCGCGGGGCCCGAAGGCGCACCGGAGGGGCCTGAAGGCCCGAAGAGGCGGGCCATGGCCGACAGGAACTCCTGTACCTTGGCCGGATCCGCCCCCGAACCCGGGAAGGGCGGGTATGGCGGGGGCGACTCCACAGGCAAGTCCGGGGCCGCGGGGCGGGGACGGTGCCGGGAGGGGCCTCAGCCGAGTCGCGAGACCGGCGAGGCGAAGTCCGAGAGCGACGATGCTTCTTGGACTTCTTGTGCTTAGACTTACCGGACGAAGAAGACTTCGACGCCGACGACCGGTGTGCACTCCGCGAGCGACCCCTGGACCTCTCACGCGACCGGGGCCTCCGTGGAGCCGAATGCCGGGCCTCGAGGAGCTTTCGAGACCGCTCTCGCAAAGCTTTCGGGTTGAGGGCCTGGCATTCGGGACAAGACTCGGTGTCGTGGCCTCGGCCGAGGCAGAAGAGACACTCCCAATGCGGGTCGGTGACGGACATCATCCGCGCACAGGCGCCGCATCGCTTGAAGCCGGGCATCCCTACGACACCTTCAAGTATGGAAAAAAAAACTGTGAAAAATTCACCAAAAAGTATGGTCAAAAAAATTGACCAGGGCACTGCTCTTCCCGGATCTGCGCTTGCTGGCGCGGAAAAAGAAGAACTGACGTCAGCGCGCAGGGGCGGCGCCTAAGTGCTGCCCGCGACGTCATCCCGGCGATCACGACGCCGACGACGGACGCGGAGCCGCACGACGCCGCCTACCGACGAGCAAGGGTACTGCTACGCAAAACTTTCCGGATCCAGCCTGACGCCTGGGGATATTCTAAGGTAAGGAATCTGTCACTAACGTGTCTCTTTCAGATACATGCCAACACTACTACGCTAGGACGCACTGCCTTTGACATGCTCCTACAGTACTGTGCCAGAGCTCATGACTTGCTGCCTACACTACTGCCCCACGGGTCTTGGTGCACTGCCTACACTACTGCCCTACGACCGGTTTGGTCATCTCATGTAACTTTGATGGGTCTATCTGATTTCCTGTTAACATGCAGTACTTTTATCATGGTTCTTTATAAATTATAAAATATTGCCTTTACTACTTAACTGTCTGTACGATACTTTATTTCAATATTTTTTTCCTGACACTACATAAATCTGGGAATTGATATCAAATATATTTACTATACTCTTATTTCAGTGTATGGTGCTCCGTGTGGTATTTATGTTCCTGGCTTGTGGATGTTTACTATGCGGTTTTGGTGTCGAACATTTCAATGATTGTATAAAATGTGGTTGTATTATTTAATTTACAATTCTTTCAGCCTTGTGAAAGCCTCAGGCCTGCACGCCGAGAAGGGGCGAAACACGTGTTGGCTCTCAGCGCTCTGCACCGCTTGGTTTAAACGTTTGGAACCAATACCCAAATAAATACAATATTGCACAACTAGTTCTTAGGATCTATGAATTTCTGTGTAAAGGACAAACATACAGACGAGCTCGGTTGGACCTCTAACTCTGTGTAACTTAAATACTCCAGTGAGTAACAGGTTTTCCTACTTGGAGGACAATCAAGAACTTTGGAAATGGACCCACTTATAAAGGATGTGCGACCCCTGGGACATACAAAGAGGAATTCTATGGAGTTTACTAGGCCGCGGGCTGAGTCTCCATTTTAGTTTCAGGTTTTAGCCTGACATTTACTTTTGAACATTTCTTTCAGTACATTTTGCAGCTCTGTGATAACATGCTTAGAGATGTATTTGTCCTTAGTTCTGCCGCCTGGCAGTCTGCACACAGAGTCTCAAGGTTAGGAACAGTCTGGACTCTGATTACCATGGAGACAGTCTGGAGACTCCAGACCTATCATGGCTTCCGGTCGCACCTTTGACACACTGCGATTGGACCAGTTTGTTTACTAGAAGACCGACCTCTGACTTCCATTCGGGCAGAGGAGCACTTCCGGGGCTTGACCTGGGAGCACTGCTTCCGGGATGCAGCCAGCAGATTCTGCCTTTACCTCACCGTAGACGACAGACACACTACAACTTACACGCTTCCTGGCGCAAGCCACGAGGTGTGGGGTTTAGGCTGCGGGTACTCCCAGAGGATGCGTGGGGACCAAGGCCCTAGAATCGGAAGTTATTGTTGTCCTAATACACAGTACTACTTACCTGGTAGGAACCGTACGACAGGAAGCGCTGCCTACAGTACTGCCCTAAGACTCAGGACGCACTGCCTACACTACTGCCCTAAGGATCATTGCCTATACTACTGCCCTAAAGCTCATGACGCGCTACCTACACTACTGCCCTAGTCATGATTTACAGCCTACACTACTGCCCTAGTGCTCATCACACTCTACCTACACTCATGCCCTAGTAATTGTAGCGGTCTAGTGTTTAGTGCCGGCATCTGAGCCCTGGCCCGGAAGGACCCACACACTATGTATCACTCTCTGGCCAGGCGTGGCCAGAGAGCTTAAATAAACGGGCCGGAGTCGCACGGGACTTCCGGCTCACAGTAAGCAATTACTGTGTGCCTGTGTCTAGTGTGTGCTCCCCACTATAAAGAGTACCATCTCCACACTGGCGACGAGGGTGGGGGTCCGACATAACGGCCCGACCCCACAGGTGCACCAGCGAGCAGCTCCCGGCCCGTCGGCCTGGTCGAGCTCCGGCGTCGACAAGCTGAAGCCCTCAGTGCCGCCCACCAACGCGCTGCGACGTGTGCCTACACGCGACGCCGTACAGGTACAAAGACCTTCACCAGCGTCTGCATGCTCCCGCAACTCACCCAACGCGGCCCGCAGCGCTGGTGCTCCCGGCGGTGACCCGGTAGAGCTCACGCGATATCCCGCAGTGCGCACATAAGCAGCAGTGCCCATCCACGTCCTCAGTGCACGGCGAGTGGAGCCCCACAGCGTGCTACCACGGCAGGAAGGCCGCGTTTCCACGCCTGCACAGACAACCGCCAGAGGGCCAAGCACCGAGAGCCACTGCCCCATGACAATATCTGGAGGTCCCAGGCCACAGGCCTGCACAGGAACTCAAGGCTCAATCGTCCACGCGCCTAGGAAAAGGAGTAGGGGTGTGGTCTGGCGCCGCTTTGGAAACACCAGGAGGAGAAGGCGGCATAACAACAGAGGGCCCACGAGGCAAGAAGGGCCATGTCCAATCCAGCAGCACCAGCAGACCAACAAGCAGCTCAGCAGCCACCACCCCCAGCAGTGCCGCAAGTGTCCCCGCACTCTCAGATCAGTGCGCTGCCCCCGTTTAGTGAACTAATTGACCCTGCCACGGCATCCCCGAGATGGACTGTCTGGATTGGCAGATTGAACAATTATTTCATCGCCACGAGAGAAACGGACGGGGCGGTGAAGCGGTCGCTATTACTTCATTTCGCAGGGGATGAGATATACAAACTGTTTGCACACCTACCTCACACGGGGGCGCCAACGGATTACGAAGCGGCGGTGAGAGCCCTGAATGCTCACTTTGACCCTCAGCTAAATCCTGATTACGAACGCTTTAAACTCCGGCAAGCACGCCAAAGGGAAGGGGAGTCGATGGACGCTTTCCACGCGAGACTGAGGGAGTTGGCCAGCACGTGCACGGAAGATAACCAGGCCAAGGAAGTACGAGCGCAAGTGATCCAAGGATGTCGCAATAAAACACTGCGGACCCTCATTCTCCGACAGCCTCGCATTTCTCTGGAGGATATACTGATCCTGGCGCGATCACATGACCTGTCGGAAGCCAGAGCGACAGCCATGGACGCCGCCCTTACCCAACAAGCAGAACACCCAGCAACGGTGAAGACCGAGAAAGTGGACGCGGTGCGCACGCAGCCTAGAGGGGTCCGTGGGCGATGGCCGAACAGGAGCGCGCGAAGATCACAGTGCGGATACTGTGGGAAGGAGGAGCACCCACCAGAAGAGTGCCCGGCCCGAGGCAAGGTGTGCTCGAAGTGCGGCATCCCCAACCATTTCGCGAGTGTATGCCGAGGAGGAATGAGGAATAGAGGAGCACCCGGCCGAAGACCGCCGTCCAAAGCGGTGAGACACCTGACACTGGAGGAATTGGAAACCCCGAGAGGAAACAAGCTGCCAATGCAGCGCAGGCAGTACCTCGAAGACTCGTCCACGCAGACGAAGAAGAATGTTACCTAATCTCGTTTGCCAGCGATCTCAAGCGAAGACGGCAACCACAGCCAACGTGCGCCATCGAGATTGCAGGGTCACCCGTAACGGCTCTCATCCACACAGGGGCGTCTGTGAACGTCATGGGGTGCCAGCAGTACAAGCAGCTGCACCCGAGGCCGGTGCTGGTACCGTCCCAAGTGAAGATCCTCACATACGGCAGCCGAACACCACTACCTTTGAAAGGCAAGATGACGGTCCAGGTGAAATCAGAAAACCATGAAATCACCACGACGTTCCACGTGGTTGATAGGGAGGCAGACATCTTAATAGGGAGCCACACTGCAGAAGATCTAGGTCTGGTGACCTTCGCCAATGCCGTCAGGACATTGCAAACCGAAGATATCCTTGAGCTTTTTCCCCAATTGTTCAAAGGTCTTGGGAGCATGAAGAGGCCACCCGTAAAGCTCCACATCGACAAGGCAGTGACGCCCGTGGCGCTACGACATCGGCGCATACCTTTTCATCTACGACCGCTCGTAGAGCAAGAGTTGCAAAAACTTGAAGAACAAGGAGTCATAGAGAAGGTCACCGGACCAACCCCATGGGTATCACCGATGGTGATAGCGGAGAAACCGAAGCAGCCGGGGAAGATCAGGCTCTGCATCGATATGCGCATGCCCAACCAAGCAATAAAGCAGGAGAGACACCTCACACCTACCGTAGATGATATCCTGGCAGACCTCAACGGATCACGCTGGCTTTCTAAATTGGATCTCAATGCCGGCTACCACCAACTGAAGCTAGCCGAAGAAAGTCGTTATATCACGACGTTCTCAAATCATCTGGGGCTGCGACGCTATAAAAGGCTGAACTTCGGTATTTCATCAGCAGCGGAGATCTTCCAGAACGCAGTGAAGGGAGTGCTGTCAGGGCTCCACGAGTGTACTAAATGTCAGCGATGACATATTAATACATTCAGCGACAATTGAAGAACACCATCGTCACCTTCGAGCCACTCTCCAGCGCCTCGCTGATCATGCGGTGACCCTTCACAAGGACAAGTGTCAGTTTTTCAAAAGATCCATTGAATTCTTCGGCTACGTATTCAGCCAGGAAGGCGTGAAGGTAGACCCCCAGAAGTCACTAGCCATCCAGCATGCCCCGGCCCCCACAACCACATCAGAGGTGCGAAGCTTCCTGGGTATGGCAACATACTGCGGGCGATTTATACCCAACCTCGCTACCATAGCGGAGCCCTTGCGGGCACTGACGAAAAAGGATGCCGTGTGGAAGTGGGGACGAGAGGAGGAAGAGGCGTTTCGCACAGTGAAGTCAGCGTTGCTGGAGAAGACGACCATGGCCTACTTCGATACCACCAAGCCAACTGAACTGATAGTTGACGCCAGTCCCGTCGGTCTGGGGGCACTGTTAGCACAAGAGTCCGAGCCAGGGAAATGGGTCCCGCTGGCCTTCGCAAGCAAGGCACTCACATCCACCGAAACCAGGTATTCCCAAATTGAACGGGAGGCACTTGCCATTAGGTGGGCGTGCAAACACTTTCATCTATACCTCAGTGGGCATCCCTTCCGGGTCGTGACGGATCACCAGCCACTATTGCCCTTATTCAAAGGAACCTTGCCGCATCCACCGCCCCAGATTAAACGGTGGGCCATACAACTGCAGCATTATTAGCTGGATCTGGTGTACAGGCCCGGGGCAAAGAACCCGGCTGATTTCCTCTCGCGCCACCCTGCGGATCCCGCAGACGGAGACTCCGAACATGAGCGACAAACAGAAGACTACGTAAACATGATCTCACAGTGCGCCTGTCCAAAAGCCCTCACCACTGACGAGATCAAGATACACACCGAGACCGACGTAGTCCTTCAACGAGTGACGGAGGCCCTGAGGAAGGGGTCGTGGGAACGTTTTCTCCACGACATCAACGGGTGGAACAAGATGGATCGAGCCCGGCCGGGTAAAGTCTGGAGGATCCGAGAGGAACTAAGTGCCGCTAACAGCAGAGTAGTGCTGAGAGGATCACAAATCGTGATACCAGCGAGCCTTCAGGAGAGGGCAACCGTCATGGCGCACAAGGGTCACCAAGGGACCGGAAGGATGAAGTCCAGAATGAGGGAGAAAGTGTGGTTCCCCGGCCTAGAAGAAGCCGTAGACACCGTTGTCCGGAACTGTAGAGCATGTCAACTCACCAGTAATTCTGAAGCCCCAGCACCGATAATAACCGAAGAGCCTGCCCCGTCACCGTGAGCCTGGATTTTGGAAGTTTTCCAGACGGAAGGGTGACTGCCGTCCTCATTGACAGCTACACAAAGTACCCTATCGTAGAGGTCCTCCCGTCCACGGCGTTCAACCACCTGCAGCCGGTGCTGGAAAGAACATTCGCCCTCTTCGGGTTACCGCAAGTGATCAAGACGGACAATGGTCCCCCGTTCCAAGGAGGCGAGTTCAAAGATCTCCTGACCCACCTGGGAGTGAAACATCACCGCATCACTCCCCAATGGCCACAGGCCAACGGCGAAGCAGAACGATTTATGCAGACTTTAAATAAAGTGTTCCGAATAGCCGTCGCCGATCAGGTGGATCCTGAGGCAGCACTCAAGAGGTTTTTGCGGGAGTATCGAAGTACTCCGCACTGCACCACCCAGCGGTCCCCGTGGTCGTTGATGTTATCTGGGCCCAGGCGAGACACGCTTCCCATGGCCGACAACTGGGTGCCTGAACCCTATGATCCCGTAGACACTCAAGCTCGGAGATCGGCGACCAACGACAAAGCCAGTAAGCGGAGAAGGGCACAACCTCGAGTGATACTGCCAGGGTGCACCGTTCTAGTGAGGAACCGCCGCAGCGGAGGCAAGTTCCGCACCGCGTACCAACCCGGTCTGTGGACCGTGGTGGAGACCCGGGGAACAGCAGTCACTGCGAAGAAGGGAGGAGAGACGATCACCAAGAATGTTTCGTGGTTCAAGAGGGTTCAGGCTCCCGAGACTGATACGTCTGGCGATAAACAGCCAACGGATGGCATCGTTACCCATGAGTGGCCGACCACATGTCTGGTCAGAGAGAGAGGGAGAGATCCAGCGAAGACACCCTTGAGTATTGAGGGCGAACCAACACCCAGTCCTGGAAGCTCAGAGGTAACCAGTCCAGAGGTGAGCCAAAGGGTGAGAACACGGCGATACAACTTAAGGCCAAACCCCAGGCCGAACCAGAGACGTGTAGAATTTGCATGCAGAACAGTGTGGTACTTTTTGTTGAAAACTGATTTGGGATGGGATGTAGCGGTCTAGTGTTTAGTGCCGGCATCTGAGCCCTGGCCCGGAAGGACCCCCACACTATGTATCACTCTCTGGCCAGGCGTGACCAGAGAGCTTAAATAAACGGGCCGGAGTCGCACGGGACTTCCGGCTCACAGTAAGCAATCACTGTGTGCCTGTGTCTAGTGTGTGCTCCCCACTATAAAGAGTACCATCTCCACAGTAATGATACACTGCCTACACTACCGTCTTAAGCCTCATGACGCACTGCCTACACTACCGCCCTAGGGCTCATGACGCACTGCCTACACTACAGCTGTAAAGTTCATGAAGCACTGCCTACCCTTCTGCTCTAAGGCTCATGACGCGCTGCCTACACTACTGCCTTAAGGCTTATGACGCACAGCCTACACTACTGCCCTATGTCTCATGACGTGCTGCCTACACTCCTGCCCTAAGGCACATGACGTACAGCCTACGCAACTGCCCAAAGGCTCATGACACACTGCATACACTACTGCTCTAAGGCTCATGCTGCACAGCCCAAAATACTGCCGTAAGGCATGGTACATACTGCCACCCCTACTGCCCTAAGGCCCATGCTCCACAGCCTACACTACCGCCCTATGGCTCGTGCTGCACTGCCTACACTACTGCCCTAAGGCTCTTGACTCACTGCCTACACTAGTGCCTTAAGGCCCATGACACTCTGCCTGCACTACCGCCCAAAGGCTGATGACGTACTGCCTACACTACTGCCCTAAGGCACATGACGCACTGCTTAGACTGCTGCCCTAAAGCCTGTGATAGACAGCCTACACTACCATCCTAAGGCTTATGACACTGCCCACACTATTGCCCTATGGCCCATGACGCGCTCCCTACACTACTGCCCTAAGGCCTGTGACACACAGCATACACTACTGCTGTAAGACTCATGGTGCACTGCCTACACTACTGCCCTAGAGCTCATGAGGCATTGCCTACACTACTGCCTAGGGGCTCATGACACACGGTCTACACTAATGCCCGTGACGCACACCCTATACTACTGCCCTAAAGTTAATGACAAGCTGTTGCACTACTTCCCTAAGGTTCATGACGCATGGCGTACACTACTGCCCTAAAGTCCGTGATGCACAGCCTACACTACTGCACTAAGGCTCGGTGTGTACTGCCACCACTACTGCCCTAAGGCCCGTGACACACTGCCTACACTACAGCCCTAAGGCTCATGACACACTGCCTACACTACCTCCCTAAGGCTCATGAAGCACTGCCTACACTACTGTTCTAAGGCTCATGCTGCACTGCCTACACTATTGCCCTAAGGGTCATGACGTATGGCCTACACTACTGTCCTACGTCTCACAATTCGCTGTCTACAGTACTGACCTAGGTCTCGCGACGCACTGCCTACACTACTGCCCTAAGGCTCATGACGCACTGCCCACACTACTGCCCTAGGGCTCATGACGCACTGCCTACACTACTGCCCTAAGGCTCATGACTCGCTGCCTACACTACTGTTCTAAGGCTCAAGACGCGCTGCCTACACTACTACCCTAAGGCTCATCATGCACTGCCTACACTACTGCCCCAAGTCTCATGATGCACTGCCTACACTACTGCCCTAAGGCTCCTGGCACGCTGCCTACACTATGCGTTAAAGCTCATGATGCACTGCCTACACTCTGCTCTAATCCTCAAGACAAACTGCCTACACTACTACGCTAAGGCCCATGACACACCGGGTGTGCCCAGACGTGGGTCCCTGGAACTAAGCTGTACCCGGCTGATGAGCCCATAACTAGGATGAAACCGGACCTGGGTTGCTTGTGCTCCGGATCAGGGAGGACCTGGCCTGGCAGTTCAGGCTGGACTATTCCCATAACGAGCAGGGTCAAGACTGATTGCATATAGCTGGGTCCAAACTGAGGTGGAGCGGAGAGCTGAATAATGATGGATTTGGAAGCGGCCCCAGCAATTACCGGGGGCTGAGATTAACTACAGCATTATATCGATCTCTTTTCGTACAATTTGGTAACAGCAGAGGTCAGCGCATTAACAGGAGAGGCCAGCGCCATAACCGTAGATTGCCGCACACTGACTTCTGTGGGTCTCGCCATACAGACCTGTACATGTGCCTGCATGGGGTGGCCTCTATGATCAGTAACGGCCCGTGCAGGTAATCGTGGTGGGGCGGGGGATTGTGAAAGTGACAAATGATGGGATAGGGAATGTAAAATAAATGAATAAATAAAACCACTTAACTTGCGCTTGCCGCTTCGCCGAGAACACCCCTCCACCCCCATCCTTGCTACGCCACTGTCGGAATCCCAGCTGCCACTCACCCTCATGGTGTTATATTTTTCCTCTTTCTTGAGTTCAGACTCTAAAATATATTCCATCTCTTTCCTCAGACGACACAGCCAGTCCTGGAGCTTCACCTGCAGAGAGGGAGTTGCAGGAATGAGTGCAGATCTGTAGAGTGACCTCTTTCATAAAAGAATATTCATTACAACAGTAGATACTTATATCCACATTTTATAAATCGTGTTCTACACATCCAGAGTGTACATATCCGGTCACAAACTCACCCATTTTACGTACCAGGCCACACCTGTATTATAAGCATCAGCCAGAGGTATTCTTTTAAAGTGCAGAACTAAGTGTATTAAATAGACCTGGGCAGTGAACTCCGCTCCGTTCGCAGAATTTGCGGAGTTTTCTTTACTCTGCTCTCCGCGGAGCTCGCAGAGTGCAGAAAACTCCGCTCCGTGTAGCGCAGCAGAGTATTTTCCCCGCTCGCCAACAGTAAGTTGGTGAGCGCGAGCTGCCGCTCAGGTAGAATTTCTACCTGAGCTTGCGGAACTCCGCTGAGTTTTTTTGTCACTTTGGGGAGTTCCGCGAACTACTCCCAGGCCTAGTACTAAACCCTTTAAGGGACACACAAGTTGAACACCATGAGGGAAAGGGGTGTGTTATATGGTGTGGTTGTGCCATCTCACCGTGTAATACACTTACCTACCCCTTTAGGACCGGTAGGTTTCGTTTATCAAACACTCAGTTCAACCCTGGGTAGCTGTGGCTCTGAGCAGCGAGGCTTACGCAGAGAAACAAATGTAAACTGCACTAAAACAATTGCAAATAAATAACTGAGACGCTCAAAAAATCCAACACCAATTTATAAAAATAAATACATTTTTTGTATATTTTAGACACCACAATACAATTACAATCAGCCAGAGATACTAGATTTACAAGTCATGGTAAATATGCAGGTTTTTACTTGACCGCTAACAAGTATTGGCAAATTCATTGAACACAACACTTCGAATCTTTCAGGTAAAAAACTTAGGTTTGTTGTATCACGATCACTTAAGGGTTACTTGAGGCGATGAACTCTGGCAGGGAGCCAGTCAGGAGGACCAGCAAGGCCCTCAGAAACAGTTATCTCCCAAGAAGAAGCCATCTCCAGTCAGTTCCAGGCACTTTTATCCCTTGGCAGTAGGTTCTTCTGGAAGTTCTTCTGATGCAGTGGATACAGGATGCTCAAGAATGCTGTGGATGTAATGCGTTCAACTGGGGTCTTTCTGCAGATACTCCTCTGTAAAAAAAACTTAGTGAGGTGGTTCTGGCCACAGGGTCGATGACGTCCCTCAAAGTCCTATCCATCCTGATAGAAGTCCAGAGGCCACTGGACTACCAGTCACTCGGTATCCCAGTTACAGCCAAATCCTCTCCTGGGCGCTGATTCGGCTTCTGGGTGACCAGGCTGCACTGCGAGGACTCTCCCATGTCCAGGTGATTCGGTCCAACTTTGAGCGTTGGGTACTGGTCCCTGGCGGTGCACGGCGGCATGTGGCAGTGATGCAAAGATCTGGGCTACCAAATTACCTCAGCAGACTTCTTCAGCAGTTGAGGCCCTGAACTGCAAAGAGGAAATCAGCAGACTGACCCTTGGAGTCTCTTCCTTCGGCTGGGTTCAGGAAATTACTTCCATGAGCAGGACACCGTGGGCACAGCTAGCCACCAGGTGCACTCCACGTCGGTGCAGCTTCTCTACACCAGGAACGTGGTGCAGCAGGGTACTTCTTCTTCCAGTCCAGTTGAGATCTGATTTCTGGGTGCCAGTGGTGTCCACTTTATGCTCAGAAAATACGTTCAGGGTAGGATGTGGTTGGTAGTCAATGGGCTACCAAGTTCCCTCTCTCCTGATGACCACTTCCTGCGAAGTGTGACTTCTGGCTATCCCATGTTGCACTATTCTGCCCACTTCCAACATGGCAAAGCGCCTCTCACTGTCCAGAGCTCCCTAGCCCAACCCAGAGGTGTGGCTACCAAGAGGGCTACATGCCACTGGGAAATTAATATGGCAACTGGTCTCCCCTTCCCTCTCTAGTGCCAGTCTGTCTACCTACACAATAGTGCAGATCTTCTTCCAAGTGTTTCTCATTTGCCCTTCAAAGGCGGCTTCCCCTTTGAGGCTCGCTTGGGCCAACACCTGCATGGCTTCCTCCAGAAGGGAGGTAACACCTCTTCCATGCAGGTCCCTACTGTTACGTTTCATTGGAGCTGTTAGTAGGTCTCCCCAGGAGGGAAGAAAGCTGTCTGCAGGAGACACCCCATGTACAACAGGAAACGGGAATTGGAAATTTTGTGAAACTAAAGTGGCAACTTCCTAAAGTTCCCCCTTGCCCACCAGTGACATTAAATTTGATTTAAACATTAAATCAGATTTAATGCACTGATTCTTTTGATACCTTATATTCTACCAACTTTAGTAGTCCCATTCAGAAGCTAGCAGGGCTGAGATGTTCGCTTGCAACTGTACTTGTCAATGGGGCTACTAGCCTTTCCACAGTAAAAACAATAATTTAGGGTTTTGACTGCAGGAACATGTAATACCACATGTTCCAGTTTTTATAAGCAGCACCATGCCTTAGGGATCAACATGCCTATCTTAGGGGTGACATATATATTAAAAGGGGAGGGTTGGGCTTTGCCATAATCTATAATGGCAAAGTTGAGGTACCACTTTTAAACTGCACTTCTAGTCTGCAGGGGCAGACTGGGCGCCATGGTTTACATTATCCAACTCAGGGTGGCACAACCCGTGCTGCAGTCCCTGAGGGCACACTCTAACTTGCGTCTCTGGGTACCCATAGTACCATATACTAGGGTCCTACAAGTAAGTTAAGATATGCAATTAGGGGCACCCCAGTTAACATACACAATTTTTAAGGGTCAGCACACATGCACTGAGTCGTGATAAGCAAGCCTCAGTGCATTTCAGAGCCATTACACCAGTGCCGAGTAGTCAAAATGTGAAAAGTGGGGGGTAAACCTGCAAAAAGTCTGGTTCATTCAAATCTACCCTCCACCCCACAACTAATACATCCAGGAGAACTTAACTACTTTTGGTAGTTTTCCTTGACTGTTCAGTGAGGAAGGATGGGTCTACTCTGTCTCACATGCTTCTGCCAGGTAATGCCCTCTGGGGAGCTGACCTACCTCAATTAAGACAGGCCCCAATCTAAAGTGAGCCTGGGCTAGGACAGTGTCTCTGGCAACCATTTCTCCACCCTCTAATTGGGACTTTGAGGTACTTACCTCACCTAGCCCTACATTAGCTAGGGCAACACCTAGCTGACCCAAAGAGGACACCCAACACTTGAGTAACCCCACCATGACAACAGGGTCAGTGGCACACTTTACTTCCTATCATGAGGTCTGACCCCCAAGCCAACGATAGTGCTGCCCTAAAGGCAAGCACCCAACAGAGGCTGCTGACAGCTGTCAGGGCCCAGAAGCACACCCTAAGATCCCCACTGACAGGTGGATGTGCTAGCTGTAGGGCTAATGTGGTTTCTGGGAGCCTCTCTAACTTCTCAGAGTGAGGGGCTAACACCTCGGGTGGCAGACACCCTCTTCCCACTCCTTCTGCCAGGTCAGGTGGGGGGGGAGGGGGCACCCTGCATCTGTAAGTTGCCTGACTTTCCAGGAATTTTTGGGGATCAGGAGGGGCCTCTCCAGGGCCAGTCTTGTGGCCATTCCCTACTTGGGTAGGTTATCTCTGGCTCCCTGGGTCTCTAGCCAAGAGTGACCTTCCTTTCCCACCCTTACCCCTTTTCTGGGGCCTTCATCTCCTAACCTTAGGGACAGAACCACCAGGACCTTCGGACTGGCAGCACCCTGGGTGGATGCCTCCTCTGGGTCTAAACCAACCTCTGGCAGGTCATTGCCTACGGGGCAATCTATGGAGTAGTCAGGACTGACTACCACCCTATGCCAGGTAAGGGTACCCCCTACCTCTAAGGACACTAAGGCCACAGGACAATCTGCGACTTCACCTGGGGTTGCCTTAACACTCCTTACCTCTCTTGGCAAATACTGGTCTGATGACACTAACCTGTCTACCACTATTGTGTGACTGGCACCTGTGTCTCTCAGGGCAGCGGTTGCAATCCCATTGGCCTTGAGCTACTGGAAGTGCCTACTCGCACCCTCTGGGATCACCAGCGTGCCATCTGGACTCTTCCCCCAGTTGAATATTACTAGGTCCTCCTCTTCTGAGGTTTCCTCCTCAAAGGCTACAATAGACACCCCAGTGACTACCTTTTTCTTAGGAGACACTGACAGCTGACACCTGGCCATCATATCGCAATCTCTTTTCCAAGAGTTTCTTTAACTCTGCGTCCCCACCACTCCGTTTACTAGAGGTGGGCTGAGTCTTCACCCCTCCTTAGGGTTCTGATGGAAACTCTTTAGTACACTTCCCACCTCCTTCCTTTCTCTTCTATGGGCCTAACCCCCCCTTCTTGGGATCATCCCACTGGGCTTTCTTGGGAACTCTTGTCCTAACCCCTCTCCCCCCCACCAGCCGTCCTGCCCAGCTCTCTAGGGCTGGTTAGCTTTGAGTCTACTAGATGCTGGTGTAACTTTTCTGAGGAGCAATGTATGCGGATCTGCACCTTGACTAACACATTTTAGAGCCCTTCATAGGTACTTACCTTGTTGCCTTCTACCCAACCATCCAGTGCCTTTGCTGATGTATCTACAAAGTCTGCTACCTCATCCTCAAGTGTAAGCAGCCTATCCCTACCAACTAACTCCCAGAATGGTATCCGCCAGTGTTGTGTACCCCCCTTCCTCATCCCGAGAGCTCTCTCATTTTAGGGAGTCACTTGTCTATGCCATCCCCTGGGTCATAGCTTGGGACAATCCCTTTGGACAGTCTGACCGGTCACTGGCGTAACAAAACTTGAGGGGGCCTCCCTGAAAGGCACGTGGAGGGGTCCCCTCTGGGCTCAATCAGGAGCTCTGCAGCCAGAGTGCTGTGCTGAGGGGGCCCCCTGGAGCTTGGGGGCTGCGGGGGCCTGTGTTACGCCCTTGTGACCTGTGTTTATTGCTTCCACCATTCTTGTTGGTCCTCAGGCCCATCTTGGCTCTTCTTTCTTCAAGAGCCAGATTTCTTTTTTTCTGCCAGGGCCAGGGCTCTCTCCTGCAGCTCCAGGGCTGCCACTTCTTAGAAGGAATCTCCTGCTGCAGTGTGAGCCCACCCACACTGCTGGCTGTAGAGTGCACTCTTGGCCTGGTGTTGAAGTCACTCTTAGTGCCCCAAGAAGCAGGGAGGGATAGGCAGCAATGCCAATTAGGAGGTAGTCGGCAATAGGGGTTTGGCAGTTACTCATGAAGTTCACCCACAGGATGCGGAGCAGACACAGGCCAAGGGCAATAGACGGTCACACCCAAGTGGTCCCCAAGGCCTTCTGGCACCAGGCCAGATCCTTGAAGCACAGGTAGGAGGGGGTGGGGGGGTTCACGCAGTCACTTGACCTGTTTCCGATCAGTCTCGGAAACGTTCCTCCAGACCAGTCAGTCACTCACTCTCACCACCCAGGTCCTAGCTTGGCAATAGTACCTGGCAACACGATGTCGTCGGGGCCGGCAGGTGAGGAGAGCAGAGGACAGCTGGTCTGCACAGCTGAGGGCCAAGTAAGGGAACAGTTGATGCACGGAGAATGAAGCAAGAGGGTTGCCTCTCAGAAGGAGGAGGAAGCCCGTCAGGTCCACGTTGATCAGAGTCACACCCAGCTAAACCAGGCACAACGTCGGGTGCACGATGATATGGTCACACCAGACCATTCCAGTCACACACACCACGAAGAGTTGTACAATCCCTACCTGAGGCATAACGTTTGGTGCACGCCGATTTTGCCCGCACCAGACAGCTCCGGTCACTCACGATTGAAGAATTGTAAATTTCATACCACCCTGGAAATGAGGCACAATGTCCGCTGAACGTTGTTATTTGTCACATAAGACAGTTCCGGTCACACACACAGGCGCAAGTTCAGCAATGCCTCACGAGGTAGAATGAGCCACTACTCCGGTTACAGCCCCCACCTCCGGGGTCGCAACCTGTGAATCAGACACTGCATGCAATGAGCATGCAGTCATCTTGTCAAACGATAGAGATGTGATTAAGTAGAAACAATGGTTTGTAATAGGCCAATCGGTCCAAGAGATATTAAATTAACTTCAAATGAACATCAATCTTACATCCTGTGTCATATGGCAAAACAAATTAAGCAAAAGGGGGGGGGGACAAATATGGGGCGGGACACATATGAACATTGCAAGTCAATTAATTTATTTTTACAATATTCAAAAATATATATTCCAAAAATATGAAGATACAGTGCTCACAGGTAAGGGAAAAGGAAGCGTGCTGTGATAAGTGAAGGGGAGACTTTTAAAAACATACATCGTATTGACAACATAGGAAAACTCCTTATATACAATTTACACAAATTAGGAGTTATGTTGTAAGGTCTAAGGTTGTAAGGTGACAAAGCCACCTTTACCACTGGAAAGGGGTTGTCACTGAGAATCCAATGATAGGAAACAAGATGAGGCTGCTCTGCTGCAATCCACCGTTGGAGCCCGAACTAACAAAAACCATTTCCCCATGTTCGCTTTTGGGAAGAGCAAACCTCATAGGTAGTGAAATCACACATGGTTATTCCTCACTATCGGGGCAGGGGGACACACCTGTGTACCTGTCCTGTCCTGTCTTTCCCCTACCAATCGCCTCACCCCTTAGGGCTTACCCTCGGGGTAAGTCGGTAGAAGTGGAAGGTCCTCTCAGGATGGCTAGTGACTTATACAGGTCATTCTGAGCAAAACGCGCAATTGCGCGCAACCGGGTGCAATGGCAGGCTGAATATGCTTTTAATAACACCATCGGTGCAAAGCACACCCCAGCCTGCAATGGCAGGCTGGTCACGAGCACCATTGGTGCAAAGCACATTGTACTGGAAAGTATAACTGTAGTACACTGCACTTGAGATCATGGCGCACCGAACGTTATACTGGAGTGGATGTCACCCTTCACTAGGAGCACACTGTACGCTGCACTAGAGAGCACAGCGCACTGAACGCTGTACTGTAGTAGATGTTACCCCTTACCAGGGAGCACACTGTACTAAAGGTATAACTGCATTACCCTGTACGCTGCACTAGAGAGCACAGCGCACTGAACGCTGTACTGTAGTAGATGTCACCCTTCACTAGGAGCACACTGTACTAAAGGTATAACTGCATTACCCTGTACGCTGCACTAGAGAGCACAGCGTACTGAACGCTGTACTGTAGTAGATATCACCCTTCACTAGGAGCACACTGTACTAAAGGTATAACTGCATTACCCTGTACGCTGCACTAGAGAGCACAGCGCACTGAACGCTGTACTGTAGTAGATGTCACCCTTCACTAGGAGCACACTGTACTAAAGGTATAACTGCATTACCCTGTACGCTGCACTAGAGAGCACAGCGCACTGAACGCTGTACTGTAGTAGATATCACCCTTCACTAGGAGCACACTGTACTAAAGGTATAACTGCATTACCCTGTACGCTGCACTAGAGAGCACAGCGCACTGAACGCTGTACTGTAGTAGATGTCACCCTTCACTAGGAGCACACTGTACTAAAGGTATAACTGCATTACCCTGTACGCTGCACTAGAGAGCACAGCGCACTGAACGCTGTACTGTAGTAGATGTTACCCCTTACCAGGGAGCACACTGTACTAAAGGTATAACTGCATTACCCTGTACGCTGCACTAGAGAGCACAGCGCACTGAACGCTGTACTGTAGTAGATGTTACCCCTTACCAGGGAGCACACTGTACTAAAGGTATAACTGCATTACCCTGTACGCTGCACTAGAGAGCACAGCGCACTGAACGCTGTACTGTAGTAAATGTTACCCCTTACCAGGGAGCACACTGTACTAAAGGTATAACTGCATTACCCTGTACGCTGCACTAGAGAGCACAGCGCACTGAACGCTGTACTGTAGTAGATGTTACCCCTTACCAGGGAGCACACTGTACTAAAGGTATAACTGCATTACCCTGTACGCTGCACTAGAGAGCACAGCGCACTGAACGCTGTACTGTAGTAGATATCACCCTTCACTAGGGCGCACACTGTACTGGAATGTATAACTATAATAATAATCCATATTTGTAAAGCGCGAACATTTAACCCCTTAAGGTTTCAAGGCACTGGGAGGCTGTCGGGGAAATAAAGTGAGCTATTGCCCAGAGTCACATGATGCTGAGCTGAGCTGCCGCCCGCAATCGAACCGTGAGCCCCGTGCTGCGGGGTCAGCTGCTCTGGTCACTGCGCCACACCTCTACCTATAACTGCAATACCCTGTATGCTACACTCGAGAGCTCAGGGTACTGAACGTTGTGCTGTAGTAGATGTTACCCTTCACTAGAGAGCACACTGCACTAAAAGGTATACCTACACTACCCTGCACACTGCACTAGAGAGCACACTGCACTAGAAGGTACAACTACACTACCCTGCACACTGCACTAGGGAGCACACTTCGCTAGACGGTATAACTGCACTACTCTGTACACTGCACTAGAGAGCACAGCACCTGTGAACGTTGTACTGTAGTAGATGTTACACCTTACCAGGGAGCACACTGTACTAGAAGGTATAACTGCACTACCCTGTGCACTGCACTAGAGAGCACACTGTACTAGAAGGTATAACTACACTACCCTGCACACTGCACTAGAGAGCACAGTGCACCAAGCGTTATACTGTAAATGTTACCCTTCACTAGGGAGCACACTGTGGAAAAGAGAGCACTGCACTAGACGACCCAAAAAAGAGTACTCTGTAAACGGCACACTGTACTCCATGGTACACTGTAGAAAACTGTGCATTGCAATTGTAATATACCACTCACTGCACTAGACTACACACTGTTCTAGAGAGCATACTGTGCTTGCAGTGGCCAGCACGCTGTACTACACAACACAGTACTAGGAAGCAGGGGAGAGCACCCTGCACTACACAGCACAGTACTAGGAAGCAGCAGAGAGCACGCTGTACTAGACAGCACAGTATTAGGAAGAAGCAGAGAGCACACAGCAGTGGCCAGGCCGCTGTACTAGACAGCAGAGTACTAGGAAGCAAGAGAGAGCACACAGCACTGGCCAGCACACAGTACTAGACAGCACAGTACAAGGAAGCAGGAGAGAGCACACAGCACTGGCCAGCACGCTGTACTAGACAGCACAGTACAAGAAAGCAGCAGAGAGCACGCTGTACTAAACAGCACAGTACTAGGAAGCAGAAGAGAAAACACAGCAGTGGCCAGCCCACTGCACTAGACAGCATAGTACTAGGAAGCAGCAGGGAGCACACAGCACTGGCCAGCGCACCGTACTAGACAGCACAGTACTAGGAAGCAGGAGAAAGCCTGCTGTACTAGACAGCACAGTACTAGGAAGAAGCAGAGAGCACACAGCACTGGCCAGCACGCTGCACTAAACAGCACAGTACTAGGAAACAGCAGAGAGCACACAATAGTGGTCAGCACGCTGTACTAGACAGCACAGTACAAGGAAGCAGGAGAGAGCACATAGCAGTGGCCAGCACGCTGTACTACTCAGCACAGTATGAGGAAGCAGCAGGGAGCACACAGCACAGGCCAGCGCACCATACTAGACAGCACAGTACTAGGAAGCAGGAGAAAGCCCGCTGTACTAGACAGCACAGTACTAGGAAGAAGCAGAGAGCACACAGTAGTGGCCAGCACACTGTACTAGACAGCACAGTACTAGGAAGCAGCAGAGAGCACACAGTACTAGACAGCACAGTACTAGGAAGCAGGAGAGAAAACATAGTAGCGGTCAGCCCACTGTACTAGACAGCACTGTATTAGGAAGCAGCAGAAAACACACAGCAGTGGCCAGTGCGCTGTACTAGACAGCACAGTACGAGGAAGCAGGAGAGAGCATGCTGTACTAGACAGCACAGTACTAGGAAGCAGCAGAGAGCACACAGCAGTGGCCAGCACGCTGTACTAGACAACACAGCACTAGGAAGCAGCAGAGAGCATATAGTAGCGGCTAGCCCGCTGTACTAGACAGCACAGTACTAGGAAGCAGCAGAGAGCACACAGCACTGGCCAGCGCGCTGTACTAGACAGCACAGTACTAGGAAGAAGCAGAGAGCACACAGCAATGGCCAGCAAACTGCACTACACAGTACAGTACAAGGAAGCAGCAGAGAGCACAGAGGAGCGGCCAGCACTGTCGTGAACTTCCTATAAACCTAGATAGGATCTGCGCGTTTATACAACATAGACTGTAGGATTGGTGTCCAGACTGATTCTAGACGCCCCCACCGGGTATGTTTGCCTGTATACCAGCTAGCTCACAGTGCCACTAGAAACCCCTCTTACCAAGGAGAGAATAGTTCTTGGCAACTATCGAACATGACAACTCTGTTCCGTCAAGGATCGTGGAAACAGTGCATTACTTTTCGCTCAGTCACTCTTGCTCACTTTCTTTCAGAGAGATCACAGAATAACCGGTGTGGACGTTTTTCAATAAGCATTTATTGAACCAGCGCCATTCTAAAGTAAATTAGGTGTGCTGAAACAACCATTAGACAGAAACAGATATAAATGATTATAAGCACCAAGAGAGTAAAAGGATGGTAAATTCCTACCATAGTGCTAAAACAGTGAATACAGGCAGGTATATAAAATGCATGACAATAAAATGTGTACTCCTATGATGCGACCCTAACTAGATGTACCTATGTGTACCTAGCATGTATGTAGGGGTAGAGCCAAGAATCCCTCTGGGATAAATTCAACCCCATTACCTGAAGTGAGAGACTGTGGGACCCCGTCTTGGTCTCGAGATGGACACCCCGCAAGGGATGTCAGACCACTGTGAGCTGGAGTGTCTGTGTGCAGGAACCTCAGCGTCTCGCGTCAGTATGTCAGCATAGAAGTCCTTTTACTCCTCTGACTATCTCAGCAAGATATGGTGTTTATATACCCAAAGTGGTACCCTCAGGGGTTCTACCTTGCTGTGCCATGTCGGACTTAGGATGACGTAAGGAATTACCCTGTTACATAGTTATTATGCAAGAGATGGTAGTCCTGCTGAGTTTCCAAGAATCCTCATCCATAATATATGAGGCTAGTTTTCATGGAAAACACCACGTCCTCTAAGCAGCAACGTAACTAGGTAAGAGGTCAGTCCCAAGAACCGTTATATAGTGTAATGGTAGGAGAATATAGGTGTGAGAAGTTGGCCTGGTATATGCTGTCCACTAATTATAGTGGGCACCTTGCACCAGTCCAAACAACCCCTTATTGGAGATAGGTTAAAGACAACCTTATTGAAAGCTATCCTAGTGGTAGCTATGGAGAGCAGCCTTCAGGCTAAGTCTTGAAGGAATGTAAAGCAGCTTGTTTTACCAGTCTATAATCTCTTGAGTGACCAAATGAAAGAGGACCACACCAGGTATATATTCAAAATATATGTATTTATTGCTAAACACACCCCTCTAGTCTCTTTATGAGGCTAGAGTTCGAAGTACATAAGTTATAAGTTAGTTATCTACAGTAATAGCACAAATACACGTTTGAGCCCTAGGGGCGTACCAAACCATATACCAATAAAGTGGTATAAGAACCACGACTGAGCTAGACACAGGGCCTAGAGCCTGTAGAAGTGCTTGGACCACAAGGAACCACCCAAGGTAGTGACACAGGGGACCCACGGGGACGCGTGCAGTGTGAGAACACAGCCGCGAATCGCCGTTGACTTCTATGGGGAAAGTCACGGTTGGAATTTTAAAGAAAAGGGACACTTAGAGGAGGACTTGGAGCAAACCCTTTTAGAACTAGGCTGTTCTAGTGTCAATACCCACGGGAGCACCGGAGTACTCGAGTTACCTCACCCAGGGGAGCCGGGTGCATAGGTGTCTTTCGGGGTCGGGTTTCGTCGTCGTTTTCAATGGCGATCTGCTGCAAAGTGCTGCTGGCGGCCAAGTCGAAAGTGTTCGGGTGGATCCAAAGGTGGATCGAAGATCTGAAGAACCTGAAAGCAGAGGGGACAGAGTCTGGGTCACTAGCCAGTGACCAGGAAGGCGATGAGCAGATGCCCACCGATGTCGAGTGCTTCAGGTAGGTTGACGGTCGTCTTGACTCTTCAGCCACGAGGTCCAGGAGGCGTCGACGACGACCAGGAGCTGGATTCGAGCTGTCCCACGACGTCTGTCGATTGTAGGGGTGTCGGCGACCGGATTGGACCCAACAAGCCTTGGCAACGGCAAGTCTCGTGGAAATGGAAGAAGGACGATGGTGCAGACCAGCAAGGTCTGTGGGACTCACCCAGCAAGGGTAAGTCAGGGCACGCCTGGAGCAACCAGGGAGCCCAAGCAGAAGAAGATTGGCCTTCGGGAGGGCCTACTAGCCAACAGACTAGCGACCGCGAAGGAGCCTCGAGTGGACTCACTTGGAGCTGGCTCACAGGACAGTCGTGGAGTGGAGGCCAGTGATCTTCGGTGCAGTCGGTGCTGGAGGCTGGGGCTACTCGGAGCCCAAAGCACAACTTCGTGGGAGACCCAGAAGAGGATGCACTTGCAATTGCGATCGGTGTCCAGGGGTCACGGTTCCACGTTGCCCACGACAGCTACGGGCCTCAGCTTTGCTGGAGACTCAGGGCAGCCTCGGGGAAGTCTGGAAATCCACCTCTGGTGATGCAAAGACTTCGGCGTCCGGCGGGAGCTTCAGCGATGCAGACCGGACAATTGCTTCTTTGGTGCCTGCCAAGCAGGGGAGTCACTCCTTGACCCCAAGGGAGATTCTTCAGTCCTCTAATCTTGAAGTAGAGCGTCGAAGGTCCAGGATTCTGTGTCAGAGTTTCGTCCAGGTTAATCTAAAGTCCTAAGGACTGGGGTCCCATACTTATACCAAGTTAGGGGTTGGACATACTCTGGGGACCCACCTATGGGAGGGTCAGGGCAGAGGGGTGGTTACACCCCTTTCCCTTTGTCCAGTTTCGCGCCAGAGCAGGGGCTGGAAGCCCCTGAGCCGGTTTGAACTGGGGTATGCACAGGAACACCAAATGTGCCCCCAGTGCAGGACTTCAAAGCACCAGAGGGTGCTCCCGCCCAGCCCCAATACACACTATCCTGTCTGGGGAGGTGGTTACACCTCCCTGGGACAGGAAACCTATTGTCCAGGCCTCCCTGCCGGAGTTTCGGTCAGCAGCAGGAGGCCAGACTTGTGTCTGTGGCAGCGGCATCCATTTTGTGATGCCAGGGCTTGGAAAGAAGTTACCGGGCAGGCCGGTGTGTACATGTCTCTCCCTCTAGAAGGGTGGAATGCTACCCCCGCCGCCAGAACTGGCGGGGGGGGGGGGTAGTATTCCAAGATGTTTGACACCAAACACGACATGTTTCCGTGCAGCCATCCCAAAGTTAGCATTTAACGCGAGGTTATAATGCGCTTAAGAGTATATGGTCAGGCTGCACTACAAACAGCATCAGAGAAGGGTCTCCGATCGCTGCAGAGGGGCCCTGCTCATGCAGGGGCACCCTCTCACATAGGAACCACGCACTCTGTCTTCAGGATTGATAAGGCCTGCCATAGGAGTGACTTATAGGTTTATATGTGTGTATGTATGTAGTGATATAGGTAACCTATATCACAGTAAGGGGTGCATGCACCACCTTACCCAGGCTGCAGTAGCAGACCTGTGGTGTCCTTTTGGCTGGCCTTCTAGGGGTGGCACAATACATGCTGCAGCCCATGGTAGGCCTCTGAGGTACCTATGCCCTGGGTACATAGTATACCATATACTAGGGACTTATAAGGGCACTCCAGATTCCAATCAAAGATGTACCTAAGGTACATGGAAACCATTTTATAGAGGAAGCAGATAGACTGGGGCCCTGAATAGCAGGATCCCAGTCCAAATAAGTCATAAACCAGCAAAACACCAGGCAAAAAGTGGGGGCAACCATATAGTCAGATTCCACCTTCCTACATAACCCCCACCCCCAAACGAAAAGAGATAAGGCTAACCTTGGCCAGTTGAGCCTTGATTGACTAAGTGGCCATATAAGGAAGCACCTGCACTAGCATGGTTGCCCCCTGTCTTATGGTCCACTAAGCAATCCCTCACCCTAAGGGTATGAGAGGGTCTCCACCATGGGGAATTACTACCTGTGGTGTGCTTTGGTAAAGTACAAGGCTGGTGAGGTGTCTGAGTAGGGAAGTGAGGCCCTAGGAAGGTTGGTCTCAGCTTCCTCAGATCACTGGTCACCATGTATGCCTGTCTTTCCATGACTGAGTTGCACTTTGCTCTAAGGGTCAACCTTTGGCTGCCTACAGCTGGGGGTTGGGTCCCTTTGGATGGACCACTGGAGGGCCATGGCAGGTTTGGAACCTTTGGTCCCAGGTTGGCCCATGCCCACCAGAGGCCTTCTGGGGAGGTCCCTACACAAAGGTATGGGGGATCCCTCAGTGTGTTGAAGAATTTTCACATGGCTAGGGCTACTAGACTGGGTGCCCCTAATCTGCTGATGGGGGGTTCCTCTGGACAGGGGGCCCTGTGGGGTCCACTGACCTCCTGACCTCTGCAGCCCTGGGCTGACTGAGGCAGGGTAGAGAGGGGCAGGTTACCTGCTCCAGACTGGGTACCACCTTGGAAGGGTCCTCTGCCATCAGGGGTGTGGCCAGGCCAGGCCTGACTACCTCTGGGGCAGTTCCTTCACTAGGGGTAGGGTCAGTTCCCTGAGGAGGCTGACCCTTACCTACTGTCTGGAGGGAAGAAGACTTTTCTTCAACCCTTGTGCTCTCTTTTGGGGGAGAGTGGGCCATTCTTCCAGGCTCCATCTCTCCAAATAATTTTCCCTGGGCTTGGGCTGTGGCCATCACAGCCCCACTAACCTTTACAGGGACGCCCAGCATTCTCAGATGGGTTTGGTGTTCAACTTCAGCCCAGGCTGAAATTTCCAGATCATTGCCCATCAGGCAATCTACAGGCAAGGTTGGGGACACTGCCACTCTTTTTGGTCCTGTGACCCCTTCCCAGCTGAGATTGACTATGGCCATGGGGTGATCTGTTCTGACACCATCAATGTTGGTTACCTGGTATTTAAACTCAGGTAAAAGCTGGTGAGGGGGGACTAGTTTCCCTGCCACCATGGGGACACTAGCCCCTGTGTCCCTAAATGCCACAGCTTTCTGACCATTAATTATTGGCTCCAGTCTGTACCTGCCCAATGCATTGGGACCCATGGTAAAGGTGGCAAATCCTATACCACCATCAGAGTCAGAGGAGTCTGTTGAGGGGGTCCTGTCTAAACTAGGGCCCACCTCTGTTCCTCTTGCAAAAGCACCTAACTTTTTGGGTGCACAACTCCCAGCTGGAGGATTACTACTGGTAGTACCAGGAGGGGTGGTAGTAGTTGTTGGAGGAACATTTTCTTTATTGCCCATCCTGGGGCAACTGGGATCTGTTTTCCAGTGTCCAGGCTTTTTACAGACATGGCAATAGGGTTTCTTTTCAGGAGAGGAAGGAGTTTGGGACCCACCCCCAGAAGAGGACTTTTGGGGCCCTGTAGTGGACTTATCCTTAGATTTATCCCCACCTTTCTCTTGGGACTTGGTAGAATCTTTCTTCTGGTCACCACCCTGATTCTTAGGCCTTACCCTGGTTCTGACCCATTTGTCTGCCTTCTTTCCCAATTCTTGGGGAGAGGTCAGATCAGAGTCCACCAGGTACTGGTGTAAAAGCTGGTTTTGACAATTATTAAGGATCTGCTCCCTCATAATCAAATTGTACAATCCTATAAAGTCATGCACCTTGCTGCCATGTATCCAACCTTCCAGGGCCTTAGTAGCACAATCTACAAAATCAACCCAGTCTTGAGTCTGAGCCTTTTGGGTGTCTCTGAACTTCAACCTATACTGTTCAGTGGTTAGGCCAAACCCATCTATCAGAGCACTCTTCAAGACTTTGTAATTGTCAGCATCCTCCTCTCTAACAGTGAGGAGCTTATCTCTACCTTTGTCTGCAAAGGAGAGCCACAAGATTGCTGCCCACTGCTCCTGAGGGACCCTCTGTACTTTACAGGCCCTCTCCAGTGCAGTTATCCATTTGTGGATGTCATCCCCACTCTGGTAGGGAGGGACAATCTTGCTCAGGTTTCTATGGTCATAAGACCTTTCCCTATCTCTGGGGAAATTGCTGCCACCATGGGACTCTAGTCCCATCTTTTCTCTCTTTGTAGAGATCTAGGGACTCCCTGTCTATAGCCAACTGCTGTTTTCTGAGCTCAAGCTGGGCTCGCTCATACTGAATCAGTCTCTTTCTCCTGTCATGAGAGGATTCTCTCCTATGAGAAGAGACAGAGGTCCCTATTGAGGTGTCAGAGTGGTTAGACTCCTGAGAAGGAGATCTAGACCTTCTGGGCACACTCACAATTCTTCCTGGGGGACAAAGGGGAGGTCATTCTGATCCTCCTCCTCCACAGGAGGAATTGGGTTCTCCAGGTCAAGGTCATTTTCACCTTCCTGGCCAGTTTCAGAGGGGGGCCTGGGTTTCTTCACCCCTGACCCCTTCCTCATCTTCTGCCCCACCCTCTCTGCCTACCCCTTCAGACCCTAGGGGCCTGCTGAGATCATCAGCTAGTAGCACCTCCCTGAGGTGTTGGGTGCTGGCACTTTTGCCTGCCTTCAGCTTCCTAGTATTGCATAATGCTCTCAATTCCAAGAATGGGAGTTTATCATACTTGGAGGGAAGAAGCCCACTGGCTTCTGGCAAGGACTCACTGGGTCCTGGCTTTGAAGACATTACTAGTGAGGTGTGGTGTATGCACTACCTACTCTAGTGTGGCCTACTAAACTCTCTTGAGTTGTAGAAAGGGTGTGCTATCCCTTAACACACAACTCTAAGTTCAGTAGAACTTACTGTATACTAAGCTTGATTTATATGTACCTTAGGTACCCTTAGTGGTTTTCAGTTGATCAATTCAATTGAGATTATCTGGTAAAACAATAGCAAGCTGGAATCCCACACGCTGCACACCAGTGTGAGAAGTTGGCCTGGTATATGCTGTCCACTAATTATAGTGGGCACCTTGCACCAGTCCAAACAACCCCTTATTGGAGATAGGTTAAAGACAACCTTTATTGAAAGCTATCCTAGTGGTAGCTATGGAGAGCAGCCTTCAGGCTAAGTCTTGAAGGAATGTAAAGCAGCTTGTTTTACCAGTCTATAATCTCTTGAGTGACCAAATGAAAGAGGACCACACCAGGTATATATTCAAAATATATGTATTTATTGCTAAACACACCCCTCTAGTCTCTTTATGATCCTAGAGTTCGAAGTACATAAGTTATAAGTTAGTTATCTACAGTAATAGCACAAATACACGTTTGAGCCCTAGGGGCGTACCAAACCATATACCAATAAAGTGGTATAAGAACCACGACTGAGCTAGACACAGGGCCTAGAGCCTGTAGAAGTGCTTGGACCACAAGGAACCACCCAGGGGCACCCACGGGGGACGCGTGCAGTGTGAGAACACAGCCGCGAATCGCCGTTGACTTCTATGGGGAAAGTCGCGGTTGGAATTTTAAAGAAAAGGGACACTTAGAGGAGGACTTGGAGCAAACCCTTTTAGAACTAGGCTGTTCTAGTGTCAATACCCACGGGAGCACCGGAGTACTCGAGTTACCTCACCCAGGGAGCCGGGTGCATAGGTGTCTTTCGGGGTCGGGTTTCGTCGTCGTTTTCAATGGCGATCTGCTGCAAAGTGCTGCTGGCGGCCAAGTCGAAAGTGTTCGGGTGGATCCAAAGGTGGATCGAAGATCTGAAGAACCTGAAAGCAGAGGGGACAGAGTCTGGGTCACTAGCCAGTGACCAGGAAGGCGATGAGCAGATGCCCACCGATGTCGAGTGCTTCAGGTAGGTTGACGGTCGTCTTGACTCTTCAGCCACGAGGTCCAGGAGGCGTCGACAATGACCAGGAGCTGGATTCAAGCTGAGCCATGACGTCTGTCAATTGCAGGGGTATCGGCGACCGGATTGGACCCAACAAGCCTTGGCAACGGCAAGTCTCGTGGAAATGGAAGAAGGACGATGGTGCAGACCAGCAAGGTCTGTGGGACTCACCCAGCGAGGATAAGTCAGGGCACGCCTGGAGCAACCAGGGAGCCCAAGCAGAAGAAGATTGGCCTTCCGGAGGGCCTACTAGCCAACGGACTAGTGACCGCGAAGGAGCCTCGAGTGGACGCACTTGGAGCTGGCTCACAGGACACTCGTGGAGTGGAGGCCAGTGATCTTCGGTGCAGTCGGTGCTGGAGGCTGGGGCTACTCGGAGCCCAAAGCAGAACTTCGTGGGAGACCCAGAAGAGGATGCACTTGCAAATGCGATCTGTGTCCAGGGGTCACGGTTCCACGTTACCCACGACAGCTACGGGCCTCAGCTTTGCTGGGGACTCAGGGCAGCCTCGCGGAAGTCTGGAAATCCACCTCTGGTGATGCAAAGACTTCGGCGTCCGGCGGGAGCTTCAGCGATGCAGGCCGGACAATTGCTTCTTTGGTGCCTGCCAAGCAGGGGAGTCACTCCTTGACCCCAAGGGAGATTCTTCAGTCCTCTAATCTTGAAGTAGAGCGTCGAAGGTCCAGGATTCTGTGTCAGAGTTTTGTCCAGGTTAATCTAAAGTCCTAAGGACTGGGGTCCCATACTTATACCAAGTTAGGGGTTGGACATACTCTGGGGACCCACCTATGGGAGGGTCAGGGCAGAGGGGTGGTTACACCCCTTTCCCTTTGTCCAGTTTCGCGCCAGAGCAGGGGCTGGAAGCCCCTGAGCCGGTTTGAACTGGGGTATGCACAGGGACACCAAATGTGCCCCCAGTGCAGGACTTCAAAGCACCAGAGGGTGCTCCCGCCCAGCCCCAATACACACTATCCTGTCTGGGGAAGTGGTTACACCTCCCTGGGACAGGAAACCTATTGTCCAGGCCTCCCCTGCCGGAGTTTCGGTCAGCAGCAGGAGGCCAGACTCGTGTCTGTGGCAGCGGCATCCATTTTGTGATGCCAGGGTTTGGAAAGAAGTTACCGGGCAGGCCGGTGTGTACATGGTCTCTCCCTCTAGAAGGGTGGAATGCTACCCCCGCCGCCAGAACTGGCGGGGGGTAGTATTCCAAGATGTTTGACACCAAACACGACATGTTTCCGTGCAGCCATCCCAAAGTTAGCATTTAACGCGAGGTTATAATGCGCTTAAGAGTATATGGTCAGGCTGCACTACAAACAGCATCAGAGAAGGGTCTCCGAACGCTGCAGAGGGGCCCTGCTCATGCAGGGGCACCCTCTCACATAGGAACCACGCACTCTGCCTTCAGGATTGATAAGGCCTGCCATAGGAGTGACTTATACGTTTATATGTGTGTATGTATGTAGTGATATAGGTAACCTATATCACAGTAAGGGGTGCATGCACCACCTTACCCAGGCTGCAGTAGCAGACCTGTGGTGTCCTTTTGGCTGGCCTTCTAGGGGTGGCACAATACATGCTGCAGCCCATGGTAGGCCTCTGAGGTACCTATGCCCTGGGTACATAGTATACCATATACTAGGGACTTATAAGGGCACTCCAGATTCAAATCAAAGATGTACCTAAGGTACATGGAAACCATTTTATAGAGGAAGCAGATAGACTGGGGCCCTGAATAGCAGGATCCCAGTCCAACTAAGTCATAAACCAGCAAAACACCAGGCAAAAAGTGGGGGCAACCATATAGTCAGATTCCACCTTCCTACAATAGGTGAAAGGGTAGGTTGCTACCTGAGCATATATTGGGGTACAGAACAGCACACTGCACTAGACAGCACAGTACGAGAAAGCAGCAGAGAGCATGCTGTACTAGACAGCACAGTACTAGGAAGCAGCAGAGAGCAAATAGCAGTGGCCAGCCCGCTGTACTAGACAGGACAGTACTAGGAAGCAGCAGAGATCACCCTGTACTAGACAGAACAGTACTAGTAAGCAGCAGAGAGCACACAACAGTGACCAGCGCGCTGTACTAAACAGCACAGTACGAGGAAACAGGAGAGAGCACACAGCAGTGGCCAGCACGCTGTACTGGCCAGCACGGTACGAGGAAGCAGGAGAGAGCACCCAGCACTGGCCAGCACACAGTACTAGACAGCACAGTACTAGGAAGCAGGAGAGAGCACACAGCACTGGCCAGCACGCTGCACTAAACAGCACAGTACTAGGAAGCAGCAAAGAGCACACAGCACTGGCCAGCACACCGTACTAGACAGCACAGTACTAGGAAGAAGCAGGGAGCACACAGTAGTGGATAGCACGCTGTACTAGACAGCACAGTACAAGGAAGCAGGAGAGAGCACATAGCAGTGGCCAGCACACCGTACTAGACAGCACAGTACTAGGAAGCAGGAGAGAGCACACTGTACTAGACAGCACAGTACGAGGAAGAAGCAGAGAGCACACAGCAGTGGCCAGCGCGCTGTACTAGACAGCACAGTACTAGGAAGCAGGAGAGAGCATGCTGTACTACACAGCATAGTACGAGGAAGCAGCAGGGAGCACACACCACTGGCCAGCGCACCGTACTAGACAGCACAGTACTAGGAAGCAGGAGAAAGCCTGCTGTACTAGACAGCAGCGTACCAGGAAGAAGCAGAGAGCACACAGTAGCGGCCGGCACGCTGTACTAGACAGCACAGTACTAGGAAGAAGCAGAGAGCACGCTGTACTAGACAGCACAGTACGAGGAAGAAGCAGAGAGCACAGCACTGGCCAGCCCGCTGTACTAGACAGCACAGTACTAGGAAGCAGGAGAGAGCACACAGCAGTGGCCATCACGCTGTACTGGACAGCACGGTACGAGGAAGCAACAGAGAGCACATAACAGCGGCCAGCACGCTGTACTAGACAGCACAGTACTAGGTAGCAGGAGAGAGAACATAGTAGCGGCCAGCCCGATCTACTAGACAGCACTGTATTAGGAAGAAGCAGAGAGCACACAGCAGCGGCCAGCCCGCTGTACTAGACAGCACAGTACTAGGAAGCAGCAGAGAGTGTGCAGTACTACACAGCACAGTACTAGGAAGCAGCAGAGAACACACAGCAGTGGCCAGCACACTGTACTAGACAGCAGGAGAGAGCATGCTGTACTAGACAGCACAGTACTAGGAAGCAGCAGAAAACACACATCAGTGGCCAGCCCGCTGTACTGGACAGCACAGTACTAGGAAGCAGCAGAGAACACACAGCAGTGGCCAGCGCGCTGTACTAGACAGCACAGTACTAGGAAGCAGGAGAGAGCATGCTGTACTACACAGCACAGTACAAGGAAGCAGCAGGGAGCACACAGCACTGGCCAGCGCACCGTAGTAGACAGCACAGTACTAGGAAGCAGGAGAAAGCACAAAGTAGCGGCCAGCACGCTGTACTAGACAGCACAGTATGAGGAATAAGCAGAGAGCACACAGCACTGGCCAGCACACCGTACTAGACAGCACAGTACTAGGAAGCAGGAGAGAGCACACAGCAGTGGCCAGCACGCTGTACTGGAGAGCACGGTATGAGGAAGCAACAGAGAGCACATGACAGCGGCCAGCACGCTGTCCTAGACAGCACAGTACTAGGAAGCAGCAGAGAGCATGCAGTACTACACAGCACAGTACGAGGAAGCAGCAGAGAGCACACAGCAGTGGCCAGCCCACTGTACTAGACAGCAAAGTACTAGGAAGCAGGAGAGAGCACACAGCACTGGCCAGCACACAGTACTAGACAGCACAGTACTAGGAAGCAGGAGAGAGAACATAGTAGCGGCCAGCCCGCTGTACTAGACAGCACTGTATTAGGAAGAAGCAGAGAGCACACAGCAGCGGCCAGCCCGCTGTACTAGACAGCACAGTACTAGGAAGCAGCAGAGAGCATGCAGTACTACACAGCACAGTACTAGGAAGCAACAGAGAACCCACAGCAGTGGCCAGCACACTGTACTAGACAGCACAGTACTAGTAAGTGGGAGAGAGCATGCTGTACTAGACAGCACAGTAGTAGGAAGCAGCAGAAAACACAGCAGTGGCCAGCGCGCTGTACTAGACAGCACAGTACTAGGAAGCAGGAGAGAGCATGCTGTACTAGACAGCACAGTACTAGGAAGCAGCAGAGAGCACACAGCAGTGGCCAGCATGCTGTACTACACAGCACAGTACGAGGAAGCAGCAGGGAGCACACAGCACTGGCCAGCACACAGTACTAGACAGCACAGTACTAGGAAGCAGGAGAAAGCCCGCTGTACTAGACAGCACAGTACTAGGAAGAAGCAGAGAGCACACAGTAGCGGCCAGCACGCTGTACTAGACAGCACAGTACTAGGAAGCAGGAGAGAGCATGCTGTACTACACAGCACAGTAGTAGGAAGCAGCAGAGAGAACAAAGCAGTGGCCAGCACGCTGTACTAGACAGCACAGTACTAGGAAGCAGGAGGGGGCACACAGCACTGGCCAGCACACAGTACTAGACAGCACAGTACTAGGAAGCAGCAGAGAGCACATAGTAGCGGCCAAGCCGCTGTACTAGACAGCACAGTACTAGGAAGCAGAAGAGAGCACACAGCACTGGCCAGCGTGCTGTACTAGACAGCACAGTACTAGGAAGCAGCAGAGAGCACACAGCACTGCCAGCGCCTCACGTCAGTGTGTCAGTATAGAAGTCATTTTTCTCCTCTGACTATCTCAGCAAGATATGGTGTTTATATACCCAAAGTGGTACCCTCAGGGGTTCTACCTTGCTGTGCCATGTCAGACTTAGGATGACGTAAGGAATGACCATTTTACATAGTTATTATGCAAGAGATGGTAGTCCTGCTGAGTTTCCAAGAATCCTCATGCATAATATATGAGGCTAGTTTTCAGGGAAAACCCCATGTCCTCTAAGCAGCAACGTAACTAGGTAAGAGGTCAGTCCCAAGAACCGTTATATAGCGTAATGGTAGGAGAATATAGGTGAAAGGGTAGGTTGCTACCTGAGCATATACTGGGGTACAGAACAGCACACTGCACTAGAAAGCACGGTACGAGAAAGCAGCAAAGAGCATGCTGTACTAGATAGCACAGTACTAGGAAGCAGCAGAGAGCAAATAGCTGTGGCCAGCACGCTGTACTACACAGCACAGTATGAGGAAGCATCAGAGAGCATGCTGTACTAGATAGCACAGTACTAGGAAGCAGGAGAGAGCACACAGTAGTGGCCAGCACGCTATACTAGACAGCACAGTACTAGGAAGCAGCAGAGAGACTACAGCAGTGGCCAGCACGCTGTACTCCACAGCATGGTATGAGGAAGCAGCAGAGAGCACACAGCACAGGCCAGCACACAGTACTAGACAGCACAGTACTAGGAAGCAGGAGAGAGAACGCTGTACTAGACAGCACAGTACTAGGAAGCAGCAGAGAGCACATAGCAGTGGCCAGCCTGCTGTACTAGACAGCACAGTACTAGGAAGCAGCAGAGATCACGCTGTACTAGACAGAACAGTACTAGTAAGCAGCAGAGAGCACACAACAGTGGCCAGCGCGCTGTACTAGACAGCACAGTACTAGGAAGCAGCAGAGAGCACATAGTAGCGGCCAGTCCGCTGTACTAGACAGCACAGTACTAGGAAGCAGCAGAGAGCACACAGCACTGGCCAGCGCGCTGTACTAGACAGCACAGTATTAGGAAGCAGCAGAGAGCACACAGCACTGGCCGGTAAGCTGCACTACACAGTACAGTACAAGCTAGCAACAGAGAGCACAGAGCAGCGGCCAGCACTGTCGTGTAGTTCCTATAAACCTAGATAGGATCTGCGCGTTTAGACAACATAGACTGTAGGATTGGTGTCCAGACTGATTCTAGACGCCCCCACCGGGTATGTTTGCCTGTATACCAGCTAGCTCACAGTGCCACTAGAAACCCCTCTTACCAAGGAGAGAATAGTTCTTGGCAACTATCGAACATTACAACCCTGTCCCGTCAGGGATCGTGGAAACAGTGCATTACTTTTCGCTCAGTCACTCTTGCTCACTTTCTTTCAGAGAGATACACAGAATAACCGGTGTGGACGTTTTTCAATAAGCATTTATTGAACCAGCGCCATTCTAGCGTAAAATAGGTGTGCTGAAACAACCATTAGACAGAAACAGATATAAATGATTATAAGCACCAACAGAGTAAAAGGATGGTAGATTCCTACCATAGTGCTAAAACAGTGAATACAGGCAGGTATATAAAATACATGACAATAAAATGTGTACTCCTATGATGCGACCCTAACTAGATGTACCTATGTGTACCTAGCATGTATGTAGGGGTAGAGCCAAGAATCCCTCTGGGATAAATTCAACACCATTTCCTGAAGTGAGAGACTGTGGGACCCCATCTTGGTCTCGAGATGGACACCCCGCAAGGGAGCGACCCTTGACCCTGCTTGGTAGGTCGCTCCCAATCCGCACAGCTCCGCCTGTGTGTCCCTGCCCCAGCTGCCGCTGCTGAAGAAGTTCGAGGCCCTCCTCCACCCGCAGGCTACCACCTGCGCCTCATCCCTGGTGGCCAGTGGTAGGCCGTAGGTTTGTATTTCTTTGCTTGCCGTTATTGTCTGCCTTATTGTATCCTTGTTTGCCTCCTATTGTATCCTTGTTTGCCTTTTCTGCCTTTACTGTTTGCCTTCTGTTCCCCTCGTTGACCCGTGTGTTTGAGCCAGTTTTTCCTTCTGTTCCCCTCGTTGCCCCTGTATTTCTGTGCCTTCTGTGCCCATTTTTGCCTTTTGTACCCCTCGTTGCCCCCGTGTTTTTGAGCCCATTTTTGCCTTCTGCTCCCTTCGTTGCCCATTTTTGCCTTCTGTTCCCCTCGTTGCCCCTCACCGCTCCCGCTCCAGCCGCTGCGTCCCCGCCCCCCTGACCGCCCATTCGCTGCCCCTGCCCTGCCTCCCGCCTCCCAGCTGCTCCTCCCTCCCACCTCCCCATATATGGCGGCCGCTGCGCGGTGAGGAGAGCGACCCTTGACCCTGCTTGGTAGGTCGCTCCCCCTCCGCACAGCTCCGCCTGTGTGTCCCTGCCCCAGCTGCCGCTGCTGAGGAAGTTCGAGGCCCTCCTCCACCCGCAGGCTACCACCTGCGCCTCATCCCTGGTGGCCAGTGGTAGGCCGTAGGTTTGTATTTCTTTGCTTGCCGTTATTGTCTGCCTTATTGTATCCTTGTTTGCCTCCTATTGTATCCTTGTTTGCCTTTTCTGCCTTTACTGTTTGCCTTCTGTTCCCCTCGTTGCCCCCGTGTGTTTGAGCCCGTTTTGCCTTCTGTTACCCTCGTTGCCCCTGTATTTCTGTGCCTTCTGTGCCCATTTTTGCCTTCTGTACCCCTCGTTGCCCCCGTGTTTTTGAGCCCGTTTTGCCTTCTGTTCCCCTCGTTGCCCCTGTATTTCTGTGCCTTCTGTGCCCATTTTTCCCTTCTGTACCCCTTGTTGCCCCCGTGTTTTTGAGCCCGTTTTGCCTTCTGTTCCCCTCGTTGCCCCTGTATTTCTGTGCCTTCTGTGCCCATTTTTGCCTTCTTTACCCCTCGTTGCCCCTGTGTTTTTGAGCCCGTTTTGCCTTCTGTTCCCCTTGTTGCCCCTGTATTTCTGTGCCTTCTGTGCCCATTTTTGCCTTCTGTACCCCTCGTTGCCCCTGTGTTTTTGAGCCCATTTTTGCCTTCTGCTCCCTTCGTTGCCCATTTTTGCCTTCTGTTCCCCTCGTTGCCCCTCACCGCTCCAGCCGCTGCGTCCCCTGCGGCCCCGCCCCCTGACCGCCCATTCGCTGCCCCTGCCCTGCCTCCTGCCTCCCAGCTGCTCCTCCCTCCCACCTCCCCATATATGGCGGCCGCTGCGCAACTGCTTCCTGGCCGCCCCGAAGAGCACCCAAGGACCCTTCTCCTGCCGGAACTGCAGCTTCACCAGCACCCAGCCCGCCAACCCGCCGACCAGGAACAAACCCAACCACCTCAGTTGCATTCTTCTCAACACCCGCTCCGCCCGCAAACACGCCGTCGAACTCTGGGACCTACTCGACTCAAACTCCCCAGACGTCGCATTCCTGACGGAGACCTGGCTGAACCCCTCCTCGGCACCCGACATCGCCATTGCCATCCCAGAAGGCTACAAGATCTCCCGCAGGGACCGCACCAACGGAGTAGGAATCGCCATCGTCCACAGGAACACTCTCAGAGTCTCGACCAACAACGACAACACCCTCAGCACCGCCGAACACCTGCACTTCCAGATCCACACCGACCCCAACACCACCCTCAGAGGAACCCTCGTCTACAGACCCCCCGGACCTCGACCACAGTTCAGCGACTCCATCACCGACTTCGTCAGCCCTCACGCCCTCGCCTCCACGGACTATATCCTCCTCGGGGACCTGAACTTCCACCTCGAGAACAACAACGACACCAACTCTACCACCCTGATCGACAACCTCGCCAAACCTCGGACTCAGACAACTCGTCACAACTCCCACCCACTCCGCCGGCCACACGCTTGACCCCATCTTCTCCGCAAGCTCCCACGTCACCTTCAGTCACACCACCGAACTCCACTGGACCGACCATCGCTGCATCCACTTCACCTTCCAGAAAGCCACCACGCACCACCGCACCCAACAGATGCCTCGCCGCTGCTGGAGCAAAGTCACCGAAGACCAGCTAACCACCACCCTAGCACGGTGCCCACCAGCCGACCCCACCACCGCCGCCCGCAACCTCAGACAGTGGCTCGATGACTGCGCCAACACCCTCGCCCCGCTCAAGAAATCCCCCAACAGCCACACCAGCAAGAAAGCCAGCTGGTTCACTGAAGACCTCCGGGCCTCCAAGCAAACCTGCCGAAAGCTAGAGAAGAACTGGCACCGCGAACAAACACCGGACAGCTACGCAGCCCACAAGAACGCCACCCGCAGACACCATCACCTCATTAGATCCGCCAAAAGGGCCTCCTTCAAAGACCGCCTAGACAACAACGCACACAACAGCAAAGAGCTCTTCAACATCGTGAAGGAACTCTCTAACCCCAGCTCCAACACCAACGACATCCCACCTTCGCAAGACCTATGCAACTCGTTGGCCGCCTTCTTCCATCGCAAGATCGCTGACATCCACAACAGCTTCAACACCACGATCGCCCCGACAACCACTGAGATCCCCGCCCCAACGACCAACATCCGCATCAACTGCCTGCTCTCCTGGACCAACATAAATGACGACGACACCATCAAGATCATGAACACCATCCACTCCGGATCTCCGTCAGACCCATGCCCACACCACATCTTCAACAAAGCCAGCACCACCATCGCACCCCATCTCCGGAAAGCCATCAACATCTCCTTCGAGACAGCAACCTTCCCAGATAGCTGGAAGCACGCCGAGATCAACGCCTTACTCAAGAAACCCAAGGCGGACCCCAAGGACCTCAAGAACTTCCGGCCCATCTCCCTACTCCCGTTCCCGGCGAAGGTCATCGAGAAGACCGTCAACAAACAACTGACCCGCTACCTCGAGGAGAACAGCATACTGGACCCGTCCCAGTCCGGGTTTCGCAGCAACCACAGCACCGAAACTGCCCTCATTGCCGCCACCGATGACATCAGGACCCTGCTAGACAACGGAGAGACCGCGGCCCTCATCCTCCTGGACCCGTCAGCCGCCTTCGACACGGTATGCCACCACACACTACGCACACGCCTCCACGACGCCGGAATCCAATAGAAGGCCCTGGACTGGACCACCTCCTTCCTCTCCGGCAGAACACAGAGCGTCCGCCTCCCCCCCTTCCGCTCCGAGGCCACAGAGATCATCTGCGGCGTACCCCAGGGCTCATCCCTCAGCCCAACGCTGTTCAACATCTACATGGCACCACTCGCCCACGTCGCCCAACTGCACAACCTCAACATCATCTCTTACGCCGATGACACCCAGCTGATTCTCTCCCTCACCAAAGACCCCCACACCGCCAAAACAAACCTCCTCGAAGGAATGAAGGCCGTCGCCGAATGGATGAGGAACAGCCGACTGAAGCTGAACTCTGACAAGACGGAGGTCCTCATCCTCGGATCCACCCACTCGGCCTGGGACGACTCCTGGTGGCCGACCGCACTGGGAGCAGCCCCAATACCCACCGACCACGCACACAACCTAGGAGTCATCCTCGACTCCACCCTCTCCATGACTAAGCAGGTCAACGCCGTCTCTTCCGCCTGTTTCAACACCCTCCGCATGCTTTGCAAGATCTACAAGTGGATCCCCACCGAAACGAGAAGAACGGTCACCCAGGCCCTCGTCAGCAGCAGGCTGGACTACGGAAACGCCCTCTACGCTGGAGCCTCTGCCAAACTCCTGAAACGGCTGCAACGCATCCAGAACGCCTCTGCACGCCTGATCCTCGACATCCCTCGCCGCAGCCACATCACCCCTCACCTGAGAAACCTGCACTGACTCCCCGTCAACAAGAGGATAACCTTCAAGCTCCTCACCCACGCACACAAGGCACTGCACAACACCGGACCTGCGTACCTCAACAGACGACTCAGCCTCTACACCCCCGCCCGCCAGCTTCGCTCCGCCGACCTCGCCCTCGCCACAATACCCCGCATCCGAAGAGCGACCTCCGGCGGCAGATCCTTCTCCCACCTCGCCGCCAAAACCTGGAACACCCTCCCCATCCGCCTACGGCAGACCCAAGACCTGCTGACCTTCAGAAGACTCCTGAAGACCTGGCTCTTCGAGCAGTAGCAGCACCCCTCCCCCCCCCTCAACGCCTTGAGACCCTCACGGGTATGTAGTGCGCTCTACAAATGCTATGATTGATTGATGTCAGACCACTGCGAGCTAGAGTGTCTGCGTGCAGGAACCTCAGCGTCTCGCGTCAGTGTGTCAGCATAGAAGTCCTTTTTCTCCTCTGACTATCTCAGCAAGATATGGTGTTTATATACCCAAAGTGGTACCCTCAGGGGTTCTACCTTGCTGTGCCTTGTCGGACTTAGGATGACGTAAGGACTGACCCTTTTACATAGTTATTATGCAAGAGATCGTTGTCCTGCTGAGTTTCCAAGAATCCTCATGCATAATATAGGAGGCTAGTTTTCATGGAAAACCCCACGTCCTCTAAGCAGTACCGTAACTAGGTAAGAGGTCAGTCCCAAAAACCGTTATATAGTGTAATGGTAGGAGAATATAGGTGAAAGGGTAGGTTGCTACCTGAGCATATATTGGGGTACAGAACAGCACACTGCACTAGACAGCACAGTACGAGAAAGCAGCAGAGAGTATGCTGTACTAGACAGCACAGTACTAAGAAGCAGCAGAGAGCAAATAGCTGTGGCCAGTACGTTGTACTACACAGCACAGTATGGGGAAGCATCAGAAAGCATACAGCACTGGCCAGCACACCATACTACACAGCACATTAGGAGGAAGGAGCAGAAAGATTGCTGTACTAGATAGCACAGTACTAGGAAGCAGGACAGAGCACACAGTAGTGGCCAGTATGCTATACTAGACAGCACAGTACTAGGAAGCAGCAGAGAGACTACAGCAGTGGCCAGCACGCTGTACTACACAGCTCAGTACTAGGAAGCAGCAGAGAGAACACAGCACTGGCCAGCACACCGTACTAGACAGCACAGTACTAGGAAGCAGGAGAGAGCACGCTGTACTAGACAGCACAGTACTAGGAAGCAGCAGAGAGAACACAGCACTGGCCAGCACACCGTACTAGACAGCACAGTACTAGGAAGCAGGAGAGAGCATGCTGTACCAGCTAGCATAGTATTTGGAAGCAGCAGAAAGCACACAGCACTGGTCAGCCCGCTGTACTAGACAACCCAGTACTAGGAAGAAGCGGAGAGCACATAGCAGCGGCAAGCACACTGCACTACACAGCACAGTACGCGGAAGAAGCAGAGAGCACACAGCACTGGTCAGCACACAGTACTAGACAGCACAGTACTAGGAAGCAGGAGAGAGCACGCTGTACTAGACAGCACAGTACTAGGAAGCAGCAGAGAGCACACAGCAGTGGCCAGCCCTCTGTACTAGACAGCACAGTACTAAGAAGCAGCAGAGATCACGCTGTACTAGACAGAACAGTACTAGTAAGCAGCAGAGAGCACCCAACCGTGGCCAGCGCGCTGTACTAGACAGCAGAGTACTAGGAAGCAGAAGAGAGCACACAGCAGTGGCCAGTACGCTGTACTAGACAGCACGGTACGAGGAAGCAACAGAGAGCACATAGCAGCGGCCAGCACGCTGTACTAGACAGCACAGTACTAGGAAGCAGCAGAGAGCACGCAGTACTACACAGCACAGTACGAGGAAGCAGCAGAGAGCACACAGCAGTGGCCAGCACGCTGTACTAGACAGCACAGTACTAGGAAGCAGGAGAGAGCACACAGCACTGGCCAGCACACAGTACTAGACAGCACAGTACTAGGAAGCAGGAGAGAGAACATAGTAGCGGCCAGCCCGCTGTACTAGACAGCACTGTATTAGGAAGAAGCAGAGAGCACACAGCAGCGGCCAGCACGCTGTACTAGACAGCACAGCACTAGAAAACAGCAGAGAGCACATAGTAGCGGCCAGCCCGCTGTACTAGACAACACAGTACTATGAAGCAGCAGAGAGCGCGCAGTACTACACAGCACAGTACTAGGAAGCATCAGAGAACACACAGCAGTTACCAGCACACTGTACTAGATAGCACAGTACTAGGAAGCAGGAGAGAGCATGCTGTAGTAGAAAGCACAGTAGTAGGAAGCAGCAGCGAACACACAGCAGTGGCCAGCGCGCTGTACTAGACAGCACAGTACTAGGAAGCAGCAGAGATCACGCTGTACTAGACAGAACAGTACTAGTAAGCAGCAGAGAGCACACAACAGTGGCCAGCGCGCTGTACTAGACAGCACAGTACTAGGAAGCAGCAGAGAGCACATAGTAGCGGCCAGCCCGCTGTACTAGACAGCACAGTACTAGGAAGCAGCAGAGAGCACACAGCACTGGCCAGCGTGCTGTACTAGACAGCACAGTACTAGGAAGCAGCAGAGAGCACACAGCACTGGCCAGCGCGCTGAACTACACAGCACAGTACTAGGAAGAAGCAGAGAGCACACAGCACTGGCCGGTAAGCTGCACTACACAGTACAGTACAAGGAAGCAGCAGAGAGCACAGAGCAGCGGCCAGCACTGTCGTGTAGTTCCTATAAACCTAGATAGGATCTGCGCGTTTAGACAACATAGACTGTAGGATTGGTGTCCAGACTGATTCTAGATGCCCCCACCGGGTATGTTTGCCTGTATACCAGCTAGCTCACAGTGCCACTAGAAACCCCTCTTACCAAGGAGAGAATAGTTCTTGGCAACTATCGAACATGACAACTCTGTCCCGTCAAGGATCGTGGAAACAGTGCATTACTTTTCGCTCAGTCACTCTTGCTCACTTTCTTTCAGAGAGATCACAGAATAACCGGTGTGGACGTTTTTCAATAAGCATTTATTGAACAAGCGCCATTCTAGCGTAAAATAGGTGTGCTGAAACAACCATTAGACAGAAACAGATATAAATGATTATAAGCACCAACAGAGTAAAAGGATGGTAAATTCCTACCATAGTGCTAAAACAGTGAATACAGGCAGGTATATAAAATGCATGACAATAAAATGTGTAATCCTATGATGCGACCCTAACTAGATGTACCTATGTGTACCTAGCATGTATGTAGGGGTAGAGCCAAGAATCCCTCAGGGATAAATTCAACACCATGACCTGAAGTGAGAGACTGTGGGACCCCGTCTTGGTCTCGAGATGGACACCCCGCAAGGGATGTCAGACCACTGAGAGCTGGAGTGTCTGCGTGCAGGAACCTCAGCGTCTCGCATCAGTGTGTCAGCATAGAAGTCATTTTTCTCCTCTGACTATCTCAGCAAGATATGGTGTTTATATACCCAAAGTGGTTCCCTCAGGGGTTCTAACTTGGTGTGCCATGTCGGACTTAGGATGACGTAAGGAATGACCCTAATACATAGTTATTATGAAGGAGATGGTAGGCCTGCTGAGTTTCCAAGAATCCTCATGCATAATATATGAGGCTAGTTTTCAGGGAAAACCCCACGTCCGCTAAGCAGTACCGTAACTAGGTAAGAGGTCAGTCCCAAGAACCGTTATATAGTGTAATGGTAGGAGAATATAGGTGAAAGGGAAGGTTGCTAACTGAGCATATATTGGGGTACCTAAATGGAACATAACAGCACACTGCACTCGATAGCACAGTACGAGGAAGCAGCAGAGAGCATGCTGTACTAGACAGCACAGTACTAGGAAGCAGCAGAGAGCAAATAGCTGTGGCCAGCACGCTGTACTACACAGCACAGTACGAGGAAGCAGCACAGAGCACACAGCACTGGCCAGCAGACCGTACTAGACAGCACAGTAGTAGGAAGCAGGAGCAAGCAGCTGTACTAGACAGCACAATACTAGGAAGCAGCAGAGAGCCCATAGCAGCGGCCAGCACACTGCACTAGACAGCACTTTACGAGGAAGCAGCAGAGAGCACACAGCACTGGCCAGCACACCGTACTAGACAGCACAGTACTAGGAAGCAGGAGAGAGCACGCTGTACTAGACAGCACAGTACTAGGAAGAACAGAGTGCACACTGCACTGGACAGCACACCGTACTAGACAGCACAGTACTAGGAAGCAGGAGAGAGCACGCTGTACTAGACAGCACAGTACTAGGAAGAACAGAGTGCACACTGCACTGGACAGCACACCGTACTAGACAGCACAGTACTAGGAAGCAGGAGAGAGCACGCTGTACTAGACAGCACAGTACTAGGAAGAACAGAGTGCACACTGCACTGGACAGCACACCGTACTAGACAGCACAGTACTAGGAAGCAGGAGAGAGCACGCTGTACTAGACAGCACAGTACTAGGAAGCAGCAGAGTGCACATAGCACTGGCCAGCACACCGTACTACACAGCACAGTACTAGGAAGCAGCAGAGTGCACATAGCACTGGCCAGCACACCGTACTACACAGCACAGTACTAGGAAGCAGCAGAGTGCACATAGCACTGGCCAGCACACCGTACTACACAGCACAGTACTAGGAAGCAGGAGAGAGCACACAGCACACTGTACTAGACAGCACAGTACTAGGAAGCAGCAGAGTGCACATAGCACTGGCCAGCACACCGTACTACACAGCACAGTACTAGGAAGCAGCAGAGAGCACACAGCACACTGTACTAGACAGCACAGTACTAGGAAGCAGCAGAGAGCACACAGCACACTGTACTACACAGCACAGTACTAGGAAGCAGCAGAGAGCACACAGCACACTGTACTAGACAGCACAGTACTAGGAAGCAGCAGAGAGCACACAGCACACTGTACTAGACAGCACAGTACTAGCTAGCATAGTAAAAGTATTGAGCAACAGGCAAACAAATGTCACCCAAACACATCGAAGCGTGGAAATGCAATACATAACTGGAAAACATAGCAGCTGACAGTCTCAGCAGAGGGACCAGTGACTGAAAGGGAATGGAGGATTACATCCATGTCAAGGTGGGAAACAGTTTGATGTGCCCTGGCAATGACGCGGGAAACATAATGTTCCATTGGTCTTAGCCTAGCACATGAATTCCTTGAAGTGTCTAGAAGCATTTCACTTTGCAGGGAGCACTGTACACGAGTCTGCTACGTCGTACGTACTCTTAACATGCAGAATCACAAGAAAAACAGATATAACAACATTCCAACCAGGTGAAGGTAGGTCCCCGTGTAGACAAGCGCTTCAGTGCCCCACAAAGCGGAGTAGGCGCTATATAAATGCTCATTATTACAATACGACACCTTGTACTCTTCCGCAGTCTCTCCCAGGAGGCCCACGGTGTGAGTCCTGTGCTCCTCGGATCTGTCACACACCACACAGATGGGCGCCTGGTCCTCCTCACAGAACAGCACCAGGCTCTGCTGGTGCTTCTCGCACACATTCTCCTGCTGCTGTTTTAACTCTTCCACGATGCTTCGGAGCTGCCAGTTGGTTTGGGGGGTGTTTCTGCGGATCTTCTGTCTGCACTGGGGACAAGTGAACCCCCCTGGTCCCTTATTGCAGTCAGTGATGCAGGAGCGGCAGAAGCTGTGGCCGCAATCTACGGAAACAGGATCATTAAAATAGTCCAAACAGACGGAACAAGTGGCCTCGTCTTTCAGAGCGCGCGCCGCCGCCGCCATGATCCGAACGAGCAGGGAGAAGTTTAGGGAAAGTTTCGTTTTCTCTATTACAGTGGGACATTGACCTGTATGTCTTCCAGAGCGTCATCGGATTGGCTGACAGCCGAGGCTTCCAATTATTTGCTAATGAGGGACAGCACAGGTGAGGATTGGCTGTCAGCCTGCTGTCTCCTATTGGTGGCTGCTAAGGCGCAGTGCGAGCTCCCATAGGTTGCCAATGAGGCGACGATTGGCTGGCAAACTGATGTCCTAAGGTATTCAAAAAGTGATGGATGAAATGCTTGAATTAATCTCATCCACTGGTAATCACTCAGGGCGCAGTCCATGGTTATTTTGCACACCAGGCCACCTCAGTTTGAGCCCAGCTATGTAACTCTGCTCCAATTGGAACAGTCCAGCCAAGAACTGCCAAGACAGGTTCTCCCTGAACCAGAACACAAGCAACCCAGACCCGTTGCACCCCAGTCATGGGCTCATCAGCCTGGTACAGCTTGGTTCCACTGAGACAGAGTGCAGGGGACTGTTGTGTCTTCGGACATTTATAATAGTTGTTTGTATTCTGGTTGGTATAGCTTTATTTTATGTATATAGTATTTATCTTTGTATTAGGTGTTTATCTTTGCAAGTACTCTGTCATGCACCCTGAGTTCCAGATTCTAGTAGTTGGAACTTGGAGTGGAAAGCTTTCCTAGAGTTTCTGCTGAAGAACTAAAGGAACAGGGGAACAAAAGGGCAAGTGTGAGGCCGAAGTGGCTGGAAGATTTTGTGAGTGAAAAGGATGTATAGTATTTACTAGTGGAATGTGTATTTTGCTATTTATAAAAAGGGGAGATGTGTTGTGTCTTCGGACACTCATAATAGTTTTTGTATTCTGGTTTGTATAGCTTTATTTTATGAATATAGTATTAATCTTTGCACTAGGTAATGTTAATCGTTGTAAGTACTCTGTTGTTCCATGCATGCTCCCTGAGCTCCAGATTCTAGTAGTTGGAACTTGGAGTGGGGAGTTGCTGGAGTAAGGAGACTTGGTCTGGATGTGCTGTGTAAGCTCTGTATGGTGTTTCAACCATTAATAAATTAATCTGGAATGACATGGTCTCTGACTTTACAGTGACCGACGGCTGTGCATGCCCGTCCCACTTAGGGCGACACACTAAATTATACAAAAATGTGATGGATGAAATGCTTCAATGTATCTTAGCGACTGGTAATCACTCCGGCCACATCCCAGTCTATCATTATTTTGCAAAACCATGCCACCTCAGCTTGACCAAGGGCACTAGGGTGAAACCAGTCCTGGAGTTTCCCTCACACTTTTCTCTTCCACCACCTCTTGTTGCAGTTTTTTCCCCTTCCTGCTTATTCATTCTTCTCTCTGATTTTTTTCTTTCATCCTCCACTTCTGTTTAATTCACTTCCTTTTCTTCCACACATGTAATATTCCTTCAACTCACGTATTTTGCATTCATTTATCAGTCTCAAGATTTTGTTATGCAGATTTGTAGAGCGGACTATCACCCAGAAGGGTATCGTGGTGCTGATCAGGTGTTAGCCTATATACACGCAAGCAGGACAGACTGGAGGGGTACCATTCTGTGCCCTGACAAAGGCCATGGATACTACATTCAGGTTTTTTGTCAAAGGAGGGATCCTATTGATGGCCGAAACATGTTGGCACTGAATGGGTGTATAGAGACATTGAATCCCAAGAACACCCAGGTTTAACATTTTCTTAACCTTGCCCTGTGTACTCTCCGAATAAAGGGGATCCCCTAGGTTACACAGAGGTAATTTTAATATGATATCTGGACCCCTCAATTTACCTGAACTACTTTATTCTGAGCACTCTTGTTAAAAGGTGGAGACCACCGTGTTGGCACTTTCCTACCTGGCCAATGAAGCAAGCCACAAATAAGTGGATGAGGCCTTTCCGTCCATAAACTCTGGTTTCTTTGTTCACAGGGAAGGGAATACCCTTTGGGCGAAACTGAGCCGAATGACTAGCTGCCATACTGGTTGTGAGTATATTGTCAGTTATAGAGGCAAAAGGGCAATTATTTCTCCTCTATCCTTCTATTTTGTGGATCAGGTGTTATCCTAGACAAACCTAAGGCCCAGTGGGACTACTCTAAAAGCCAGGCCTTCAGCTTTTTTGGAATTCAAGAAGTTAGGAGGAGGATCATATGTAGTGGCACATGGTTCCATGCTTTAGGAGCAATGTAGGAGAAGGCTCGACCCCCAGATCTAATTTTCAGAATGTGTGGAATGTGTGCAAGTAGGAGTCCGGATGAGAGAAAGTGTCTGTGTTAGAAATGGGGTCTCTAGTTGGCCGAGGTATGCACCCTGTCCAAGTAGAGACCCTCATTCTAGTCATGGTAAGTAAGTTACACATCAAAGATAACCCATGCTCCAACTGGAGCCATTTGGTTGCGCTTGACCGGGACAAATCCACAAGTTCATGTCTGACCGCAAAGGAGCGTGGGCCGGCTACAGGAGTCACACAGACCCCCAGTACAGTACCTTGGACACGCTATAAATCAAAGGCGAATCATGGTGCAGGGGAGGTTAGGCAAAGCTAAAGCAGGTGATGCATCAGTTCCTTACTGCTATGCAGGTAGTAAGCACGTTGGCACTCGGGGATGGTGCATTGGGCAAAGGAGGTGATGCGTCACTTTAGTAAGTGATGTGTCGATTCCTGGAGGTGATGCAGGGTCGTTGAGCCGCTAACGCCTGGTGAGGATGCGAGGCTCAGAGGCGGTGATGCTTCGGTTGCAGGTGTGATTCCTCGGTTTCTTACTGCTGTGCGGTGTTGATGATGAAATTCATGCCCAGGGATGATGCGTTGTGCACGGGAGGTGATGCGTTGCTTTCGGCGAGACGTCAGTTCTGATGGTGGTGCTGCGTCGAGGAAGTGTCAAAAGTCAAGCCACGATGCATCGATTCAATGGTGCTGATGCAGGAGCTGTGTCGAAGTTGGAGTGGTGTGTCACCGACCTGGGTGAAGTGGTGCTTGAGACTACCACAGCGATGATTCTTCATAGGCGCTGAGGCAAAAGTCAGGGCTTGTGGTGAAAGTTGGAGTCGTTGCGTAGAGTAGGGAACAAGGCTTCGGTGCAGGCAGCGGCGATGTGTCGAGTTTTGCGGAGATGCACCGGTCCAAAGTGAAGCTTGGAGTCAAAGCATTGGTTTCTTCTTTTTAGCACAAAACTCACCTCCAAGGACCCAGGAACTGGATTTGGCACCACTTGGCAGAGTAGAGCACTCAGCAGAGGAGCCCAGGTGCAGCAGGTGAAGTCTTTGATGGCCCTGAGACTTCCATTAGGAGGCAAGCTCAACTCAAGCCTTTGGAGACCTTTTATAAAGCAGGATGTAGAGAGCCAGGTCCAGTCCTCTCACTTCCAGGACAGAAGCAGCAGGCCAACACAGCAAAGCAAACACCAAAGTGGCAGTCCCTCCTGGCAGCACAACAGCTGTTCTTCCTGGCAGAATGTCCTCAATCCAGAAGTGTTCTGTGGTGTCGGAGATCCAGTTCTTATACCTATTTTGGCCTTGGAAGTAAGGAGACTTCAAAGAAAGGTCTTTAAATTGCACAAGACTTTGCCCTTCCTTGCCCTGGCTCCAGACACTCTACAGGGGGATGGGCAGCTATTTTTGTGGGGACAGGATCAGCCCTATTCAGGTGTAAGTGTCAACTCCTCCCACCACTCTAGCTCAGGAAGACCTATCAGCCAGGCGATGGGCCGTCAGTTTGAATCTTTTTAGTGCATTTTGGGAGGTATACCGTACAGTAACTGCTCATATGACAATACAATAATCAAAATATCTCCTGCTTCCAGTTACAAAAAGCGCATAACTGATATGTCAAATTCAACAAATGACAGTTTCAACATGGAGCCAGGATTACCGAAGGCAATTGCCCCCTTCCCGCTGATATTGTAATTGCATTGCATTTATATAGCGCTTACTACCCCTGACGAGGCGTCGAAGCGCTTTTTCGGCGAGTAGTATGCTACTCCGTAACCCAAGAAGGATTAGTGTTGAATTAGTATAGTGAAATATGAAAGTAATTTGAGTGGTGGATATTAGTCAGTTATTTGGATTGAGAAGGATAGCTGAGGGATAGAGGAGGGAAAAAGGTTTCCATTTATATAGCGCTCGTTACCCCTAATGAGGTGTTGAAGTGCTTTTTTTGGCGAGTAGCACGCTACTCCGGAACCCATTAAAGGATTAGTGGTGAATTAGTATAGTGAAATATGAAATTTGATAAGTGGATGTTAGTCTGTTATTTTGATTGAAAAGGATAATGGAGGGATAGAAGAGTGAAGGATTTAGAGATTTTTTTTTTTTTTGGACATCATAGCAGTAGTGGGAAGCTTTGGATGAGTAAAAAGATAATCATGGCAGTGTACATATATATGGTGCAATTATCAAAACAACATTCTGACATATTATACAGTGCAAGATTCAGGTTTATGCTAAGAAGAAAACTCAACCTGTAGAAAGTGACCAACTGGAGTCTACAAATACAGTAATAAGCAACTGTGTTGTTCCCCCCACCCATAGCCAGCAGTGTTGGTGTGTGTCGATGATCATAGATGTTGGAGTGGTGCCACCCTCCTGCTCGTCTGCCACCAGTAAAGAGGTAAGTCAGTCCCCCAACGTCCCTGCAACCATGGGAAAGTCACTGTGTCACACAAACCCTGACCCTCCCATCAATCGTGTGTGCCCTCCTCTGGGACCTGTATCGATGATCTGAATTCTACCAATATTGCATCCCAGTTTTGAGCTACTGGGTATTTGCGCAGCACTAGGGCGTCCTCCCTGTGAAGAGCCGTACTCTCCGCCTGCGCCCACACAAGGAATGATTGTATCCAGGCCTTGACTGGGAGAGGGGCTGGGGACTTCCACCGATGAGTAATAAGCCACTTAGCAGTTAAAAAGCCCAGGTCAAGGAATCAGGAAGTGATCTTGTGTTTTTTAGTTGTAGGGAAGAGGCCCAGCACACGCGCCTCCCAGGTGTGTAATGCTGGATGTTCTGTACAGGAGGATAGTCGGATCGTGCTATCTTGTCAGTAAGGTGGGGCAGTGCCATAACATGTGGAGCAGGTCAGCCCCAACAAGTGCACATCGGGGGCAGGCAGCGTCCGTTGGGTGAAAATACCTATTAGTTTTGGCGGGGTAAGGTATGCTCTATGCACAATATAAAATTGTATTAGCTGGAATTTCGTATTCAACGGGATGTGGGTAGGCCCTGCCAAGATCCTTGTCTACTCCATGTCTGTCCAGGGACGAGCAAGATCCTCCTCCCAGTGAGCTCCTAGGCGTGCCAGTGGAGGCGTCGTGTGAGTCAGCAATGAGGCAGTTAACCTATGTGTGATGTGACTACCCATCCCCATAACCTGTAAGTATTGTATTACTAAATGTAACTGCGGCTCAGTAGTCATATTGCCCCACGAACGAGTCAGCGTTGCCAGCTGGTGATGGGCCATCAGGATATGTAGGGCACACCTCAGTTCCCTTTCTGTGACTGTCTAGAGATAATGCACAAACCCAGCTGTCGCCCTGACCCAGACTTATATTTAGATTCAGGTAGAGGCACAGAATGGTTAAAGTAAGATAATGCCCAACTTCTAAAAGTGGCATTTTCAGATTTATAATTTAAAAACCAACTTCATTAAAAGATGTATTTTTAAATTGTGAGTCCAGAGACACCAACCTGCTGTAGTGAAAAACGAATTGTAATACAGATAGCGCTGGCACACATGGAGCGCCAGCGCTGTCATTAGAGGGCATTCCCTCATTTGCTTGAGGGTATGGACCCATGAAAACGAAGGAATCACTTTGCCTCTGCACGCACCCCATATGAGGGACACAGAAGCAGAGGCAAACATGCCTTTAGGAGGCGCACTTAAAGCGCACCACAAAAAAGTGGCGCACTTTCAGTGCGCCTCCTAAAGGCAGCCCTTTGGAGGGGAGAAAGGAGGTCACATGGACCCCCCAGATATACCCTTGCAGGCGAGTGCAGTCCCTCACTGCAGCCACCAGCAAGGGGATCTCTCGCCCCTCTTTAAAGTGCAGGTGGGTTGCCGCCTGTAAATGAAACACAGAGCGGCTTTGAAGCAGCCCTTCGGTATTTCACTGGAATGCGCTGCCTCCAGGGACTTTGCGGCTACCCTGGAGGCAGCGCATTCATGGTAATACGGCACACCTTCCCTGTTTGCACACGGTGCACATTGGGAGCCATTTGAAAATCTTCCTCCACATCTTCAGGATTGAAGCATGTTGTGGTTACTGCGTTGACTTGGGCAGTCATGTTGCATTTGCTGTTGATGACGGTCCCGCGGTTCTTGGCATGAGTGATAGGGGCGTGTGTAGGTCCTAGCACTGTTGGCTATCAGGCTGAGTCAGATGGTGAAGTGCTCTTCCCAAAGAATGCGATTTGGGTCTTGTCAGTGTTTAGCTTCAGACAGTTGTTCTTCATCCAGTGGGTGATTTCAGGCATGCACCATTCAACTTGATCCGGGTACTGGATGTCTTGTTTGAGGGGGAGAAAATGAGTTGCCTGTCTTCCGCAAAGGAGAGGACGTTGATGTTGTGAGAGCGGATGATGCTGGCGTTGGGACAGAAAAGTCCTCTGCATGGTAACAGATGTGCACCCGTGTCCTGAGTGCCTAGCTGTACTGTTTTCTGGATCCTTAGTGCTGATTTTTATTGTCATAGGCAAACACAGGCCATGCGTGTGTGCCATGACACAGGCTTGTCTCACGGATTGCGGTCTTGTTGGACCAAAGCGCTACCCTCATAGCAGTGGAAGGTTACTGCCTTCCCCAGGAGTTAAGCAGCATAAGTGCAGTGATGGCATCATACTGTGTGGTGAGCAGTGGGCGTGAACGGGTCCTCTTTAATCTGTGTCACTGGAGTGAGGCCTACAGGCTCACTCACCTTTTTACATTTCCACTTGTGTGTGCTTAACTCATCCTTAGCCTCCTTTAGGTAGATGTGTAGTGCTGCGAGGTGCTGGAGTAGTGACTCTGCCCTGCTTGTATTAGTGCCTGGAAAGGTTACAGTACAGGGATAGAGGCAGTACTGTGCAGTGCATGTATGGTTAGTGCGTGCACTGAGTGCATATATGCCTGCAAGGAATATATTACTTGAAAGATGCAGTGCTGTGCAGTGTGTGCATAATGAAAGCAGGTGCTGCGTGTATGTGTGCTTGCGAGGAGTACAATACATGAAGAGGGAAGTGTTGTGCAGTGCACCCGTTGAGTGTGTCTGCTGGCAGTGTGTGTGTTTGCGAATAGTACACCACAGTACTATACAGGGAAACTATCATACTGAACAGTGCGCACAGTGAAATATGTGTGCTGAATGTATGTGTGCTTGTGGTAGCACAATACATGGAGGTAACAGTGCTGCACAGCATGTGTGCTGTGTTTGTGCACTAAATGCAAGTGTGTCTGCAATAGTACATTACATGGAGGACCCTGGGTTCCATTTTAGGCCTGCCCGGTGAAGACACGAGGAGTTGAGGAAACCCCCCCCCCCCAGTCAGATTTATGTATTGCTGCATTCCTGTGAGCTGGGAGGGGCATGCACCGGAGGAAGAGAAAGAGAGAGAGACTCCCCCTTTACACTTTAAAAGAGTGCTCTTTGATTCAGTGATAGATCACATGGAAAGGACCTGGACAGATCTCAGGACGGAGATGGGGTTGATAAGGGGATCATTAAGAGTAAAGCTGGGAGCCCCGGATTAACCTTTTGATGCACATATCACTGTGTCTGACATTCAGGTGTGACCTCTGGTTACTCCCCTAGACCGTGTTGTGGGTCAATCAACTCCTAAGTCCTTCCTACTGTGACAGACTGCCTTTCAAGAGGAAAAAAGAAAAGGAACATTATACACTTCAAAAGAAGCTGAACACCAACATAAAACTTCAAAGACTTAGGGGCAGATGTACGACCATTTTGCAAGTGCAAAATCGGTCGCAAACCGATTTGCGCATGCAAAAATGGTCGAGAGCAATGTACGAAATGCACTCGCAAATCTCAAAATTGCGATGCGAACGAATACCGACTCGCAAAAAATGCGACGGGTGTTTGCGTTCCGAAAATAGCGACTCACAATTAGCGAGTCGCAAATGACAATGTACAGGCCATTCTCAAATTGCGAAAATGCGCAAATTGGCCCATTTGCGCATGCAATTTTCCACTAATCAGAACCAGGTGGTAAACAGGACCAACCTATAAAAAGTGGGCCAGAATGCATCTGAAATCTTTCCACAATGGCTGCCCTGTACGTGATAGCGAGGAGGATGCGGATACTGGCTGCTCAGCAGAGGAGGCGGAGACAGGAGAGGATTTTCAGAGTCAGGCTGACATTGTTTGAGAAGACAGAGGAAGAGATATATGACCAGTACAGGCTGAATAGCACTGTCATCCTAGACCTCATAGACACCTTGAAGCCACAATTGGAAAGCAGAACCCTGCGCAGCAATGCAATCCCCACACATGTGCAGGTGTTGTGCTCCCTCCACCTATTGGCCACTGGTAGCTACCAAGATGTCATTGCATTGGCTGGAGGTGTGTCGCAGAGTGCGCTTTCGCGTTTCTTGCACAATTTCCTAGATGCCAAGCTACACCACATCCATCAACACATCTACCTGCCCAGGAATGATGTGGAACTTGAAAATACAAAAATGCAATTTTATAGAATAGCAAGGTTTCCACAGGTCATAGGGTGCATAGATGGGACCCATGTGCCCATATTTCCCCCCTCACGCATAGAATACTTATTCCGTAATAGGAAAACACATTCCCTCAACATCCAAGTTGTCTGTGAAGCAAACAACATCATCACAGACATTGTTGCCAAATATCCTGGAAGCACCCGTGACTCATACATCTTCAGACACAGTGGCATACACCAGAAATTAGAGAGAGGTGACTTTGATGAAGGATACCTACTAGGTACTGATTTCTCATGTCCACAGTGAAATGCAATTGCACTATGATGTCTGACTGCATGTTGTCTCACCCTCATATATCCCCCCCCAGGTGACAGTGCGTATGCCCTGCATCCATGGATCCTCACACCGTACCTGACTCCCACCAATGGACCTGAAAGGCGATTCAACAGGGCACATAGACGCACCAGGTCAGTCATTGAGCGCACATTTGGCATCCTAAAATCACGATTCCGGTGTCTTCACAAGAGTGGCGGAGCCTTGCAGTATGCGCCTGAGACAGTCTGCAAAATTGTGGCAACCTATGCCATACTCCACAACATTGCCTGCAGGCGTGGCTTGCCCATGGAGGTGTCTGATTCAGACTTGGGAGATGAAGACCCTGGCCCACCTGCCCACCAGCCGAGCGAGGGAAGCTCAGCAGCAGAAGGTAGAAGGCGCAGGGACCACATAGCGAGACATTATTTTTCAAGGTACGTCATTACCATTGACAGTCTACACACAACAAATGACACCACAAAATGTGAATCTGACAATTTGAATTTCCCTTTATTTGAAGGGCATGTCAATGGACAATGCTGGACAACCTGTCCATCTCAATCCATAATAACCAAATGAAAGTTGAAATGTCTTGTGGTTACTGCACCACCCAAAAAAGAAAACAGGCACTTCTCTATCCAACAAATCATTTTTTGCCTCTACGTCCAGCATGTGGGGATCTTGCACGTGGGATTTGTGGCTGCCGACTGCTGCTTCGCCGCAGCATAGGTGTATCTGCAGTAGAGACGCTGCTGTGGCTGGACACCTCGCTGTCAGCTGTTTCTGTGGCTCCTCTAGTTGCAACCATGTTTGTCTGGATTGCCTCAACAGCAGCTGTGATTTGTTGCAGCCTCATGCACTGTAGTGGCCCATTTTGATCTGCAGGGCCAGTGTGCGCTTGGTGTGCTGCGTTGTTGCAGTTGCCAGCCTACCAATTGCCCTGGTCATTGAGCCCATTCTGTTTGCCCTGCTGTGCTCCATTCTCCTGTGCTGCACTCACTCCTCCGACAACTCTGTGCACAGCTGTCCAATAGCCCCTGTAAGGGCATCAAATTTCCCCTCAATGCGGGCCTGGTTTTCGGCCATTTGTTGGGTGATGTTGAGGAATCCCTGGCTCAGCTTTGAACTTATCAGCCTTATCTGCTTTTGTTGCAGGCGCTGAACCTTCAACATGGCTTGCTCCACGCCACCAAACGCAACCTGAGTGCCTGTTCCAGTGTGGGTGGGAGTGTGCATCCGAGCTTGAAGCCACCTTCCTGACTGCTGTGTGGGGAGCTGGCTTTTGGTTGACATACTGATATGGCACACATTTCACACTTACCAGGGGGTGGTGGAGGTTGAGATGTGTCGAGGGTCCCATATCCCACTACTGCCTCTCTCTCAAGGGTACTTTCCACCAATGAGGGGTGAAACCCCAAAACCGGTCCTAGGATGCTTGTTTCCAGTCCAGGGAGGACCTGGCCTGGAAGTTCTGGCTGGACGGTTCCCATTGGGCACAGGGTCAAGACTGATTTGCATATGGCTGGGTTCAAACTGGAATGGCATGGTGAGCAAAAAAACGATGAATTCAGGCCCAGCTCTCTGTGCTGGGGTGAATGTATGACATTGTTCTGCATTCTGTCCATCAATTGTTGTTTTTGCATTTGTCACCCTGAGTGGGACGGGTATGCCCAGACGTGGGTCCCTTGCTCTCCATGCCAATGGAGTCAAGCTATCCTGGCTGATGAGGGGTGAAACCCCGAAACCGGTCCTAGGATGCTTGTTTCCAGTCCAGGGAGGACCTGGCCTGGCAGTTCGGGCTGGACTGTTCCCATTGGGCACAGGGTCAAGACTGATTTGCATATGGCTGGGTTCAAACTGGAATGGAATGGTGAGCAAAAAAACAATGGATTTAGGCCCAGATCTCTGTACTGGGGTGAATGTATGACATTGTTCTGCATTCTGTCCATCTTTTGTTGTTTTTGCATTTGTCACCCCGAGTGGGCCGGGTATGCCCAGACGTGGGTCCCGTGCTCTCCATACCCCTGGAGTCAAGCTATCCTGGCTGATGAGGGGTGAAACCCCGAAACCGGTCCTAGGATGCTTGTTTCCTGTCCAGGGAGGACATGGCCTGGCAGTTCGGGCTGGACTGTTCCCATTGGGCACAGGGTCAAGACTGATTTCCCTATGGCTGGGTTCAAACTGGAATGGCATGGTGAGCAAAAAGCAATGGATTTAGGCCCAGATCTCCTTACTGGGGTGAATGTATGACATTGTTCTGCATTCTGTTCACCAATTGTTGTTTTTGCATTTGTCACCCCGAGAGGGACGGGTATGCCCAGACGTGGGTCCCGTGCTCTCCATGCCACTGGAGTCAAGCTATCCTGGCTGATGAGGGGTGAAGCCCCGAAACCGGTCCTAGGATGCTTGTTTCCAGTCCAGGGAGGACCTGGCCTGGCAGTACGGGCTGGACTGTTCCCATTGGGCACAGGGTCAAGACTGATTTCCATATGGCTGCGTTCAAACTGGAATGGCAAGGTGAGCAAAAAAACGATGGATTTAGGGCCAGATCTCTGTACGGGGGTGAATGTATGACATTGTTCTGCATTCTGTCCATCAATTGTTGTTTTTGCATTTGTCACCCCGAGTGGGTCGGGTATGCCCAGACGTGGGTCCTGTGCTCTCCATGCCACTGGAGTCAAGCTATCCTGGCTGATGAGGGGTGAAACCCCGAAACCGGTCCTAGGATGCTTGTTTCCAGTCCAGGGAGGACCTGGCCTGGCAGTTCGGGCTGGACTGTTCCCATTGGAAACAGGGTCAAGACTGATTTGCATATGGCTGGGTTAAAACTGGAATGGCATGGTGAGCAAAAAAACGATGGATTTAGGCCCAGATCTCTGTACTGGGGTGAATGTATGACATTGTTCTGCATTCTGTCCATCAATTGTTGTTTTTACTTTCCACCATTGCCTCTGCTGCTGAAGCTTCAGGAACATTGGATGGGCCTCCTCCTGTTCCTTGTGCTTCACGCAGCCATGCTGCCACCCTCTCCTTGGCCCTGGCGCGCTAGTTGTACTACCTTTTCTTTATGTCGTCCAGGGACCGGTCAGCCACACCCAGGGCATTTATGCGCAGCTGGATATCTCTGCAGATTCGCCTTTTCTCTGATTCAGGAACTGTATGTGATGACCTCCCAAACAGCTGCTCGTGGTTGTTGCAGCATTCTTCAGTTAATATGTCCAGTTCCTTCTCAGAGAATTTGAGCTTGCACAGCCTCTCCTTCCCTTCCTTCTCACTGGACTTGCTGGACATCTTGCTTTTCTTTGCTTGGCTGGCTTGCAGTGTTGGACTGTGCTGCTGCACCTTGTCATGTGCTGACAATTTTATTCAGGATTCTTCAGGGACACCACTTCCTTGTTTGGGGTCCTTCTGCTCTCCCAGGAAGTGGTTTTTTTATTTTTTTTATTTGCTCTCGCTATTTGCGCATGCAAAATGCCCTTTCCATCAGCATATGCTTATTGCACACACTAAACTGGTTGTTTCACACTGAACGCTATCTGTGTCCCCTTAGCGAGTAGCAATTTGCCTCCTCACAAAATTGCGATGCGAGTCATTTGCGAGTCGCAAATTGGGGAACCATTGTGTACGTACATTGATTTTTGCATCTCGCTATTTTTCTCAAATTGCGAGTCGTAAAATCTTGTGGTCGTACATCTGGCCCTCAGGCCCTAAAACATATTTGGTGAGACCCCAAACTTTATCAAGCAGCCAGATGGTCTGTGTGAGATGGGGAATTTCTGCAAGACTTCTACCTGTGACCCGGACCAGGGGCCAAAGCCCACTAGTCTCCCTGATAGATGACTGGACATCACACAGGGAAGCCAAAATCGCCTGCCCTGGAGCACCATTGCCTGCCTGCTTGCCAAGATCAGTGTGCCTTGTGATTGGAGAGCATTGGAGGGAGTGAGGTCCAGTGGGGAGCCCTACTGAGAGGATTCCTGTGAGAGGTGTAAAGATATCATTTTGCATGATCAGGCTGTTGCCAGGATTTTTTTATACGACCACTGTATGTCAGCAGAGGGACGCCGTGGACTGAGCTGTGCATCGAGTGCTGTGCGGGGAACACCAATCCCGTACGGCCTCGATGCTGTGACCCCATTTGCTAGAGGGGGCCACTGTTGAAGAATTTGTGTGACCAGCGTGCCAGAACTTGTGAACACCTGAGTGACAACCCTGTATGCCAGGAGGGGCCGCCATGGTGTGGGAAATTGCACCGGAGGAGTCTGCTTTGTGTCCAGAGGTACAGCCGCAACCCCGTATGCCAGGGGGGGCTGCCGGTACAGAGCTGGTAAAGAGTTTGATCCGTTGCTCAGGACAGGAGTGAGTCTGCTACCAGCAGGTCAAGCCCAGCTTATCAAGATCTGAACCTGATCTGCACCTGATAGACCCACAAGGATCTTGGAGAACACCGAAGAAGATGTTGCACTCTCGCTGGACTCCAATCAGGAGCTGAAAGACCAACTATTTCCTGTAGACTGGTAAAGCAGTTTTAAACTACTAACTCAAACTTGCCATTTAAACGGATGGCAAAGCCCACACCTTCCTTTATAATAAATATAAGTTACCCTTCTAAGACACACGTAACAAGCCCTAAGGCAGGTCGCTGTGTCATAAAAAGAAGGACATGTGTTTTACATGACCTGACAGTACAAACCCAGCATTGTCGTTTTTACTGTCAAAAGGCTAGTAGGCCCATTGGCAAGTACAGAGTTATACGCTCACAACTCAACTGCGCGAACTTCCAAATGGGACTACTAATAATGGTACCTCAAAGTATCAAAAGAATCAGTACATTAAACCCGACTTGTTGCCCAAGTCGAATTTAATGTCATTAGTTTAATTGCAACTTTTGAAAGTTTCTATTTTGTTGCCGAAAGTGGTCCAGTAGCCATTTTCGGCTACAAGCATCTGCTCTCCTCTCGACAGCCTGCTGCCTTCCTGGAGAGAGGTGTGAACGACTCTCTGGAAGAAAAGCAAAGTACCTGCCAAATGTCGCAATCATAAACTCTTTACACACAGTGTGTAATTTGTGTGTATAAACCATGTTCATCTCACTTTGTAGCAATGGTTCTCTGTTCTATGTCCAGTTGTACCGAGTCATGGCTGTTGGAGCAGCTGCATTGATGTTAGTGTAATGGCTCTCCTACCTCTCTCTCCCCGATGTTAAAATAAACCTAGCTAGGGGAGAGAGACATTTGGCAGCGTGAGCATTTGAGACTGCGAAGCATTTAAAAATGGACTATTTAAACAACAGGTGCAGTGCATCATGGGTTTTGTAGTTTGATTGAACTAGCGGATTGTAATTGGAGGGATTGGAATGGGCGGAGACACGTCACAGGTGCTTTAAATAGAGCAAGTGAGTCATGGTATCAGAGTGGTTCCCGACAGGAAAATAAGCAGTTACCAGAATGTTTAAGGTATGGGCTCGCTTTTGTAAAAGGCTTGTAAAACTAGGGGGAAAACCTGGATTACGTGGGGGTGTGTACACACTGGTGAGGGAACAACGCAATGAGAATTTAGAGGGGTTTAATGTACTCTAGCGCAGGTACGGAAACGACCGGGTACACTCTTAGGAATTCAGCGGGCAATACATTGATTAGGGGGTTCATTTAAATGTACGTTTTAAATTTCATTTATGTGCTTAATGTGGCAAACATGATCTATGTAACAAACGGAGCTAATGATTATGTTTTTAAATTTATAGATAACCCCTGATGAAGGGCCAAAGAAGGCCCGAAATGCATTGGGTATTGGAAGCAACTTAATGAGGAATACTTATGTAATACGCCATGCCGCAGAGTAAAGCCAGTGTCGGCATTTCTTCAGCATTAAGGATTGTGTAAACATAGGCGTCCACCATGTGACCGGATAAAAAGATGATTGTAAAACAAATTATGGAGAAAACGAAAATAAAAACCTTTTTTGACAATATTGGAACAAATGCTGCATTTCTATGCATAAACGACGGCTGTGCGTCCGGAGTGGGGTGTAACGTCGCCCCACATTTGTCAGTGATTATTGTACACACGTGTACTGGGCAGTCCACGATTCCGGGCCTGCACGCCAACAAAATACAAACAAACGAGCCATCGATAAAAGAATGGAGCCAACTGGTGTGCACTCTGTCACCTTTTTCCCTTTGTTGTTTACCCAAACTTCCAAACCAGCTTCCTATTTTTCCAAATCCCTTATCCATTTGTTCCCAGAGTCCATCGGAGGCCAGATCACGTAAATTTTGATGTATCTCTGAAATATTGCTAATGTACTTCCTTATATCCCGACTATTGTCAGGAATATAAGTACAGCACTGTTGAACTTTCAATAATTTACAGACTCCTCCAGTTTTTGCTAATAGCACATCTAAAGCAAGACGATTTTGAAGAACCATAGCCCTTATTGAAACCATCTCCCCATCAACAAGTAATAGGATTTGGGCCGTATTCACAGAGAGCTTATCTACCAGAGTTGCCAGCTTTCTAATCTTCACATCATTCAAAATCACGCCCAAACTAGGTATCATGGCTCCAAATACATCCCCAACAATTTCCCCCGCACTTACATCACGTTTTCCTCTATGAGACCTCTTCCCTTCCAAAGGCCATAGTATGGTAAGAACAAGCTGCAATATCTCTGCACAAATTTCTCCCAGTTCCTGTGCAGTGAGCTGTCTACCAAAGGTAGGAAAAGCAACCTGGTTAAGAATCAAAAATGGCAAACCACTCAGCCTTGGTGGATCAGGGACTGTCAGAGTTAGGGTTCCGAAGGCTTCGACTCCAGGGACCAGCAACTGAATATCAATCGACAGGGTGTCCCCGCCGTAACTCACTGTGCCAGTCCCCAACCTCCCGGACCTCCCCGATCTCTGCATCTGCAACCAGATACGTCCACTTAGATGCGTACTTTTGAGACGGCACTCTTTCTCTTCTGGACCGTCTTAGACCATCCGGTTTCTCCTCGGTTTCACTTTGTTCTAATTCAGACGTTTCAGGAATCGGAGCGAGATTTTTCTCAGATGCAAGCCTTATGTTCAGCCTTTCTTTTCTTGTTGGCCACTTTTCTGCTTCCGCACCTGTTCTCTCTTCCTCTCGATCTGATCCTTCTGCACCAGGCCATTCACTTTGATCTGGTTCAAAGTTCACTTCTGCAATTTCGTCTATCTCCGGATCTGAACTCAACTCTGGAGCAGCTGGATCTCTTTCTTCTTGCTCAGTTGGTTGTTCAGCCCCGTCAAGAATTCTTACGACCCGACCTGTTTCTTCATTTTCTGTAGCATTTTCAGTTGCACTTCTTGAAACAAGAGGAATCGTTGCCTCCTCAGGTTCTGGAACGCGGCCAGTATGCGAAGCGTGAATCCAGTTTGGCAATCCTCCGCACTTCACAGCTGTACTTGTAACCAAGATCACCTGGTATGGTCCTCGCCAGCGAGCATCAAGGCAGCTCTTCCTCACGTGCTTTCGAACAAGAACCCAGTCACCAGGATTAAGATCATGCAGCAGGTCTCTCGAGGTGGATGCAGTCTCAGCCTCGACCTGGTGGGACACAGAATTAACCACATCAGCCAGTCCCCTACAATAATCCAAAACCAAATCATCTGTGATGTTTATCAGTGCTGTAGCTGGCACCATAGGCAATCACATGGCTCTTCCTATCAATATCTCTTGGGGAGAGAGTCCTGTCCTCCTATCAGGAGTACTACGCAGACTCATCAATACCAATGGTAGCGCATCTGGCCACTTCAATGAAGTTGACGAACAAACCTTCGACACCCTCATCTTGATTGTGCCATTTATCTGCTCCACAAGGCCAGATGCCTCAGGCCTGTGACTACAGTGCAATCTCTGATCAATGTTTAGAGCTGTACATAACACTTTCATGATTTCACTATGGAAGTGTGTTCCTCTATCTGTCTCTACTGAGGTCGGAAATCCAAACCGTGGTATCAGTTTCCTTAACAACAGTTTTGCCACTGTGAGACTGTCACATCGTCTAGTTGGATAGGCTTCAACCCAACGTGAAAAGATACACACTACCACCAAAACATATCTCAGGCTATTGCACCTAGGCATCTCGATAAAGTCCAACTGTATCCTATTAAAAGGCCCTCCTGATCTTCCAATATGACTCATTGCAACCACAGTTCTCTTTCCAACATTCATTTGTTGACATGTAACACACCTGTGACACACTGCTTCAGCATACACATGAAATCGTGGGTTAAACCAAGTTTGCCTGAACACTCGCACCATGGCATCTCTCCCAAGATGAACCACTCAGTGAATCTGCCTTGCCATTGGGCTCAATAAACAATTAGGTAATACTGTCCTCTCGTCTGTCAACTCCCAAATGCCATCCTCTCTCTTTTCGCAGCCTGCTGTAACCCATGATGCAACTTCCTCCTCGGGGACTTCATCCTGCAGTCACTTTACCTCATCCCAGGTATCTGCTATAGCTAACATCATGCTGAGCTCAGTCTCTTCTGTGCTCTCTCCTACATATGTTCCATTGAAAACACAAGCATGTATAGCACAAAAACGCACTACTTCATCAGCATAGTTATTTCCTTTTGTAACAAAGTCCTCTCCCCTTCCATGGGCTGCACATTTTACTACAGCTGTCTCTTTGGGTTTCTGCAAAGCTTCCAACAATTGGCGCACAAATTCTCCATTACGGATTGGGGATCCTGAGGACGTTAAAAATCCCCTCTGTGACCATAACTGGCCAAAGTCATGAACTACTCCAAACCCATATTAGCTGTCCGTATATATAGTCACTCGGACTCCATTTGAAATGATACAGGCACGTGTCAAAGCAATAATTTCAGCTACCTGAGCACAGTATACTCCTTTCAGACAGGCAGCTTCCACCACCCCCAAGATGGTGCACACAGCGAACGCTGCTCTCAAACACCCTTCATTGTCTCTTAAGCATGAACCATCAACAAAAAGAGTCGAATCAGTTTCAGACAGAGGTTCATCAACAATGTCAGGTCTGGGTTTGGTAGATAGCTCAGTAACATCCAGGCAGTCATGCTCTTCACAATCCTCTTCCTCCTCTTGCGGAAGAGGTAACAATGTAGCAGGATTCAAGGTGGTACAACGTCTCAGAGTGACATTTTCAGAAGCCAATATAACCTGCTCATACTTTGTAAGTCTGTTATTCGTTAAATACTGTGTCTTGGTTCTTGTCATTAACAGCTCTACTGAATGTGGCACATAAACAATAAGTGCATGACCCATCACTATGCCTTCACATCTCTCAATGCTGACACCTGTTGCAGCAACGGATTTGAGACATCCGGGCAACGCAGAAGCTACTGGATCTAATGTAGCTGAAAAGTAATCCACTGGTCTGCGAGCATCTCCATGTGTCTGTACAAGGACCGCTAACGCACATCCTTCCCTTTCACAGCAGAAGAGCAAAAACGCTTTATTATAATCCGGCATTCCCAGAGCTGGAACGTGACATAGGCTCTCTTTCAGCTTGAGGAAGGCTCTCAGGCAGTCATCATCCCATGGTACCGGATCGCTAATGTCCTTTCGAGTCAATCTCAACAGTGGCTTTGCTTGCAAGGAAATATTTGGGATCCACTGTCGACAATAGCCGACCATTCCCAAAAACATGCGGACTTCTTTTTGTGTTTTCGGAATTCCCATTTGCAGAATCGTCTCTATGCGATCTGGTGACACCCTTCGTTTCCCCTTCTCGATCCGGTGACCTAGATACTGAACTTCATTCAGACAATACTGGAGTTTGTTCGGAGACACTTTGTGTCCATTCTCTGCCAAATGATTTAGCAAAGCCACAGTATCAATTCTGAAAGCATCCTCAGTCTCTGAAGCGACCAAAAGGTCATCTATATATTGAACTAGGACTGACTTTTGGGGCATCATCAGCCCTTCAAGATTCTTCTTCAGACTCTGACTAAAAATAGAGGGGCTTTCTGTATACCCTTGAGGGATTCTACACCACGTTAACACACGATCGTCCATCCTAAATGCAAATAAAAATTGGCTGTCTTCATGCAACGGTATGGAGAAAAATGCCTGACATAAATCTATGACTGTAAACCATTCTGCTTCGCATGATATTTGGAACAGAATAACAGCTGGATTCGGTACCACAGGACAACATGGAATCACAATTTCATTAACTCTGCGCAAATCCTGTACTATTCTGTACATGTCGCTAGGCTTCTGCAGTCCCATAATAGGTGAGTTGCAGGGACTTCCTCGTATCTCTTTGAGAATGCCTTGTGCAATCATAGACTCAATTACAGGTCTTATTCCAGCCACAGTTTCTGGAGTTAATTTATACTGTGGAGTTCGTGGAAATTCTGCATTTGGTTTGACCTGTATCTTAACAGGTTCAACCCCTCGAATCAATCCTATCTCCTCACCCGTGAAATCCCACACTTTTGGAGAAACAGAATCTCTCAAATCATGTGGCAACTCCTCTATCGTAAGAACCACAAATATTTCCGTACACAAGCTCATATTAGCCATTTTAAAATCAGCATCATCATCACAGGTTTGCAACTCCACACCCCTCGGAGTGCAAGATATGGTACAATTTAGTTTACACAAAAGGTCTCGTCCCAATAGACAGACTGGGCTTGAATTGCAAACTACAAATTGATGTTTGTCTCGGAACGGTCCTATCCTCTCAGGTAACTCATTTGTCAACGGGTTAGTAATTCTCTGATTGGTAACTCCCACCACTTGAATCGTTTGTCCTGACAGGGACAAATTTGGAACCTCTTCAGTTCTTACTGTGGAGCGCGCAGCTCCAGTATCTAATAAGAAGGTAACAGAGTATCCGTTCACCTCTGCATCTACAAACGGTCCATTCTGATCTACTTCCAGGATCGCATCCAAAGGGCATTCTTCCTGCACCCCCCCTCTGATACTCATGACAATCTTGTGGTTGGTCAAATCTGTGTCGTATTTCAAAATAGGGCATCTGATGATACACCTAATTATGAGTAGGTATTCTTGGAGGCTGAGGAATCTGCATTTGCGGCTCATATCCTGCCCCATACATGGACCTAGGTCTAGTTACAGTATTCAAAGTCTCTGACATCTGTCCCTCTCCCTCATTCTGCAATTGATTTGCTGGATTCAATCGACACTCGCGCTTCCAATGCCCGATTTTGTGACAATAATGACAAGCAGTGACCTTCTTTTGGTTCGCCACCCAATCACCTCCTGTACCTCCATCCATTCCCCTGCCTCTTCCCTGTCCAGGTTGGGTTACCATCTGTTGATCCATTCCTCTACCACTTCCTCTACCTTGACCCATCGCTCCTACAACCCCTTGCATCTGATCAGGCCTTTCGGCATTCCTCAACTGCATCAACATCAACTTGTCTTTCAATTTCTTTTGTGCCGATTCTACCTGATCACTACAGTATTTTGCATAACGCAGGATTTCGTCCACCGTCTTATTCTGCCAACATATCAAATGTGTCTGTATCATCAAGCTAATATCAGATCTTAGTCCTAGCACAAACTTTGAGACAAACTGTCCCATATCTTTCTGCTCAATTGTATCCAATCCACTATGCTGTTTAAAAGCCACTAAAAGTCTCTCATAATAGTCATGTACCGACTCCTTAGAATCTTGAGTAATACGATCGATTTTAAGCCAATCAACCGTTTGCGGAGCTACCTTGGATTGTAACCATGTAATCACTTGCTCATATTTCTTCATTACTATGATTCACCGGATCTCTGGCTGGGTCTACAGCGGGCCAATCAATGGCAACTTTACATGCCATCCATAAATCCCCTGGGACCACTATAACAAACAAGGTATTCAAATCAACCCAAAGCACCTTCGAGATCTTGACAAACCGGTCTATTTGCTTATACCAGTCAGCAGGTTTTTCCCTCAGACGAGGAAAATCATTGGTGAATGCTGCCAAATCACCCCTGCTCCATGGCACATGAACATACCCCCCATTTTGCACTTCTCTCAGAGGGTAATGTCCTGCCGGTCCCGTCCCTCCACCCGAAGGCAGAGTGTCTCCTATCCCTTTCTTGGCACTTTTCTTTTTGGCCCACCTCTCTTCCCATCTGTCTAAGGCTTTCCACGCTTGCATCCCTATCACCAATTCCCTAATTTGTGCCTTTAATCCTATCGTTCGCTTCTCTTCCAATTCCTTATCCGTATAATGCAATCTGCAAGTTCCCTGCATTATTTTAGTCTTTGTTAGATCTACCTCATACTTTCGTGCCAGCTGGGACAATGCATCACGAGTTCGCTTTGCCTTTCTGGTAACGTCTTTAGCTACAAATAGCAATTCGCTTGAATCATATGTGTCAATTCTTTCCCATGGTAGATTCCCTTCTATCACTTCATCTATTTCTGCTTTTAATCTTACCACGTCTATCAATGGTGCCTTTATTGCAACCTGTAAAACCTTCTGACCTCTTTCACTTCCCAATTCCTCCCTGTCACAACTTTGTGTTCTCCTTGGACCCCCACTCTCCTCCATCCTCACAACTGGGCGACTTTCTCTCTCACAGCTTCTACTCTTCCAATGGTTACCCTCTCACACATACTGTTGCCCGAAAGGTACCCTAGGTGCTTCTTGTCTCAACCCCAATTCATCACTCAATATCTGTGACTCCGTCACCGGTGGAACCCACATTCTGATGGCTGACTGAGAATTTGCTAACGCTCCTGTTCGTCTTCGTTCTGATCCACTGTCCATCCTTGAAGTTCGGCCGTAGCTGGCAGTGGGTACTGGCTTCCACTGGTACCTGAGCCATGCCCGTCTCACTCATGGTAAGACTCCCTCCAGATATAGCCTCTTCACCTTGTTCTGTCTGCTGTTGATCTTCACTTATTCTCTCTCTGGGGTTATATATTGAAACCACCGGTCCAATAGTAACTGGTACCGAAAGAGCTTCTGGTAATCGCATGTTACAAGCAGTCTCTCCTGACTCTGAAGTTGCGTACCCTGTCCCTCCAGACCCTCCTGGAATTTTTGTTCCCACTGAAATCCTCCCTCTTACTCCTGTGGTCTGCTCATCTGCACCTCTTCGCCCCACTCTTAGAATGTCCTCAGTTTGATGCGTCTGCTCTGGCTCTGGCCTAGGGTCATAAGGTGGAGGACGTTCTGCTAGCAATCTATCAAGGAAACTGTCATCTGTGTCACTGTCCTCTTCCGTCTTACTCTTTCCTCCAGACCCACCTTCTAGCAGCCGAAAGGGATACAATCGTTCTCCCTCTATGGTGTCTACTCTCCATCTTTTCAGCTGTGCATCCCACCTGGCATCCTGATATGCCTTCATTGCTTTTTTCATTCTTCCCTGAGAGCTTCCCTTCTCTTTGCCATTGCTGCTCTCATCCAAGCATCCAATGCCTCAAATTGGGTTGGTCTAGGCGGAGATTTCAGAGCAGACATCACTCCTCTTAGCTGATACAGCACCTCCATACGAAATGACCCATAACGAGGAAAAGCCAATTCTCCTTCTTTTTCTGTAATTTTATGCCAATTTTGAAGCCAAACTATAGTATGGAGTCCTACATTTGTTGCCATATAATGCGCCGGTGTATCCTCAGGCGGAGCTTCTTCTCCTACCCGTGTCACCACTCCTGTGTCACCTCTACACAAATCCCGCAGCACCCTAAAACATCTCATCATGAAAATCGATTGTTTGCTCTCCAAATTCAATACTCAACTTCGAACAAACTTCCACCAATCCCAGCGCGGCGTTACACCAACCGACCAATCCCAGCGCGGCGCACACTGCCGTCACTACTCGCTCTTTGCAGCGGCTCACCCGCCTTTACAATTTCATTCGCTCACACATTCACACTACAAGTAACTCTATATCCAAAAGCTATTAAACCAAGTAACTGCTCCTAACACAGTCACAATAACAGTTACATAAAACAAGTAATTGCCCGTCCTCTAAAAGATCGATAGAACACTCTTACAAGAACATACATCCGCTGTGACCCCCGACCTGCGTTGGTCACTCAATCGCCATATTCCACCCCCCGGTACCTGGGGCTTTCTATCGCGACGTACTCCTTTCATACAAAGTTCCCTATCACAAGTGGATCATCGATAGCGCTTCACGACACCCACAATTTTGATCAGACAATTACAATACAAAACTATCCCGGGATCTTGGACTTCTCTTGAGTCCGCTCACCAAACTTCCTGATCCGCACGTGTCCGAACCAGTAAACTGATAAACCAACAATCACTCAACTTGCATCCTTACTGCGCAAGACATCACACAATTATTTCATCACCGCAATCTAGCACACCTCCATTTCATACTCACGCTACCACTGTTTCCGCCGCACCGTCAACATCTGCCGACTTCCATCAATGTCCGCCGTCGTCTACTCCGTGCCCAGGGCCTTAATGTTCTTCCGACCCTAATCCTACTCCCTTTCTCCCCTCACTCTTAGAGGTAAACCATCCTCTGCTACCATTTGATTACGCCAACCTTTACTCCTTACTTTCCCTACTAGATTTAATGCTGATGATCTTTTATTTGCCTGCTAAAAGTGGTAGAGGGGAGAAAACGATTCAAGATTAAACTTCCGATTTAATCATGCTGTAATGGACCACAGACTCCGAATTTCAGTTTGGTGGATTTATTATAAGGCCAAAAATAATTGAATATATACACACCTCAATATTAGAGTATATAGGTACAAAAAGATCAATACAGAGCCGATTTTACGAATATAAGTCATTCGGCACAGAAGGCATAATATGATGAACTCCAAAATCAAAATACAGCAAAGAATAGAAGCGGAGTCCAATTCTCTTTTCATTTAAGAAGGAGCAAAATCTTTCCCTACTCTGCTCTCAATACGGATACTACCTATCTCCCTTGTATCATATCCCAAAGGTGTCAGCATGTGTTGACTTCCTAAGAAGTACTCACGTCAAATGGGTCTGATAGCTTAAAGCTATGGAGCTCGCTCTAAGATGCTCCTTCTCCTCCGAAAACTGGCAGAAATCTCTCGAATCTGTCCCTGCGCATCACACAAAAAGACAATGTTCAACCCACAATACGTCATGTGTTAAACTTTTCCACTTGCAACATTTTTCAGTAAGTTTCCACAGAAGCTTTAATTAATTTGACTCTTCTTCCAGTGGCCTTGGTTTCCAGATAGGCCAGACACGAAAGGCGTCCTCCCTTTTCGCCTTGTAGTCTTCTTCAAAGACATTCTGGGTATCTCCTTAAATCTAAGAATAACGAAGTCGAATTCTTGCACCTGCAATAGGATGAGAACACACTGTCTTCGAGCACAACAGAATTTATTTAATTAATTCTTGAGCAACCAAGGAGAAACGAAACTCAAAACAACCTACAATTTGGGCCTACACATTAGGTCACTTAACTGAACACAGTTACATTACACGAATATAATTGCATCCTGCACATTACACATACAGGAATTATGTTACTCTAATACACGCAAAATCCTACTTAAATGTGCTCACTACGTTTCAATACTAATATGACGTGAATAAATGCATCTTAATAATCATAAAATACTTCAAACGATGAACATATATGTGAGTGCGTTTATATCAGGAGTATAGTGCACCCCTACAATTTAGAGTGCTGTAAGCGCTCTATCACCTGTGATAGCTAAATGCCACACTTCACAAGAAGTTGTCATCAGGCGGTAGGAGACCCTGTAGCTCAATTGGCTAGATAGTCGCCACATGTCCCTGGCTTTGTATTGGGTACAAAAGTGGCAACCCTGGCACCAAGACATCACATCGCTCCTGTCTTGAAATAACTGCCCTGCTGCTCCTTGGACCGAGCAAAGAGAGGCTGCACCAAAGACTGGGCTGCGGCTGCTGCACCTTGGACTCGCAAAGAAAGCACCGTACCTGCGGTGTGCCACTCGAGGAAATGTACCCACGAGCACCAGACAGAAAGAGTTACTCCAAGAGTCAGTTGACTGACTCCTTGTTACAAGGCTATAAAAGCTGAGAAGTCTGCCTTTGGAGAATTCAGTAGCCAGGAAAGCCTGACACTTTTGGACACCCAGGGCAGCCTAGGAGGCAGAGTCCTGATCCTCAACAGTTGCACCCCCGTCAGGAGAGTCGTCAGAGTGCAGTTTACTGCAAGTTAAAGGGAACTGCTGGTTCTGTTGTAACCAGAGACCAGAAGACCAGTAACAACTGGTCTTGTGCTCAACTTCACCCGAACTTCATGTGACATCAACCCCCTGAAGAAATAATCGCTGCTCCCTACTCGAGGACCAAGGGGTGGCCACAGGAAGGCCCCCAACTCCAGCTCCGCACCCTCAGCATCCTTGAGCATCTTCAGCATTTTGTATCCCCTGCATCAGGACCACTCCATTGACTTCAATGGCAGTTCCCCATAGGGCTTGGAACTGGACCGAAGAGTGCAACAAGTGGGAAGTAACTGTCCCCCCTGGACCTTTTTGGTCCCTTTCAGAGTTGACACCCCCAACAATGCTTAGATAGCTATTTTCAACCTGCTTGTCATGATTAACCCTAAGCTGCAGCTGCGGTAGAAGCATCTCTATATTTCAAATGGTCACTGCGTCCAAAAAGAAAAGGTTCATTATACATTTTACTTTCTATTCATATTATTGAAGACAATATCATGTTGTTTATGTATGTACATCCAGTTTCTTTTACATGTAACACACAGCTATTCTATATAATATTCATATCTACAATTATCCAACATATAAGAGAAACTGCTTATCAAGAGAGAAAAAAACAAACAAAAGGGACAAAAACAAATCATCAAAGGTAAACCACGTAACATTTTAACTGTGTGGCTATTCTCATCAGCATCTCACAATCTTCACTGCTCTGTCAGTATAAGGCTCATCCTTCACTGTTAGACATTCCACTCGGGTACAGCATCCTTCACTTGCCTTACACTGAACATTATTCTTCCCACCTTGTCTGGTGCCCAATCACCTGGCATAAGGCCAGGGTGACCTTGTTGCTACACTCCTCAATCATTGTACAATACAACAGCCCCTTCCGCATTCCCGCACCAAAATTCCTTTGGAATATGCTTAGGTTTAGGTATTTATAAAGGTTTAGGTTTAGTTTTAGGTATTTATAAAGCGCATGGCTACCCGCAGGCATCCCTGCGCTGAACAGGGAGGGCAGTCTTCATACGCGAACTTTAAGGGAACAGCCACGTTTTGTCTCTCCCCTTCCCACTGCCAATGAGTCAGAGGGCCTTTTATCAGATTTAAACACCAGCTCAGTTACGTAGGAGACCCACACGTGACCAGAGGGCCCCTACTCCCTGTGTGTGCAGTGTACCCAAGGGTCCATCTATGCTGGGGCCCATTAGTTCAGATCGTGTAACCACCTCATAAGTGCGGGCAGTGGGCTATTTCCAAACCATCGCGATCTGCCCCTTAGCCGAGATATATGCCAGGTCTGTGAATTTCATTGCGTATTTATTCTTTTTTATGTGCATCACTATCCCTAATAGACACTGAATGAATCCACTGTGAGCGATTTGCTCGTCAGCTCAGCTGTGGTATCCAAAATCTCCAATCAGAAGTGTGTGATCTCCGTACAGGACCAAACCATATGATAAAACCCTACTTCCATGGAGTCACATCTGGGACAGTTCAGCATCACACCCGGGAACATACGGCTAGTTTGAATGGGGCTAAGTTATGTCTGGTGCAGGAAGTTAAATTGGGTGTACTTAAGTTGTGGGTTTCCTAAGATACCTTTTAACCTGTTCCAGGAAGGCCGTCTATTGTCCATCAGTTAGATCCCTACCTATGTCAGTGACCCATTTTCCTCTAATGTCTGGATGCATATATTTCTGACCTGTCTGCAATGCGCCATACGGTAGGGTGACCACTTTCCTGCCCATCCATGTCCCAACTGTAGCTGAAGCATTTCGGAGGGCCGCCTTTCAGTTTGATCTTGTCCCAGTGTTGTTGGAAATGGCCCTCTCTCCTGGGTCATCCCCAAACATTTTGCCTTCCTCCTCCCATTCTTTCTGAATTTGTTTTTGTTGGCCTTAGGGCTCTGTGCAATTAAAAAAAAAGGGACAATAACCTTAAAAATCCAATCATATTATCATCTATAAAAAGACACCTATTAAAAAGGAAGATCGTTATACCCAGAACCGATGAGGAAAAAGGGTTTAAAAGGCAGGCAAATGTCTCATTGTCATAAAAACACTGGCCTCTATGCTATCCAGAAGTTCAGACCAATGCATTCATTCTAATGCACCAGCTCCAGTATAAATATTTTGAAGCTGCACAGACAATAGCCTGACTGGATTCGGTGCACAGCAGCCGTAGAGCATCTGGATGCTGCCGACATCCAAGTTGTTTACATAGTGGAGTAATCCAGGAATTTCTAGGGCGCACATATGATGGGCAGAAGAATATACAATGTGCTAGAGATTCCTCTGCCTTCTGACAGGATGGAGATGTAGTAGTCACGGCGCCACCTTGGTTCCCTTTTGCTCAGAGCGTCTGTAGCGGGAGAGTGCCATATTGAAATTTAAGGTATATGCTCTAAGAAGCTATCAGGGTTATATAATCTAGGAAAGGCTCAAACGCTATATCAATCTTGAAATCTAAAAATTTGTCAGCGATGGATCCCTCGGAGATATGTCTGAGTTCTTCAGCCCACGTATGTTCCCAAAAGACCTTTTTGAGGGATACCTTTGATAAGTGCTTTGAGACAGGGCATGAGGACCAAAATTCACCAAGGACTGTCTTATGCAGCATATTTTTCACAAAGGAGAGCCATTTGATATTGCTAGGCTTATTGTGAGAAGCTACATCTTGAAAAGAATGCTAGTAGCCCTCCAACACTGCAGTATATTTAAACCGTCGGCAAAATAGCAATGGTCTGAGTTGGGCTTTATGGCAATTCGACTTGAGGCCCAGGTCACGTCTGAGGGGTATCAATGGGGTGTTATTTGGCAGATGCGTAAGGGCTCTTATAAAGGTATTCTCAGCTTCCCCCAACGTGGTCAGATCAACAACACCCCACACTTTAGCTCCATACAAAGCGCTGCCTTCTGCCTTTGCTCTATACACTTTCAGAGCAGGAGATATCTGCCCGATGCATTTTTAGGATGGCTGCTGCATGCTGGGTAAGGTTCAGACTACTTCTCTCAACCTGCAAAGCCCAGGACATTGATTTAGTAAGATTGATCCCCAGGTAAGTAAACTCCCCCTGACCCTCTCTAGTGGTCTGTCCTCCAAAGAAATGGAACTTCTAAAAGACGTATGTGGGCTGATGAATATAAATTTTGTCTTCGTATCATTGATCACCAGTCCACCATCACTAAAAAAGGCAGCAAATTTGTCCGCAAAGCACTACAGAGCAGACCCTATTAATAGGGTGTTGTCTACAAATAGAAAGAGAACCTTAGACCCTGCTAGTTGGGGTGCGTCATTCATATCATCTTCAAGGTAAAGTGCCCCATCATTTAAGTACAGAGAAAATGGGATCGGGGCAAGGACACATCCCTGGTAGACTCCATTATCAATGGGTATCCGATCCGTGAGTTCCCCACTCCTTCCCATCTAACCTGGGTGTATGTATTTTCATGGAGGTGAGCCAGAACCTACACAAGATCATGAGAGATCTCATTGTTTTTTAGCACCTCCCAAAGCTTCTCACATGGGACAAGGTCAAATGCAGACTTAAGGTCTACAAAGACCATGTACAGATGTGCTTTTTGGAGAAGGACAGTCTTCCAGTATATCAGTCGCCTGAAACTGAACACGGACAAGACGGAGGTCCTCATCCTCGGCACCACCCCTTCCGCCTGGGATGACTCCTGGTGGCCAGCCTCGCTGGGAGCTGCACCGACACCCACCAGCCACGCACGCAACCTAGGGTTCATCCTGGACTCCTCTCTGTCAATGACCAAACAAGTCAACGCCGTCTCCTCCTCCTGCTTCAATACCCTCTGTATGCTTCGCAAGATCTACAGATGGATCCCCACCGAAACCAGGAGGACGATAACCCAGGCCCTCGTCACCAGCAGGCTGGACTACGGCAACTCCCTCTACGCGGGAACCATGACCAAACTCCAGAAGAGACTCCAACGCATACAAAACGCCTCCGCATGCCTCATCCTCGACATCCCCCACCACAGCCACATAACTGCCCACCTGAAGGACCTACACTGGCTTCCCGTCAACAAGAGGATCACCTTCAAGCTCCTCACCCACACTCACAAAGCACTCCACGACGCCGGACCAGCATACCTCAACAAGCGACTCACCTTCTACACCCCCAACCGCCAGCTCCGCTCCGCTGACCTCGCCCTCGCCCCATGCATCCACCAAACAACCACTGGCGGCAGATCCTTCTCCCACCTTGCCGCCAAGACCTGGAACACCCTCCCCATCCACCTGCGACAGACCCAGGACCTGCTGACCTTCCGGAGACTCCTCAAGACCTGGCTGTTTGATCAATAGCTGCTGCCCACCCCAGCGCCTTGAGACCCTCACGGGTGAGTAGCGCGCTCTACAAATGTTTGATTGATTGATTGAGTAAAAATCTAAAAACCTGATCAATTGTGCTAACCCCTTTGAGAAAGCCCGCATGTAGGGAAGAGAGTGTCTGGTGTTCCTCTATCTATTCTTCAAGGGTCTCTAAAACCTGTCTGGTAAAAACCTTTTGGGTCACATCAATTAGGCTGATTGGCCTATAGTTAGAAGGAGAGTCCAGTGCACCTTTCTTATAAATAGGGACAACTTCAGCAGCCTTCCAACTGCAGGGATTAGATGGTTATGTTTAAAGGACAATGGTTCAGGGATGGCCTCAAAGGTCCAAAGTGAAAACGGTGACCCGGAGCGGGGCACTGTTGTTTGAATAAAGTTAATTTTCAGAACGAAAATGGTGACCCAGCAAGGGGCACTACTGTTTATACATGTATGAGATTTAAATTTAGTCAGGAGCAAAAAAGGATTTACAAAGGGTCATCTGTGTCAGAAAATGACGGACATTTATTTTTCAGATATGCTTAGTATTCAGGTGCTCACACATTAATTGAAAGAAAGCGTGACGTGAGTAGTGATAGTGAGTTTTTAAAAAAAGGCATCGCGTTGACAACAATATAGTTGAACTCCACAAATAATTTATACACAGTGAGTGGAGTTCCTGTTGTAGAGTGGTCGACAACGTTTCGAGCCAAATTAGATGTTTGACCAGTTAGTTCTTTTTTAAAATTCAGTTTTCAATATATGATTGTAAATAGAACTATAAGTGAACCCACACCTATAAACGATTTACAAAACAAATAATAAAAGCAGGGACTCTTTTAGAAGTCATTGCCCTGTGGTCAGCAATGAAAGCGTGTAAACTAGTGTTGAAGAGCAGTTTCACTAACAAGACCTCGTGCCACTGGTGAGTCAACCCCCTGTGACATCTATCTCAGCACGCGCCCGAGGGACTCGTCCAACATGATTGGATGAGCTCACTGTCAACAGATGCTCCTAAAATCGTTGCGCACTTCCACTTTGGCTAACCACCTGCTGGTGATGTCATGGATGTGTGAGTCGGTTTCAGACTTGAGGAGTCTACGGGGTCCAAGTTTGGACAATATTATCAATAAGGTTTTATTGACCGCTTCTGCAGATACATGGCAGATTTCAGCAACAGAATAGCTCCCACATACAATGTGCTCTATTGGCTTTTCCTTTACTAATGTCTTGGTACTCAAAGCTCTGATTCAGACTTGTCAGAGTGTCCAGTTCTTTTGATTACACTTGCTCAGCTTGAAAGCAGCACGTGGGCACATAGTTTAAGTGTTATCAGGTGCACAGCCGGAGACAGCTGAGGGTCTCAATGACCATAAAACAAGGAAGGGATTGCAGTCATGTACAAAACACGTAGGTCCTCATTGCCCAGAATGAAAACACACCCACTTATGTGTATCAGGGTGCTTGTTCTTGTTGCTCATCTAAAGGTTATGCACTTATTTCACCTAGAAATGCCAGCGCTGTAACAAGAGTTAAAAAGCTGAAAATCAATAATACTGGCACTGAGTTGGAACCTTAATAACAGCGCTTAGAAACTGTATGCGGGTACCCCTCTCTCTCAAGCTTGTGTTCTTTTTCTATCTTTTCCACTTTCTTGTTCTTTAACCCAGGCTCACTTTTGTGCCCCGCTTTGCCCTCTCTGTCTTTCCATATGTATTCCTCTATCTCTCTCATACTCTCTCTGTTTAGTCGTCTGACTCACTTTCTCTTCCTCTTTCGCTGTTCTCCTCAATATCCCTCTATAAGTCTATTTTTTTCTCTTTGCCTGTCTATTCCATTCTTTGTCCTTCTGTCTCTGTCTCACTCAGCTTCTCCCTTATGCTCTTTATTTGACGCACGTGTTTGCCCTCTCCCTTGCCTCACTGTCTCCTCATCGTCTTTTCCTACCTGTGAAGCACAGTAGCCTAGTCTCAAGCCCGGGTAGGCATCCCTTGACTCCGCACAATCAGAATCATGAAGTTCCAAATGGCCAGGCTGTGTGTGCATACTCGGCAGGGAGTGAATGTGTGCATCTATGTGAGATTGATATATAGCAAGTGTGATACCCTCAGACATTTCCATCTCTTCAGCTAAGCACAGTGAATGGTGGGATTTCCAACCTCATACATGAGGGAAATGAATAACATCTCCAAAAATGCAACATGCTATTGGCTCGAAGGTCAGGACTTTAGATGTGCAGGACATTTAACCTGGGCTTCTATTGGAATTCTATAACGCATATTAGCAAGCCCATTATCGCCGTTTTAGCGGCAGTTTCCTGTCGCTAAAACGGCGATAAATTTATCGCCGGTCTTGCTAATATGCCCCATAGTTTTTAGTCATAACAATGCGTTCATTTGTGAGGCAGAGACTAAAACAAGGTGATTTGTTTGGCTTCCTTACAAGAAATATGGAAGTTATGGGTCTGGCTTCCACATAATCAGTCTTCCACTGCAACATAATCCTGGTCCCCCCAAGCCCCCTCCCGCCCCACCCCACGCAGAAAGATCACTGGGTTAACACGCCTACTTACAGAGCTCCCTGTAAATGCACATCCCAGGCCTGTAACTCTGAGGGCCCCCACCCCCATCCTTTTCCGGGCCTGGCTCGTGGCTCTGACTGAAGAGAAACAAGGTAACTTGTTACTTTGTTTCTCTTCAGTCCTGGGTCAGCGGAGGAGCTCAGAGCAGGCTGCACACTGCAGCTGCTTTACAGCAAGAGACATACAGCTCTCTACCGATGAGCTGAGGGGGCCCCCTTCACATACGGAAGACTGGGGGCCCCCCGCACTGCGGGGGTGTTTGTTACGCCCCACACAGCGTGTTCTCTCTCATGGTGCACTCAGCTCCCAGAAGTAGCTCAGTGTGAAAGGTGCGCTATACAAGTGTGTGTACTTGTTCGTGATGCTCTGTTATAGATTCTGCCTCTGGATCCTACTACCTAGTACTTCTGCTCAGCTCCTCGAAGTAGCTTAGTGTGAAAGGGACTCTATATAAGTACGTTTATTCGCTCAGGACCCTCGGTTCTACATTCAGACTCTGTACCCTCTACTTCTGCTCGGCTCCTCGAAGTACTTTAGTGTGACAGGGGCGCTATGCAAGGGTGTTTACTCACTTGTGACCCTCCATTCTATATTCTGACTCCAGTCCCTCTTACCCTGTACTCCTGCTCAGCTCCTCGAAGCTCTTTAGTGTGATAGAGGCGCTATACGAGTGTGTTTACACACTCATGACCCTCTGTCCCAGATTCTGACTCTGGTCCGTCTTACCTTGTACTCCTGCTCGGCCTCGTTGATGGGGGTCACACGGTGCTGTCTGTGTGCCCGGGACTCTCTACAGACCACACACAGGAGTTCACCGTCGGTTTCACAGAAAAGCTGCAGCCTCTCTCTGTGTTTCTCACACAGACTTCCGGGCGCTATTCCCATTCTTTTCACCGTTTCTACCATATTTGCTAATCTCTTATTCGGCTTCAGTTCTTTCTCCGGGTCAAACCTCTGTCTGCATTCTGGGCAGGATTTCTCTAAACTCTCGCTGGCCTTGAATCTGGTGAAGCAGGAGAGGCAGAAGATGTGTCCGCAGTCCAAGGTCACGGGGTCAGTGAACAGCTCTGTGCAGATGGAGCAGGTGACTTCTTGTAGGAGCTCAGCCCTGGGGTCTGGAGACGCCATGTCTGCTCTGAGCTGGGCTGGTCTCTCCCTCTGACAGGATCTGTATCAGTATTAGTGTGAGGTGTGTCCCTCCGAGGCCTGACGGGATGTTCAGTGCTAGAAGCAATGTGTCTGTCTCCGCCAGAGTAAACATCAGAGGTGGTAAAGGGTGTTTGTGGCGCCGCCCTGTGGTCACTGCTGCACACAGCGTCTACACAGGAAAACATTTATAATAAACAGGCAACTGATTTTCGAGTCCGTTTTGCCTACTAGCACAGCCCGGATCGACAATCAGCTCTTGTTATTCGCGCGTTGAAGCCGTGAAGAACTAGGAATGGCGTTAAGACAGCAGAGAGCCGTTTCAGTTGTATAACATACGTCAAGTAAAACACGCTAACACCCCGGTTACGTAAGGCTATGGTTCATTAGTAGGGGTAGTGGAAATAAATGTATTTGTTATGTAACTACATTATGTAAGTATTTTGCAAATGTATTTATGTATTTATTATGTTATTAAATTATTATTAAATGGAATTAAACAGCGCTCACATAATATATCTAGACACAGGCTTGTAAATAGTTGGCAGGTCTGATCTGGCGCAAAGTGCTAGCACGTCTGTGCACCGTGTAATTGTGAATTGTTTGAACAGTGGGATGAGCACTTTGTGCGCAGACGCTTAGATTTGGTGCAAAATAGCACGAAGTGCATTATAGACTCCTTGCCGCCCACTGTGCAGTCACAGAGGTCAGAGGTCGGACAGCTCTTAAGGAATTTGGCGATATACGTTATGATTGGTTAAATACCTAGACGAAATTTTAGGAATAAAGTGCGGCGTGCTTCGGGGCTAATGTCATTCAGGTCTTGTTCCATGCCCTGGGTGTGCTTTGCATGTAAATACTTACAAGATAGATTGGAGGAGCATGCTGTCCAGGGCGTAACAAACACCCCCGCAGCCCCTGCAGTGCGGGGGGGCCCCCAGTCTTCCGTATGTGAAGGGGGCCCCCTCAGCTCATCGGTAGAGAGCTGTATGTCTCTTGCTGTAAAGCAGCTGCAGTGTGCAGCCTGCTCTGAGCTCCTCCGCTGACCCAGGACTGAAGAGAAACAAAGTAACAAGTTACATTGTTTCTCTTCAGTCAGAGCCACGAGCCAGGCCCGGAAAAGGATGGGGGTGGGGGCCCTCAGAGTTACAGGCCTGGGATGTGCATTTACAGGGAGCTCAGTGAGTAGGCGTGTTAACCCAGTGATCTTTCTGCGTGCGGTGGGGCGGGAGGGGGCTTGGGGGGACCAGGATTATGTTGCAGTGGAAGACTGATTATGTGCAAGCCAGACCCATAACTTCCATATTTCTTGTAAGGAAGCCAAACAAATCACCTTGTTTTAGTCTCTGCCTCACAAATGAACGCATTGTTATGACTAAAAAACTATTTCTTTAAACAGCAGTAGCATTCAGTCCTTCGTGGCTGAAACAAAGTCACACTAACCCAAAAGCAGTCTTGTCAGAAATGGTGAAATCCACTTTCTGGCAGTTCTGCCACATGCAGGATCTTTGAGTCCATTCTCTGGCACTTGTTTTAGTATGTCTGCTACAATGCAGCATGACCAGCGCATGTCTGTTTAGGTCCTAATACTACCAGATGTGGTGGAAACACCAGGCTACCTTTCAATTGCTTCTTATAACAATGCTTTTGATTCTGATTGAGTTAGCCAGGGCTGCTTTGGGTTTCCAGTCCGGCCCTGCCATCTCTTCTTGGCCTCATCCCCAAAGCCCCTCTAACATTGGTGAGCAGTAAGGGTCTCAAAGCTCCACCCCCTCTCCTGATTTCACCCCTTTCCAAGGCACTGCCTCCTCTACTCACACGATAAAGGCAGGCTATAGGTTGGCAGGTCTTTGTCATAATGGTGTGAATACTTACAAACTCACAATGGCTTTGTACCTGGGAGGTGGCTATCATCTTCAGAACATTACTGATTACTGGAATAAGAGGAATAGGTCAGTAGTTTCAACCATCTGAGGGATCTAAATACCTTTTTAGAACAGGCCATAAACTATTTTTTTCAGGGAAGATGGAAACAATGCATCCTATATTGAAGTATTATTAAAGAAAGTGAGCAATGGAGAGAAAACGTTTGTGAAAATGGTACAGGAGATGCCCTGGAGATGGGTCACAGTACAGGTCACTGCCCTTCAGTTTAATCAAAAGGAATCCAAGTTTGCCATCTTTGATAGAATCCCTACTGAATGGATATGATGGAAAGATGCAGCCTCAGAAGTTGCAATGGTGAAATTCACTGAAGGGCAAGGCAGGGCTCCTGTAGGTAGACAGAGTAGATAGGGAAAGCAAAGCATGTAAAATGGCATACCCGTTGTCAGACACCTTAATGCTACGACTTATTTTTTGAATTTTTATTAAGAAATCAGGGTTTGAAACAGTGTTGTTGGTGAGGAATCTTCTTTCCAGAGCAAAATTGAAAGAGCCCAGTGAGTTGAGCCACGTACCCTAAATAAATACTCTAACATCCTCTGGATGATCAGCAATTAGCTACAGAGAACATCTTATCATATGTGAGCCATGATTTTTGATCAAAAGAAGATGCCTATTCTCATTTGTGGGATCTGTGCTGTTGAATCTTGTACTCATTTTAAACAAGTGTCAACGCTTTTAGATAATCGATTTAAAGGGTTAAAACGTAGGACCAGGGCCTAGTGAGTCTTATAAGATGATGGTCCTATGCAAATTGAAGAAGAAACGTTCACGGGATGTGGGGGTGTTTGTTACGCCCCTGGCGGAAGGTTTCACTCTGTTCTGCGTCAAGACAGGGCAAGTTATTCTGCATGATGCCGGGAATTCCTCTCTGTCCTCCCTCACCCTGTGGGAGAGCACCTGTGCGCTCAGTCCTGTACTCCGCTCCATGGCAGGACAGAGGGGCATGTGCCCCGGAGGACGCACACTGCCCGCCTGTGAGTACCCACAACAACTCTACTTTGGCTCCGAGGCGGTTACAGACAGAAGCTTTGCCCGGGCTGGGGGGCTGGGGGCGGGGGCCATGTGAGTACGGTCCAGACAGGGGATAAAGGAAGGTGTCCTGTGGGTCTCCTGTGGGTGCAGCTTCCGCTAGGGGACAGGGAGGGGAGGGAAAGGGGGCTGTCTGCAGCCTGTGAGTACCCCAATGACCATGGGACAGTGCTATCGGCAACCTGTGAGTACAGCCACTGGGTCCCGAGGATTGATTTTAGCAGCTGTGACAAACAGTACCGATTAAAAGTTCTCCCCCAATAATAGGAAATAACTGTGGATTTTGAAGCTTTCTGCACCAAAATCTGCACATTTGGTTATTCACTGTGTCGATTCCACCCGCTGCATTTCCGCGCGTCTTATTTGCTGAAACATAACGGAGGCAAAACTCCGAGGGGCAGATTTCTTGTAACTTCAATGTTTGCAAACAGGTGTTTGCGCAGGGATCGCAAAATAACGACACATTTGTATTTAAGGCCTAAATGTTAAAAGTTCAGAAACGACACATACATACCCAGAGTGAAAACGCTTGTTTGTCATATTTCCAAGGCATTGTCCATTTTTTTAGCTTTATTTTTTTATTAAAAGATCATACAGCCAACTACGGTATACAATTATTGAATATGTATTCCACGTTGAAAAAGGAATATTCAAGATTTACAAGTTCAAAAATAATTAAAAAGTATCAAGTTTTTATAACAAAGTTTTATTGTATCTACTTTTAAAAGAACTTTCTCAATGGAACTTCAGGGACTTGCAGTTCATAGCCTGAATCCTTGCGAGGCCCACTTGTCTTTACATCCTTCTGAGGCCGGTAAATTGAGAATCATGACATTGGATAATGCCATCACCCATTATTTACAGCGTTTAGAAACACCCGAAGTGAGGCAGGAAGCGCTGTATTGTTATGCTGCCTGATAATGCAATTCTTGTCAGATTGGAACTTTTCAGTAAAAGGCTTTTGTCGGGCTGGATGAAAATACAGGACTAAGCAGTTGATCCTGAAACGAGGGTCACTAGAGGGGGTGAGACGCAGGGCCGGACTGGGAACCAAAACCGGCCCTGGCAAAGTGCTCGGCCGGCCCCCCGGAGGGGTTGGGGGGGACGGCAAAGATGTTTGCCTGGGCCGGTTTCGGCCGATTTTGTTACAGGGCCGATATTGCAGCGATGCTGCAAAAACGTTCCTGTAACAAAAACGGCCCCCCAGGGGCCCAAAACAGGCCCCCACCCTGGCGGCCCACCGGGGAAACGCCCGGTGCCCGCTAGGGCCAGTCCGGCTCTGGTGAGCGGGGGGAGGGGTGAGCGAGGGGTGTCTCAGTAAGGCCTCTCCTGCAGGGCTCATGGACCAAAGGGCACATTTCTGTGCCAGGGCCGGTGACTCCCTCTCACTAGTGGACCAGGAGGGCGAGGAACAGAAGATGCAAGTGATCTGATGGAAGGGAAGGGGTCAGGCAGAGGCGAGAAACTGAAGAGTGGGGACGGAAGGACTGTGTAGAGAAATAGAAGAAGGACAAGAGAGGGACATGCCATCGAGCAGGCAGGGTTTTGGCTCCTACCAGCCAAATTAGATGTTTGACCAGTTAGTTTTTTTTTTTAATTCAGTTTTCAATATATGATTGTAAATAGAACTATAAGTGAACCCACACCTATAAACGATTTACAAAACAAATAATAAAAGCAGGAACTCTTTTAGAAGTCATTGCCCTGTGGTCAGCAATTGTAGGAAGGTGGAATCTGACTATATGGTTGCCCCCACTTTTTTTATGGTGTTTTGCTGGTTTATGACTTAGTTGGACTGGGATCCTGCTATTCAGGGCCCCAGTCTATCTGCTTTCTCTGTAAAATGGTTTCCATGTGCCTTAGGCACATCACTAATTGGAGTCTGGAGTGCCTTTATAAGTCCCTAGTATATGGTATACTATGTACCCAGGGCATAGGTACCTCAGAGGCCTGCCAGGGGCTGCAGCATGTATTATGCCACCCCTGGAAGGCCATCCAAACTGACACCACCGGTCTGCTACTGCAGCCTGGGTAAGGTGGTGCATGCACCCCTTACTGTGATATAGGTTACCTATATCACTATATACATACACACATATAAACCTATAAGTCACTCCTATGGCAGGCCTTATCAATCCTGAAGGCAGAGTGCGTGGTTCCTATGTGAGAGGGTGCCCCTGCATGAGCAGGGCCCTCTGCAGCGGTCGGAGACCCTTCTCTGATGCTGTTTGTAGTGCAGCCTGACCATATACTCTTAAGCGCATTATATCCTCGCGGTAAAATGCTAACTTTGGAATGGCTGCACCTAAACATGTCGTGTTTGGTGTCAAACATCTTGGAATACTACCCCCCGCCAATCCTGGTGGCGGGGGTAGCATTCCACCCTTCTAGAGGGAAAGACATGTTAACTCTGACGAGTCCGGTAACTTCTTTCCAGAGCCCTGGCATCACAAAATGGATGCTGCTGCCACAGACACGAGTCTGGCCTCCTGCTGCTGGACGAAACTCCGGCAGGGGAGGCCTGGACAATAGGTTTCCTGTCCCAGGGAGGTGTGACCACCTCCCCAGACAGGATAATGTGTATTGGGGATGGGCGGGAGCACTTTCGGGTGCTTTGAAGTCCTGCACTGGGGGCACATTTGGTGTCCCTAGGCATACCCCAGTTCAAACCGGATCAGGGGCTTGCAGCCCCTGCTTTGGCGCGAACTGGACAAAGGGAAAGGGGTGTAGCCACCCCTCTGCCCTGACCCACCCATAGGTGGGGCCACAGAGTAGTCCAACCCCTATTTTTAGAATAAAGATAGGAACCCAGTCCTTAGGACTTTAGATTATACCTGGACGAAACTCTGAAACTGAATCCTGGACCTTCGACGCTCTACGACAAGATTAGAGGACTGAAGAATCTCCCTTGGGGTCAAGGAGTGACTCCCTGCTTGGCAGGCACCAAAGAAGCATCTGTCCGGTTCGCATTTCTGAAGCTCCCGTCGGACGCCAAAGTCATCGCATCACCAGAGGTGGATTCTCAGACTTCCCGAGGCTACTCCTGAGTCCCCAGCAAAGCTGAGGCCCGTGGCTATCGTGGGTGACTTGAGACCGTGACCCCTGGACACCGAGCACATTTGCAAGTGCATCCTCTTCTGGGTGTCCCAAGAAGTCGTGCTTTGGGCTCCAAGTAGCACTAGCCTCCAGCACCACCTGCACCGAAGATCACTGGCCCCCACTCCACGAGTGTCCTGTAAGCCAGATCCACGTGCGGCGTCACGAGGCTCCTTCGCGGTCGCTAGCCCGTTGGCTAGTAGCCCTTAACGAAGGCCAATCCTTTTCTTACTTGGCATCCTGGTTGCTCCAGGCCTGCCCTCACTTACCCTCACTGGGTGAGTTCCACAGACCTTGCTGGTCTGCACCATCGACGATCTACATCTTCACCGAGACTTGCCGTTGCCAAGGCTTGTTGGGTCCAATCCGGTCGCCGACACCTCAGCACTCGACAGACATCGTGTACCAGCCCGAATCCTGCTCCTGGTCGCCGACAACGCCTCCTGGACCTCGTGGCTGAAGAGTCAAGACGACCGTCAACGCACCTGAAGCACTCGACATCGGTGGGCATCTGTCCATCGCCTTCCTGGTCACTGGCTAGTGACCCAGACTCTGTCCCCTCTGCTTTCAGGTTCTTCAGAACTCCGATCCACTCTTGGATCCACCCGGACACTTTTCTCTTGGCCGCCAGCAGCACTTTGCAGCAGATCGCCATTCGAATCGACGACGAAACCCGACCCCGAAAGGCACCTATGCACCCGGCTTCCCTGGGTGAGGTAACACGAGTACTCCGGTGCTCCCGTGGGTAGAGACTCTTCAAAGTCCTAGATCTCAAAGGGTTTTGTCCTAGTCCTCTTTTAAGTGTCCCTTTCCTCTATTTTCCCGATCCCGACTTTCTCCATAGAAGTTAACGGCGTATCGCGGTTGTGTATTTACACTGCACGCGTCTCCCGTGGGTCCCCTGTGTCACTACCTTGGGTGGTTCCTTGTGGTCCAAGCACTTCTAGAGGCTCTAGGCCTAGTGTCTAGTTCAGTCGTGGTTCGCATACCACTTTATTGGTATATGGTTTGGTACGCCCCTAGGGCCCAAACGTGTATTTGTGCTATTACTGTGATTTAATATCTTATAACTTATGTACTTCGAACTCTAGCCTCATAAAGAGACTAGAGGGGTGTGTTTAGCAATAAATACATATATTTTGAATATATACCTGGTGTGGTGCTCTTCATTTGGTCACTCAAGAGATTATAGACTGGTAAAACAAGCTGCTTTACATTCCTTCAAGACTTAGCCTGAAGGCTGCTCTCCATAGCTACCACTAGGATAGCTTTCAATAAAGGTTGTCTTTAACCTATCTCCAATAAGGGGTTGTTTGGACTGGTGCAAGGTGCCCACTATAATTAGTGGACAGCATATGACCGGCCAACTTCTCACATTGGTGTGCAGCGTGTGGGATTCCAGTTTGCTATTGTTTTTCCAGATAATCTCAATTGAATTGATCAACTGAAAACCACTAAAGGTACCTAAGGTACATATAATTTAAGCTTAGAATGCAGTAAGTTCTACTGAACTTAGAGTTGTGTGTTAAGGGATAGCACAACCCTTTCTACAACTCAAGAGAGTTTAGTAGGCCACACTAGAGTAGGTAGTGCATACACCACACCACACTAGTAATGTCTTTAAGGGCAGGATCCAAAGAATCCTTGCAGGAAGCCATTGAGCTTCCACCCTCCAAGTATGATACACTCCCATTCTTGGAATTGAGAGCTTTATGTAACTTGGAGAAAATAAGGACAGGCCAAAGCCCCACCACCCAACACCTCAAGGAGTTGTTGGTGGCTTATGACCTTAGTAAGCCTGTAGGGACTGAAGGGGTAGGAGCTGAGGGTGGGGCAGGAGAAGAGGAGGACGCCAGGGGTACCAATACCCCCAGCCCCCCTCTGAAACTGGCCAGGAGGGTGACAATGACCCTGACCTGGAAAACCCAATCCCTCCTGTGGATGATGATGAGGATGATCAAGATGATGCCCTCTTTGTCCCCCCAGGAAGGATTAAGAGTGTGCCCAGGAAGTCTAGATCTCCTTCTCAGGAGTCTAACCACTCTGGCACCTCTATAGGGAGCTCTGTCTCTTCTCACAGGAGGGAATCCTCTCATGAGAGGAGAGACCAGACTGGTCCAGTATGAGGAAACTCAGCTGGAAATCAGAAAAAGCAATTGGCTTTAGATAGGGAATCCCTAGATCTCCTTAGAGAGAGAAGAAAGTTGGGACTAGAGTCCCATGGTGGCAGCAATATCCCTAGAGATAGGGAAAGGTCTTATGACCATAGAAACCTAAACAAGATTGTCCCTCCCTACCAGAGTGGGGATGACATCCACAAATGGATAACTGCACTGGAGAGGGCCTGTAAAGTTCAGAAGGTCCCCCAGAGGCAGTGGGCAGCAATCTTGTGGCTCTCCTTTGCAGACAAAGGTAGAGACAAGCTCCTCACTGTAAGAGAAGAGGATGCTGACAATTACACAGTCTTGAAGAGTGCTCTGATAGATGGGTTTGGCCTAACCACTGAACAGTATAGGTTGAAGTTCAGAGACACCCAAAAAGCTCAGACTCAAGACTGGGTTGATTTTGTAGATTGTGCTACAAAGGCTCTGGAAGGTTGGATACATGGCAACAAAGTGCATGACTTTTTAGGATTGTACAATTTGATTATGAGGGAGCAGATCCTTAATAATTGTCAAAACCAGCTTTTGCACCAGTATCTGGTGGACTCTGATCTGACCTCTCCCCAAGAATTGGGAAAGAAGGCAGACAAATGGGTCAGAACCAGAGTAAAAACTAGAAATCAGGGTGGTGACCAGAAGAAAGATTCTACTAAGTCCCAAGAGAAAGGTGGGGATAAATCTAAGGATAAGTCCCCTACAGGGCCCCAAAATTCCTCTTCTGGGGGTGGGTCCCAAACTCCTTCCTCTCCTGAAAAGAAACCCTATTGCCATGTCTGTAAAAAGCCTGGGCACTGGAAAACTGATCCCAGTTGCCCCAGGATTGGCAATAAAGAAAATGTTCCTCCCACAACTACTACCACCCCTCCTGGTACTACCAGTAGTAATCCTCCAGTTGGGAGTAGTGCACCCAAAAAGTTGGGTGCTTTTGCAAGAGGAACAGAGGTGAGCCCTAGTTTAGACAGGGACCCTCAACAGACTCCTCTGACTCTGATGGTGGTATAGGATTTGCCACCTTTACCATGGGTCCCACAGCGTTGGGCAGGTACAGATTGGAGCCAATAATTAATGGTCAGAAAGCTGTGGCATTTAGGGACACAGGGGCTAGTGTCACCATGGTGGCAGGGAAACTAGTCCCCCTCACCAGTTTTTACCTGAGTTTAAGTACCAGGTGACCAACATTGATGGTGTCAGAACAGATCACCCCATGGCCATAGTCAATCTCAGCTGGGAGGGGGTCACAGGCCCAAAGAGAGTGGCAGTGTCCCCCACCTTACCTGTAGATTGCCTGATGGGCAATGATTTGGAAATTTCAGCCTGGGCTGAAGTTGAACACCAAACCCATCTTAGGATGTTGGGCGTCCCTGTAAAGGTTAGTGGGGCTGTGATGGCCACAGCCCCAGCCCAAGAATTTGGAGAGATGGAGCCTGAAAGAATGGCCCACTCTCCCCCAAAAGAGAGCACCAGGGTTGAAGAAAAGTCTTCTTCCCCCAGACAGTAGGTAAGGGTCAGCCTCCTCAGGGAACTGACCCTACCCCTAGTGAAGGAACTGCCACAGAGGTAGTCAGGCCTGGCCTGACCACCCCCTGATGGCAGAGGACCCTTCCAAGGTGGTACCCAGTCTGGAGCAGGTAACCTGCCCCTCTCTACCCTGCCTCAGTCAGCCCAGGGCTGCAGAGGTCAGGGAGGTCAGTGGACCCCCAGGGCCCCCTGTCCAGAGGAACCCCCCATCAGCAGATTAGGGGCACCCAGTCTAGTAGCCCTAGCCAGGTGAAAATTCCTCTACACACTGAGGGATCCCCCATACCTCTATGTAGGGACCTCCCCCAGAAGGACTCTGGTAGGCAAGGGCAAACCTGGGACCAGAAGGTTCCAAACCTGCCATGTCCCTCCAGTAGTCCATCCAAAGGGACCCAACCCCCAGCTGTAGGCAGCCAAAGGTTGACCCTTAGAGCAAAGTGCAACTCAGTCATGGAAAGACAGGCATACATGGTGACCAGTGATCTGAGGAAGCTGAGGCCAACATTCCTAGGGCCTCACTTCTCTACCCAGACACCTCACCAGCCTTGTACTTTACCTAAGCACACCACAGGTAGTGAATCCCCATGGTGGAGACCCTCTCATACCCTTAGGGTGAGGGATTGCTTAGTGGACCATAAGACAGGGGGCAACCATGCTAGTGCAGGTGCTTCCTTATATGACCACTTAGTCAATGAAGGCTCAACTGGCCAAGGTTAGCCTTATCTCCTTTCGTTTGGGGGGTTATGTAGGAAGGTGGAATCTGACTATATGGTTGCCCCCACTTTTTTTATGGTGTTTTGCTGGTTTATGACTTAGTTGGACTGGGATCCTGCTATTCAGGGCCCCAGTCTATCTGCTTTCTCTGTAAAATGGTTTCCATGTGCCTTAGGCACATCACTGATTGGAGTCTGGAGTGCCCTTATAAGTCCCTAGTATATGGTATACTATGTACCAAGGGCATAGGTACCTCAGAGGCCTGCCAGGGGCTGCAGCATGTATTATGCCACCCCTGGAAGGCCATCCAAACTGACACCACAGGTCTGCTACTGCAGCCTGGGTAAGGTGGTGCATGCACCTCTTACTGTGATATAGGTTACCTATATCACTATATACATACACACATATAAACCTATAAGTCACTCCTATGGCAGGCCTTATCAATCCTGAAGGCAGAGTGCGTGGTTCCTATGTGAGAGGGTGCCCCTGCATGAGCAGGGCCCCTCTGCAGCGGTCGGAGACCCTTCTCTGATGCTGTTTGTAGTGCAGCCTGACCATATACTCTTAAGCGCATTATATCCTCGCGGTAAAATGCTAACTTTGGAATGGCTGCACCTAAACATGTCGTGTTTGGTGTCAAACATCTTGGAATACTACCCCCCGCCAATCCTGGCGGCGGGGGTAGCATTCCACCCTTCTAGAGGGAAAGACATGTTAACTCTGACGTAGTCCGGTAACTTCTTTCCAGAGCCCTGGCATCACAAAATGGATGCTGCTGCCACAGACACGAGTCTGGCCTCCTGCTGCTGGACGAAACTCCGGCAGGGGAGGCCTGGACAATAGGTTTCCTGTCCCAGGGAGGTGTGACCACCTCCCCAGACAGGATAATGTGTATTGGGGCTGGGCGGGAGCACTTTCGGGTGCTTTGAAGTCCTGCACTGGGGGCACATTTGGTGTCCCTGTGCATACCCCAGTTCAAACCGGATCAGGGCTTGCAGCCCCTGCTTTGGCGCGAACTGGACAAAGGGAAAGGGGTGTAGCCACCCCTCTGCCCTGACCCACCCATAGGTGGGGCCACAGAGTAGTCCAACCCCTATTTTTAGAATAAAGATAGGAACCCAGTCATTAGGACTTTAGATTATACCTGGACGAAACTCTGAAACTGAATCCTGGACCTTCGACGCTCTACGACAAGATTAGATGACTGAAGAATCTCCCTTGGGGTCAAGGAGTGACTCCCCTGCTTGGCAGGCACCAAAGAAGCATCTGTCTGGTTCGCATGTCTGAAGCTCCCGTCGGACGCCAAAGTCATCGCATCACCAGAGGTGGATTCTCAGACTTCCCCGAGGCTACCCTGAGTCCCCAGCAAAGCTGAGGCCCGTGGCTATCGTGGGTGACTTGAGACCGTGACCCCTGGACACCGAGCACATTTGCAAGTGCATCCTCTTCTGGGTCTCCCAAGAAGTCGTGCTTTGGGCTCCGAGTAGCCCTAGCCTCCAGCACCACCTGCACCGAAGATCACTGGCCCCCACTCCACAAGTGTCCTGTAAGCCAGATCCACGTGCAGCGTCATGAGGCTCCTTTGCAGTCGCTAGCCCGTTGGCTAGTAGCCCTTAACGAAGGCCAATCCTTTTCTTACTTGGCATCCTGGTTGCTCCAGGCCTGCCCTCACTTACCCTCGCTGGGTGAGTTCCACAGACCTTGCTGGTCTGCACCATCGACAATCTACATCTTCACCGAGACTTGCCGTTGCCAAGGCTTGTTGGGTCCAATCCGGTCGTCGACACCTCAGCACTCGACATACATCATGTACCAGCCCGAATCCTGCTCCTGGTCGCCGACAATGCCTCCTGGACCTCGTGGCTGAAGAGTCAAGACGACCGTCAACGCACCTGAAGCACTCGACATCGGTGGGCATCTGTCCATCGCCTTCCTGGTCACTGGCTAGTGACCCAGACTCTGTCCCCTCTGCTTTCAGGTTCTTCAGAACTCCGATCCACTCTTGGATCCACCCGGACACTTTTCTCTTGGCCGCCAGCAGCACTTTGCAGCAGATCGCCATTCGAATCGACGACGAAACCCGACCCCGAAAGGCACCTATGCACCCGGCTTCCCTGGGTGAGGTAACACGAGTACTCCGGTGCTCCCGTGGGTAGAGACTCTTCAAAGTCCTAGATCTCAAAGGGTTTTGTCCTAGTCCTCTTTAAGTGTCCCTTTCCTCTATTTTCCCGATCCCGACTTTCTCCATAGAAGTTAACGGCGTATCGCGGTTGTGTATTTACACTGCACGCGTCTCCCGTGGGTCCCCTGTGTCACTACCTTGGGTGGTTCCTTGTGGTCCAAGCACTTCTAGAGGCTCTAGGCCTAGTGTCTAGTTCAGTCGTGGTTCGCATACCACTTTATTGGTATATGGTTTGGTACGCCACTAGGGCCCAAACGTGTATTTGTGCTATTACTGTGATTTAATATCTTATAACTTATGTATTTCGAACTCTAGCCTCATAAAGAGACTAGAGGGGTGTGTTTAGCAATAAATACATATATTTTGAATATATACCTGGTGTGGTGCTCTTTCATTTGGTCACTCAAGAGATTATAGACTGGTAAAACAAGCTGCTTTACATTCCTTCAAGACTTAGCCTGAAGGCTGCTCTCCATAGCTACCACTAGGATAGCTTTCAATAAGGTTGTCTTTAACCTATCTCCAATAAGGGGTTGTTTGGACTGGTGCAAGGTGCCCACTATAATTAGTGGACAGCATATGCCAGGCCAACTTCTCACATTGGTGTGCAGCGTGTGGGATTCCAGCTTGCTATTGTTTTACCAGATAATCTCAATTGAATTGATCAACTGAAAACCACTAAAGGTACCTAAGGTACATATAGTTTAAGCTTAGAATACAGTAAGTTCTACTGAACTTAGAGTTGTGTGTTAAGGGATAGCACAACCCTTTCTACAACTCAAGAGAGTTTAGTAGGCCACACTAGAGTAGGTAGTGCATACACCACACCACACTAGTAATGTCTTTAAGGGCAGGATCCAAAGAATCCTTGCAGGAAGCCATTGAGCTTCCACCCTCCAAGTATGATACACTCCCATTCTTGGAATTGAGAGCTTTATGTAACTTGAGAAAAATAAGGACAGGCCAAAGCCCCACCACCCAACACCTCAAGGAGTTGTTGGTGGCTTATGACCTTAGTAAGCCCTTGGGGACTGAAGGGGTAGGAGCTGAGGGTGGGGCAGGAGAAGAGGAGGAGGCCAGGGGTACCAATACCCCCAGCCCCCCCTCTGAAACTGGCCAGGAGGGTGACAATGACCCTGACCTGGATAACCCAATCCCTCCTGTGGACGATGATGAGGATGATCAGGATGATACCCTCTTTGTCCCCCCAGGAAGGATTAAGAGTGTGCCCAGGAAGTCTAGATCTCCTTCTCAGGAGTCTAACCACTCTGGCACCTCTATAGGGAGCTCTGTCTCCTCTCACAGGAGGGAATCCTCTCATGAGAGGAGAGCCAGACTGGTCCAGTATGAGGAAACTCAGCTGGAAATCAGAAAAAAGCAATTGGCTTTAGATAGGGAATCCCTAGATCTCCTTAGAGAGAGAAGAAAGTTGGGACTAGAGTCCCATGGTGGCAGCCATGTCCCTAGAGACAGGGAAAGGTCCTATGACCATAGGAACCTGAGCAAGATTGTCCCTCCCTACCAGAGTGGGGATGATATCCACAAATGGATAACTGCATTAGAGAGGGCCTGTAAAGTACAGAAGGTCCCTCAAGAGCAGTGGGCAGCAATCTTGTGGCTCTCCTTTGCTGACAAAGGTAGAGATAAGCTCCTCACTGTTAGAGAGGAGGATGCTGATAATTACAAGGTCTTGAAGAGTGCTCTTATTGATGGGTTTGGCCTAACCACTGAACAGTACAGGTTGAAGTTCAGAGACACCCAAAAAGCACAGACTCAAGACTGGGTAGACTATGTGGATTGTTCTGCCAAGGCTCTGGAAGGCTGGTTGATGGGCAGTAAGGTGTGTGACTTCTCAGGATTGTACAATCTGATAATGAGGGAGCAGATTCTTAATAACTGTCAAAATCAGCTGTTGCATCAATACCTGGTAGACTCTGATCTGACCTCTCCCCAAGAATTGGGAAAGAAGGCAGACAAATGGGTCAGAACCAGGGTGAAGCAGAAGGTACAGAACCAAGGTGGGGAAACCAAGAAGCAAGATGCTAAGAACTCTGACAAGGGTGGGGAGAAGGGTAAAGATCAAAAGTCTTCATCAGGCCCCCAAAAATCTTCTTCTGGTGGGGATTCACAGTCTACCAAAGGGAAAGGCCAAAGAAAACCATGGTGCAAGGTCTGTAAGCAAAAGACCCACTGGACCAGTGATTGCACCAAGTCCAAAGACTCCAGTCCAGCACCCACCAATGCCCCGAAGGCACCTGTTCCCCCTAGTACAGTTGGTGGAAGTGCTCCAGCAAAGGGTTTAGTAGGGTTCACCCTGGGAACTGAGTTGGGCTCTGACCTAGTCAGAGAACTGACTCAGGCTGTGTTAGTCTGTGATGGAGGCATGGATGTGACCTCCACTGTGAGTCCCAGTAATCTGGGCAAGTACAGACAACAGCCTTTAATCAATGGACGGGAGGCTTTGGCATTTAGGGACACAGGGGCAAGTGTCACAATGGTGACACAAGACCTTGTGCTTCCTGGGCAAGTTATGCTTGGTGAGATGTACCAAGTGACCAATGCTAGCAATGTCAGAACAGACCATACTCTGGCAGTTGTTAACTTCTCCTGGGGAGGGGTAACTGGCCTTAAGAAGGTTGTGGTAAGAGCAAACCTACCAGTCGAATGCTTGCTTGGCAATGACTTAGAGACTTCTGCTTGGGCAGAAGTGGAGCTCAGGACCCATGCAGAAATGCTGGGGATCCCTGCAGATGTGTTTGCTGTGACCAGGTCACAAGCCAAAATGTCTAGCACTGAACAGGCCTTGGATTCTGGAAGAATGGACCAAGTGCCTTCCAAGAGGAGGAGTAGTAGGGTTAAGGCAGTGCCTTCCCCTTGGCTCAGGAGGAAGATCAGTCCCTAGAGGGGATGATCTCAGCCCTGAAGAAGGAACTGTCCCAGAGGAACTTGAACCTGACCAGGTTGAGTTCTTGGGGACAGGGGGACCTTCTAGGGCAGATCTGAGCCAGGAGCAGCAGAGCTGCCCCTCCCTTGAACCCCTCAGACAGCAAGCTGCTGCTGAGGCTGCTGGGAAAGCTAGTGGACCCCATACAGTGTATTGGGATGATGGACTCCTGTACTCAGAGAGTAGAGACCCCAAGCCTGGTGCTACCAGGAGGTTGGTAATACCTTTGAAGTTCAGGGGCTTCCTATTGACCCTAGCCCATGATATTCCCTTAGCAGGTCACCTGGGCCAGAACAAGACTTGGGACAGAATTGTCCCTCACTTTCACTGGCCCCACATGTCTGAAGACAGTAAGGAGTTTTGTCGCTTCCTGTGTAACCTGCCAAGCCAGTGGCAAAGCAGGTGGCACTACAAAGGCCCCCCTGATACCACTACCTGTGGTGGGGGTGCCCTTTGAAAGGGTAGGGATTGACATTGTTGGTCCCATGGATCCCCAAACAGCCTCTGGGGACAGGTTTATCCTGGTGGTAGTGGATCATGCCACCAGGTACCCAGAAGCTATTCCCCTCAGGACCACTACAGCACCTGTGGTGGCAAGGGCCCTTCTGGGAATCTTCTCAAGAGTGGGCTTTCCTAAGGAGGTAGTCTCAGACAGGGGTGCTAACTTCATGTCTGGGTACTTAAAAGCAATGTGGAAGGAGTGTGGAGTGACTTATAAGTTCACCACACCCTATCACCCACAATGCAATGGTTTAGTTGAGAGATTCAACAAAACCTTGAAGGGCATGATTAAAGGGCTCCCAGAAAAGCTTAGGCGTAGATGGGACATACTCTTGCCCTGCCTTTTATTCTCATATAGGGAGGTGCCTCAGAAGGGGGTTGGTTACAGCCCTTTTGAACTTCTGTTTGGCCACCCTGTGAGGGGTCCACTGTGCTTGGTGAAGGAAGGATGGGAGTTACCTCTCAAGCCCCCAAAGCAAGATATAGTGGACTATGTACTTGGTCTCCGCTCCAGGATGGCTGAGTACATGAAAAAGGCAACCAAAAACCTTGAGGCTAGCCAGGAACTTCAAAAGGCCTGGCATGACCAAAGGCTGTTCTGACTGTTTACCAGCCAGGACAGAAGGTGTGGGTGTTGGAGCCAGTGGCCCCAGCAGCTCTCCAAGATAAATGGAGTGGACCCCACACTATTGTTGAGCAGAAGGGTGAGGTCACTTATTTAGTAGACCTAGGAACACCCAGGAGTCCCCACAGGGTTCTCCATGTCAACAGGTTAAAACCATATGTGGACAGGGCAGACATGGGCTTGCTCATGGCTACTGATGAAGGGCAGGAGGAAGAGAGTGACCCACTCCCTGACCTGCTCTCACAGAACCCTGACGATGGGTCAGTTGATGGTGTAGCCTTGGCAGGCAGCCTCACTACCCAGCAACAAACTGACTGCAGGCAAGTCCTCAATCAGTTTAGACATATGTTTTCACTGACACCCAGTCAGACCACCTGGTGCACTCATGAAGTGGACACTGGGGACAGTCTCCCTATTAAAAACAAGATTTATAGGCAACCTGACCATGTCAGGGACTGTATCAGGACTGAAGTCCAGAAAATGTTGGAATTGGGAGTTATTGAACCCTCAGATAGCCCTGGGCTAGTCCAGTAGTCCTTGTACCGAAACCTCACACCAGTGGTGGAAAAAGAGAGATTAGGTTTTGTGTGGACTACAGGGGTCTCAATGCAGTCACTAGGACTGATGCCCATCCAATACCCAGGGCAGATGAGCTCATAGATACTTTGGCCTCTGCCAAATATCTCAGCACATTTGACCTAACAGCTGGCTACTGGCAGATCAGACTAGCTGATACTGCAAAGCCCAAAACGGCATTCTCGACCCCTAATGGACATTATCAATTTGTGGTAATGCCCTTTGGTCTGAAGAATGCACCTGCCACTTTCCAGAGGTTGGTGAATACAGTTCTCACAGGACTGGAAGCCTATAGTGCAGCTTATCTAGATGATATTGCTGTCTTTAGCTCCCCCTGGGAGGATCACCTGGTCCACCTCAGGAATGTTTTACAGGCCCTGCAAAAGGCAGGCCTGACTATCAAGGCCACTAAGTGCCAGATAGGGCAGAGTCAGGTTGTGTACCTGGGCCACCTTGTGGGTGGAGGCCAGGTTCAACCTTTGCAGAGCAAGATCCAGACCATCATGGACTGGACTGCTCCCACTACCCAGACTCAGGTGAGAGCCTTCTTAGGCCTGACTGGGTACTATAGGAGATTTGTCAAGGGGTATGGATCAATAGTGAAACCCCTGAATGACTTAACTTCTAAGAAAATGCCCAAAAAGGTTCAGTGGACAGTTAGCTGTCAAAAGGCATTTGATGACCTCAAGCAGGCCATGTGCACTGCTCCAATTCTGCAGAGTCCTGGTACCCCCACTTTTTGCTGATGCTTCACTGTTTTTCGACATTAGTCTGGCTGGGGCCCTGCTAATCAGAACCCCAGCCTAGCTGCTTCCTCTCTAAAATGGTTTCCATGTGCCTTAGGCACATCACTGATTGGGATCTGGAGTGCCCTTATAAGTCCCTAGTATATGGTATACTATGTACCAAGGGCATAGGTATCTCAGAGGCCTGCCAGGGGCTGCAGCATGTATTATGCCACCCCTGGAAGGCCATCCAAACTGACACCACAGGTCTGCTACTGCAGCCTGGGTAAGGTGGTGCATGCACTCCTTACTGTGATATAGGTTACCTATATCACGAAATACATACACACATATAAACCTATAAGTCACTCCTAAGGCAGGCCTTATCAATCCTAAAGGCAGAGTGCGTGGTTCCTATGTGAGAGGGTGCCCCTGCATGAGCAGGGCCCTCTGCAGCGTTCGGAGACCATCTCTGATGCTGTTTGTAGTGCAGCCTGACCATATACTCTTAAGCGCATTATATCCTCGCGGTAAAATGCTAACTTTGGAATGGCTGCACCTAAACATGTCGTGTTTGGTGTCAAACATCTTGGAATACTACTCCCCGCCAATCCTGGCGGCGGGGGTAGCATTCCACCCTTCTAGAGGGAAAGACATGTTAACTCTGACTAGTCCGGTAACTTCTTTCCAGAGCCCTGGCATCACAAAATGGATGCTGCTGCCACAGACACGAGTCTGGCCTCCTGCTGCTGGACGAAACTCCGGCAGGGGAGGCCTGGACAATAGGTTTCCTGTCCCAGGGAGGTGTGACCACCTCCCCAGACAGGATAAAGTGTATTGGGGCTGGGCGGGAGTACTTTCGGGTGCTTTGAAGTCCTGCACTGGGGGCACATTTGGTGTCCCTGTGCATACCCCAGTTCAAACCGGATCAGGGGCTTGCAGCCCCTGCTTTGGCGCGAACTGGACAAAGGAAAGGGGTGTAGCCACCCCTCTGCCCTGACCCACCCATAGGTGGGGCCACAGAGTAGTCCAACCCCTATCTTTAGTATAAAGGTAGGAACCCAGTCCTTAGGACTTTAGATTATCCCTGGACGAAACTCTGAAACTGAATCCTGGACCTTCGACGCTCTACTCACGATTAGAGGACAGAAGAATCTCCCTTGGGGTCAAGGAGTGACTCCCCTGCTTGGCAGGCACCAAAGAAGCATCTGTCCGGTTCGCATTTCTGAAGCTCCCGTCGGACGCCGAAGTCATCGCATCACGAGAGGTGGATTCTCAGACTTCCCCGAGGCTACCCTGAGTCCCCAGCAAAGCTGAGGCCCGTGGTTATCGTGGGTGACTTGAGACCGTGACCCCTGGACACCAAGCACATTTCCAAGTGCATCCTCTTCTGGGTCTCCCAAGAAGTCGTGCTTTGGGTTCCGAGTAGCCCTAGCCTCCAGCACCACCTGCACCAAAGATCACTGGCCCCCACTCCACGAGTGTCCTGTAAGCCAGATCCACGTGCGGCATCACGAGGCTCCTTCGCGGTCGCTAGCCCGTTGGCTAGTAGCCCTTAACGAAGGCCAATCCTTTTCTTACTTGGCATTCTGGTTGCTCCAGGCCTGCCCTCACTTACCTTCGCTGGGTGAGTTCCACAGACCTTGCTGGTCTGCACCATCGACGATCTACATCTTCACCGAGACTTGCCGTTGCCAAGGCTTGTTGGGTCCAATCCGGTCGTCGACACCTCAGCACTCGACAGACATCGTGTACCAGCCGGAATCCTGCTCCTGGTTGCCGACAATGCCTCCTGGACCTCGTGGCTGAAGAGTCAAGACGACCGTCAACGCACCTGAAGCACTCGACATCGGTGGGCATCTGTCCATCGCCTTCCTGGTCACTGGCTAGTGACCCAGACTCTGTCCCCTCTGCTTTCAGGTTCTTCAGAACTCCGATCCACTCTTGGATCCACCCGGACACTTTTCTCTTGGCCGCCAGCAGCACTTTGCAGCAGATCGCCATTCGAATCGACGACGAAACCCGACCCCGAAAGGCACCTATGCACCCGGCTTCCTGGGTGAGGTAACACGAGTACTCCGGTGCTCCCGTGGGTAGAGACTCTTCAAAGTCCTAGATCTCAAAGGGTTTTGTCCCAGTCCTCTTTTAAGTGTCCCTTTTCTCTAATTTCCCGATCCCGACTTTCTCCATAGAAGTCAACGGCGTATCGCGGTTGTGTATTTACACTGCACGCGTCTCCCGTAGGTCCCCTGTGTCACTACCTTGGGTGGTTCCTTGTGGTCCAAGCACTTCTAGAGGCTCTAGGCCTAGTGTCTAGTTCAGTCGTGGTTCGCATACCACTTTATTGGTATATGGTTTGGTACGCCCCTAGGGCCCAAACGTGTATTTGTGCTATTACTGTGATTTAATAACTTATAACTTATGTATTTCGAACTCTAGCCTCATAAAGAGACTAGAGGGGTGTGTTTAGCAATAAATACATATATTTTGAATATATACCTGGTGTGGTGCTCTTTCATTTGGTCACTCAAGAGATTATAGACTGGTAAAACAAGCTGCTTTACATTCCTTCAAGACTTAGCCTGAAGGCTGCTCTCCATAGCTACCACTAGGATAGCTTTCAATAAGGTTGTCTTTAACCTATCTCCAATAAGGGGTTGTTTGGACTGGTGCAAGGTGCCCACTATAATTAGTGGACAGCATATGCCAGGCCAACTTCTCACAGCTGCTTCACTGACAACCCGTAAGAATGGACTCCATAGGCTGCAGGGGTGTCCTGCTCATGCAGGGGCACCCTCTCACTTAGATCCAAGCACCCTGCCTTCAGGATTGCAAAGGCCTGCTATAGGGGTGACATAGGTTTTATGGGCAGTGACCCTTAGATATGGTAAACCTATATCTTTAGTAAGTGGTGCATACACCAACTTACACAGGCTGCAATGGCAGGCCTGTAGTTCCCTGGGTGGCATAATACATGCTTCAGCCCCTGGGAGACCTCTGGGGTACGTATGCCCTGGGTACAACAATTTAGGGAGAAAGCAGATAGACTGGGGTCCTGATCAGCAGGATCCCAGTAAGACTCGTTTAAAACAGCATCACATCAACCAAAAAGTGGGGGTAACCATAAGAAGCAGATCCTACTTTCCTACAACAACCATATTTCAAATTACCCAGTGCAGCAGCAAGAAAACTCCGGGCAAAAGTCTGCTTGGTGACAGCTTGGCTCTACACCTTCAGTAAACCTGAGAAAGAGCGTGCTTGAGAATGGATATCTTTAGTTTTGTGATAAACGTATAACATACTGGCCATCTATGCAATCCCAATAAAATTACTCTAGTGCACTTTGACGCAAATACTGACAAAAATCAATATATATGAACCTGTAAAGAAATGCAAAGTAAAGCAAATCTGAAGGAGACAATCGGGACTTGTGCAAAGCACTAAGGCGAAATTACTTTCTTGAAGCTTCATGTAGGCTTTGTCCTTGTTTTCCCACTTTTACAACTTGCTAGAAGAGGGCCAGAAAACATTAAGAAAAAAAAGAATACTGTGGTTTTAAAACCTGGACAGAGACCCAGTGCAAGATCTTTCGCCAGCATGCAGGACTAGACCACTATCTTTACGTCATAGCCAATTTACTACAAGTTTTCAATGGTGCAATGGCTGGAAGACTGGTGGTGGGAAGGAACTGTGCAAGAAAAACAAAGCAAGCAAATTAAGGAGCTACAATGGAGATGGACTTCTAAGGAGTATTTTGATAGCATACATCGGGTATATTGTCTCATCAATTTCCGGTCTGCAAAGATTGACAGCTAATACTGAAACTAGTTTACAGGAATCTATTAAAATATGGTGTCCGTGAAATCATTTATAAAATAAACTGCATAATTATTTAAGAATTTAAGTCATTATGTATAAACAGCTTCGCATAAGCAGTGTACAAAAGGTAATACAACGAACGTTGGAAAAAGAATAAAAAAGGCAACTATAGCGCAGGCTCAAAGAAGACAATTAACCTATGCATGAAGGAGACTAAAATCTGTCTGGAAATGCTTAAGAATACTTTTTTTAAAGAGTGTATTGGTAGAGAATCAACGAAGGAAGAGAAGGACCATAGGTTTCACAGTCTAGAAATAAGACGCAAGTATTTACATTGGGAATGGGAATTGAATGATAGAAGTGTCAACTGTCAAATACCTGAACCTAACTCACTTGCTCTTATATTGTTTTTTCCAGGATTTTGAAAATGCAACAATTAGCGTGCTGACAAAATAAAAGCTGCACGTGCTGATTTTAGTAATGCTGCATGAATGCTAGTCCGTGGGCAAGCTACTTAAAGAGTTTAGAAGGGGGAGGAGTGCACCTTGCGCCTTGTCCTTAAATGCTAATTAGATTTCGCAACTGCTGGGAGAGGATATGGGGGCTGCACAGACGAGGCTTGTGGTTTCATGGCATCTGTCGTGGGCTGTGTATGGGAGTGTATCACTAAATTATTTAAAACTGCGGCGCACTTTAGCACAGCCAAATAAACGGGGGAGGGCTGCACACGCTGCGAGGTGTTGTTGTAGGGTATAACATGTGCTATTATTTACTTGTTGTCCCTTGTGGTTTCCTTAGCTGTACCACGTTGTACTAGCCAAATGGTATTATGATGTTATGTTAAAATGCGGGCATGGTACGTGATTACGTCACTGGAGGGAGTTGCTTGTGTGCTGCTCTCTCTGTGTTCAGCTGGGGCTTTACATGTGATACAAAGCTTAACTTATGAAGAGCGCGTTAGATGAAAGGGGAAGGCAAGGTGCCGGTTTGAAGAGAATACTTTTCCAGAGTATACAGAAAAAAAAGAGGAATGCCCGAAACAGAAAATCGGTCAGAAAATTAAAATACGTGTTAGGATGAAAAATGAGGAACGTCCTAAGCAGAAGACCGGTGAGAAAATTAAAATACGTGTTCAGATGCAGGCTTCTACTCAATAAACAATATTGAACGAACGTACATTGAATGGTAGTTAAATCCATATGGCAGTTGAATCCGTTCAGGAGCAAAGAGCTGCGCCCACAGGGTGAGTGACGGAGGAACCTCTGTGATGTAGTTACTACGAGGCAAGTAACTGGACGTGTCTCACGCATCATGTTAAACAAAGTGGAGGCCCTTTTGGAAGGATAAAAGGGACACCAAAAAGAATGATCAGCACTGAATAGATAAAACGACGTTGGTGGGCATTTTAGTAATGTTTTTATTTTGCTGCGGTAGTATGATAGTAATACAATGGAAAATAAATGGATACCGATTGCGTACTGAGAGACTTCGGGTGCAACTGGGATATGCAGCTTTTTTGAAGAAGACAGCACTATGGGTTTGCTTCCGGTGTTCTGTCGGATGGAGCTCCCCGTCTATCCGTGCCCCACAGGTGGTGCAAGTTTCCTGCCTGTGACGCTGGTGTCCTCGCCTTGCCGTAGTTTTCAATTGTTCTGTGCTGTGGCTCGGTGCGAAGCTCGCAGTAGATGCCGTACAGCTACAAGCGTTAAGTTAGGCAGCTGTGCGCTACAAAAGAAAAGACACGTGGCCGCCATTGATAGAGATCAAGCTTGAAATAAAAAAAATATTTGCAAAGCTATAGGTCTCGCATTTAATTGCGAGACCTATGGCATTGCAAACAAACAGCCGCCATTGTCACGGCTGCTTCGAAAGTGAAAGCGGGCAAGGCCCGCTGAATGTAAGCAAAGCACGTCGCGTGCCAAATGTAGGAGAAACTCAATAAAGAATATAGTACACGTACCGTGTAACAACCAAGTAAAGGGGCCAGTAGCCATGGAAGGTTACAAATGAAGACATGGTCGTACTAAGGAGGGACTAACAAGCCTATTTAGGAATCAGAAGACAGCATTTACGAAGGACAAAGAAACAAGCCAATGAAAAATATGGGCGGGGGATTGGGTGGGGCTTCTCTCCCGTACTGCACTACAACAGATCATCGACAGAGCAGCGCTTGCGCGCTGGCTGAGGCTCGACCTAAAAAGAGAGACCTATTGCATTTCCAATGCTTGTTCTTAGTGCCAGTACTGTGGAGCCCAGCGCAGCACCCCCCATGAGACTGCAGTGGCAAAAAAAGAAAAGAAAATACATGCATCTGGTCATAGACTAGACCCCCGTCTAACCACTATTGTGCGTACTGTAGGCGATGCACAGTGGGGGTTCGCTGCTTGCAATGAGTTGGGCGGAGGGCCATTCCATCACTGCACAATGCTGAAGGCTGTGCGCAATGGGGCGTTGCATGACCATGGGCCATGGGGGGATGGGTTAAAGACCTGGCCGGAGGCCAAGCCTTGTGTCTAATCCCCACTGTTAGCAGCCAAAGGGCATATGCAGCAGGGGGTTGGGCCCCTAGGGGAGAGTTGGGTGTAGAACCTGGCTAGAAGCCAGGCCCGGCAGCCAATTACCATTTGGCAGGGGGTTTGATGCCTCTGAGGCCATTGGTCACCCGCAAGGTATTGGAGTGCAGATGCCCTGCGGCCAGCATACCACTTTGCTGGTGGCCATGCACAGTAGGAGCATTAGCAGCTGGCTGCCTAGGTAGTTGGGCATTTGCTAATATTTTAATATGATAAAAAAAAAAAAGAAGTTTACTGGGAAAAAAACAAAAGTTAAAGTGACATTATAGTTAGATATGGTAATAGGATCTTAGCTTACGTTAAAAAGAACAGCAATTCGGGGTGTGGTCTGGCTGGCCATGGACTAGGATGGCCGCTTGAAGCTGGAGTTCTGCCGAGAGTCGGGTCCCGGACGGAGCCAGCGGCATTGACAGTGGGTGGTACTCTCTGCGACCCACCCCATCGGGATTGACGGCACCTCCTGAGCCCGGAGTGAGGTGCCTCGACCACCTCCCCTGCCGTATGCCCTGTTGCGAGCTGTCTGTGGACGGCCGACTATCTACTGGGCCTCAGGGCGTGAACGGAGCCTCGGCCCTGCTGCATGGGCCCCGCCCGGATCTCACCCTCGATGCCTGCCGAGCCAGAGTGAGGTAGGGGGACATCCGATCCTCTCTCCCAGACCCGCTCTCGCTCCGCTATGACAGCCCGGGGCGCACCAACCTGTACATGTGCCCCAGCAACATCTCGCCCGGAATTGGGTTCCCGCCCGCCGGGCCTGTGACTGGATCGAAGCCTCGCCCTCGCGCGGCAGCTCTGCCTGACCGTTATGATAGCCTGGGGCGCACCAGCTTATCCTTGTGCCCCAGCAGCATTTCGCTCGGAGTTGGGTGCTCGCCCGCTGGTTCTGAGACTGGAGCGAGACCTCGAGCGCCAGCTCTGTCTGACCCCCTACCTCCTGTCATCAGAACACCGACTGGAGGGGGATCCGGAGCCCGCCCTCACGGACACAACCCCCCCTATCTTGGAACCGGGGTACTCTACACCACCCCCGGCTCCCACGGCGGCGACGACCGGGAAGTGCTGGGCCTGGAGGCGGGGTAGAAGCCTCGGCCTCCTTGTGATGACCCGGTTCCATCGTATCACCGCCGACCTGCGACCGGCCGATGTGTGTATCTGCCCCACCCCAGCGGGATACCCAGTATGCATCTGCCCCCTGGTGCCACACTGGGGTCTCTGGCATTGCGCCCCGGGCATGGAGGGATGCCGGCACCACGGCCAGCTCTGTGAGGCCCCCAAAGCATCCTCTGACGATCCCACGGGGCCAATCCCACCAGCCACGCCCAGAGGTACTAGGCCCCTTACAGTTCTGCCACCCACCGTCCCTCCCCGCTGGGGTGCCGGGGACTGGGTGAGTGACCAGCTGCGGTGGCAACATTGATCAACAGCGGGAGGGGAGCTCTGGACCTCATTCCTGCATGCTTCACTTCTCACCTGTTGAAGGACAGGAGGCATCAACATCACCGCCAAGCACCTCACCAGCAGCTATACTTCATGGCTCTGTCCTCCCTTACACACCTTTTACGTCTTGGCATCGGCTGGGGCTCTGTCCTGCTCTGATAAGAGGGATACCTGGACTGGTGCTCGCCCCGACTACGCTGCCTCCTGCAACTGTCATAGCAGACGCCTGCCCGCGCCACGGACTTCTACTGTCACACTATCTACCCGTGGGATCATCCCTGTGGCTTGCTCGCAAGAAGGGCACTGCAGCAGACCCAGGGGTACCCGAAGGAGGGGCATGAATTGTGGGCTCACACTCTCTCGACCCGACCCCTCACAGGCCTGACGGGAGGCATTATCAGCAGAGCAGACATCTCATATCTGCACCGCATGGGAGGGGCTCCTGCACATCCCGCATGCCCGATATAGGAGCGTCACATTCATCCTAGAGCCCCCAGACTGGGGTAACCGAGGCCACGCCGCGACACTCCTGGCTATTTTCCTGCCGCCACATGACCTGGGCAGCCATGGCCCGCGCACCTCTTCTCTTCCTCCCGTGACCACCATTGCCCCCCGAGGGTACACCACCACCGTTGCTGCCGGATTGGAGGGTGAGGGAACAACACATCGACCACAATTCCTGGCCAAGTACACTCTAAAGTACTTACAGACGGATGTTGACCATAAACCCTACGGAAAACCCGCGCGACGGCTCCTCTTTACGGAAGCTCTTAAGCAAACATCAGCCATGGCCATGGCGAAGGGTCCTTCCTCCCTCCCGACCACCGCGTCGCAACCCTCGCCACCTGCCTCACAAGATACTGCCATGGAACGCATCTTGCAGGAAATTTCGGCGATAGGCTGCTGACTGGTAGGCATGGACGCTAACATCTCCACCCTGACAGACGAGACAAAGTCCATACGGTCAGATATTGCAGGCTTCCACTCCCGTGTGGATGGGCTAGACCGGAGGCTGACGGCAGTGGCAGGCCGACTGGATGATGCACTGGACCGTGACCAAGAACTTCTCCTCCTCCGCAGTAAGTTGATCGGCCTGGAAGACCGCAGCAGGAGAGACAATGTTCGCTTCTTTGGATTCCGGGAAATGGCAGAGGGCTCTAACGTTAAAGCCTTCTTGTGCGACGTCATCCCAAAACTCATGAATACCTCCTTCGATCCCACGATAGGACTGCAATGCGCCCACCGCCTTGGACTGCCACGGAAAGATGCAGTGACCCGACCATGGCACATTATTGCTTGCTTTCTGCGCCATGAGCAAGCACTTCAACTGCTTACCGCTGCTCGTGCCCAAGGTCCGTTTATCTATGAAGGACACGAAATACGCATGGCAGCGGACTTCTCCAGGGAGACCAACGACCGCCGATGAGCCTTCCTCTCCCTCCGACCTCGTCTGTGCCAAATGGACATTAAATATGGTCTCTTCGAACCTGCCTGACTCAGGATTACCAAGGACGGCAAGTCTAATGATTTCTATGACCCAGAGGACCTTCACTTCTTTTTGGACAGTCGCCAGGTGCAAGATATGGATGTCACCAGCGTGCCCACTCAGCTGCACCACAATAACACGAACCACCCTCCCCGGGGTTGAGCGGACGGTGGAGGGCCAACAGCAGTTCTAGACAATGTGGCAGGGATGCTGAAAGATCAGCTTGCTCATATGGGGACAAATCGCAGGCCCTCCAAGCAGTAGCGGCTCTCACACAAGAACACGACAGAGACAAATCCAGCTCCCCCTGAAACCTAACCCTGCAACAGGATGATCGCCAAGAACTCTCCACGGACACTCTGAACCTGGCAGGTCCGACCTGCAACCCTGGGGCGGAATGGAGCGGCGGACGATGGACAGCTGAGTTTCATACTTCCTGACGATTGCATTTGTTGTAACTTGTTGCATTGTTTCATGTTGAATATTTTGCTATTATTGTTGTTATCACTGCTGTGGCGCTCCTACTACTGCATCTGCACCATATACCCCATTCTCCTGCCCCCTGCCCTCCCACCCCCCTTGCAAGTTAACTCTGCCATGCCTTCCCCCCTCCTCTAAACACATGCACACCGGGGACCTCACCCCCGCCGCCCCCCGGGCTCGACGGACTTGGCCTCACACGGAGGGAGGCAATGCAAGAAAATGCCCCCTTCCATGCTTCCTCCGGCCACACCACCCACTCCACACATTCTTCGGACGCACACAGTATACAGCCCTGGCTCCTGATGGGACCCCCCTCAAAGCACTGTCTCCACAAGTTTAGACCTGCGGTACACAGACCAGACTTTCTCCCCTTGCTGCCCTTCACTGGGAGCAAGCTCCTCCGTCCTCTCCTCCCCCCTTGACATCCCTATCATCCCTCCTCCTGTCACTTACCTCTGTTAATATATACATTCCCACCTTGGGACGCATGGCTCTGAACACAACTGCCTGCCCCCCCCTTTAGTTATTGGTCACTATCTTCGCCCGCCCCCCCTTTTTTGCCCTACCTGCGTGTCCTGAGAGACCCCTCCTGCCTTACCCGCCCCTTCCCCACCCATCTGATCACCCCTGCATTTTCCTGTCCACTGCCCCCACCGGCGCCAACGCTCACTGCCCCCACCCCTCCCTCCCCCTCAACTTTCCTCAGATCCCCAACCAGAGAACGCTCCCTTCCGTTTCTCTCACCCCGTCTCCCACCTGCACGTACTGACGACGCTCCCACAGGCATAACAGACCGCACAGATACAGATTAAGACGCAACTCCCCCACCCTGCCTGACTGTCTTGCCTCGCGCTCGCAAACCACCCTCCTTTTAATACATTGATCCGCCCAAAACATGAGCCCCCCATCCGCTCTGTGCCATCTCATGGAACGTCAATGGTCTTACTCATTACATCAAGAGAAAAAAAGTACACTCTTAACTCCAAGTTAAAAGAGTGGACGTAGCCCTGTTGCAGGAGACACGTCTGGATTCACTGATTCACTGGAGTCAGGCAACCTGCGCTGTGACTGGGTGGGCAGAGTTGTCCATAGCTGTATAGTGTCTGGGGAGGCCCCAGAGGGAGACCCTCCCCGCAAACATGGCGTCACGATCTTTCTCCGTAAGTCCCTATCCATAACAGTTATTAAGACCTGGATGGACCCAGACGGTAGGTACGCATTTGCGAAGCTGCACCTCGGAGACACATCCCTATGTGTTGGCTTTGTTTACGCGCCGACGGGGGCGAAAAGATCATTCCTACTTCACCTGAACTGCCTGCTGACAGAAATAGGCACCTCACAATACCTCATAGGCGGGGAATGGAACCTTGCGCCAGATCCGGCATTAGACAGGTCCGGACCACTGGACAGACACAACGAGACAGACAGGGCCCTGATGCGGGACGTACTCGCGGACAATGGACTGGTGGACCACTGGCGCCTCATCCACCCCACGGATAAAGACTACACTTTTACCTCTCCGGCCCATGGCACGCTATCCAGGCTGGATTTTTTCCTTATTTCCCAGAGAACGGTCACATGGGTGCAGGAGTCCCTCATCCTCGACGCAGCAATCTCAGACCACTCCACAGTGCTCCTGTTCCTAGACCTGGGCCTTGCCTCACCAGTATGCAAGCCATGGTGGATGCACAGACCATGGTACCGTATCCCGCAGGGCAAATCCCATCTGCAAACTCACATCACCAACTACCTTGAGGACAACGCTACTTCTGCACCTTCGAATAGAATGCTATGGGCGGCGGCGAAAGCCACCATCAGGGGCCAGCTTATGCATGATGCTGCAGTGGCCAACAAGCAGGTGGCAGCACGGCAGACAGAACTGGAGCATGATATCTCTTTGTACACCTAGCTCTATTCTTCCCAACCCACTCTGCAGCACCGCAGAAGCCTAGAGCAGGCCCGGAAGGCACTCAATAGCCTATTTACCTCTAGGGCTGAATATGCCCTACAGCGCATGAAAGGTAGGCATTATGAGCAGGAAGAGAAGGTCAGCCACTTAACAGCGGCCCAACTGCGCCAGCAGGAAGCCGCCATGGCCATCCCGGCCATACACACAATGGGGGGCGAGGTCCTTACCCGCCCCCAGGACATAGTGAATGAATTTGCTGCATACTATAAGTCACTTTACACCCCAGGAACACCAGCTAGTGCAGAACATCTGAGTACGTTCCTCACCAAGGTGGACCTTTCCCATCTCTTGGACAAGGGCAGAGAACTATTAGAGGGGGAAATTAGCAGAGAGGAAGTAGAACTCTCATTCTCCAAACTGCCCTATCACAAGGCACCAGGGGATGATGGATTCCCCGCGGAATTCTATAAGTGGTCAGGGGAGCAAGCGATTAACACTCTGCACGCCGCACTACAAGAGACCAAATGAGAATCCTCCTTGGGGCCCCTGTCCAACAAAGCGGTGATTGCTGTTCTCCCCAAACAGGGACGGGACCCATAACAGGGCCGCAGCTACAGACCAATCTCCCTACTGAATTGCGATATCAAGATTCTGGCCAGCATCCTGGCGGCCCACCTAGGTAAGGTCCTCCCATCCTTGATACACCATATTCAGGTGGGGTTCGTGCCAGGCCGCTCTTTCAGAAACCACCTGCGAACTCTGGCACATACTCTCTGGTCAGCCAAGGATGCTCTGACAGATGCATTGGCCCTCTCCCTGGATGCCGAAAAGGCCTTCGATCGCATCGAGTGGGATTATCTTTTCACGGCTATGGAGAGATTTGGCCTAGGAGAACAATTCATTGCCAAAGTCCAGCTTTTATATGACAACCTCACGGCCCAGGTTAATTGCGGAGACTTCCTGTCAGACCCATTTCAGATTCTGAAAGGCACGCGTCAAGGATGCCCCCTATCGCCACTCCTTTTCCTTTTAGACATGGAACCCCTAGCCTCCACAATTCGTCAGTCTGAAGACATAGTGGGAGTAGCGCTGCCGACTGGCTGCTCCAAGTTCTACCTGTACGCCGACGACGTTCTACTTACCCTGACAGATCTCCAACGTTACCTACCAGCCCTAATGGGTATCATCGATGACTTTTCCACTCATTCCGGTTACAAAATTAACCCCTACCACTTTCAATCGGCACTAACAAGGCAGCAATACACAGCTACCCCTTCTGGTGGCAGTCCTCCCGACTCAAATACCTGGGAATACTAGTAAACAGGGGCACAGAGCGCATGGTCCAGGAAAACATAGACCCACTGATCGCCCAGATGACCCAGGATTTTGAGAAATGGTCCAAACTGGGATTCTCCATGTGGGGCAGAATGCAGACAGTCCGGGTGGTGATGCTACCACGCTTTACATACGCACTTGGAATGCTCCCCATCCCAGTCCCTCTGTCCACACTTCGCTTCATTGACACTCTAGTCCAGTCTTTCATTTCGGGGGCCTTCAAGCCCAGACTAGGTGCGGCCAAACTTATGGCGCGTTGTTCTAGCGGAGGCCTGGGCCTGCCGTCCGGAAAACACTATGCCCTAGCACTCCATCTCTCCCAGCTGGCATATATGTTACCGTGGGTTCAGGACCCACCCCAGTGGGTTCAGATTGCACAAAATCTACTCTCAACACAGGTGGGCCTATGGAACCTGTGTCGTTGAAACTGAGTCTTCACACCCTGTCCTGAGCGCTATGTGTATGGCCTGGCACCAGGCACCCCACATACTCGGCGTACACCCGGGGCTGTATGAGAAAGCCCCTATATGGGACAACAACTGCATCCAAATTGACAGCTGGACTATATCATGGACCCAGTGGAGAGCAGCGGGCATCCATACTCTTGAACAATTAATACACGACGGGGACGTCACATAATTTGCCCGGCTTAGTGAGGAATTTGGCTTACACCCCAGGCAATCGTGGCGCTACATGTAAATGCGCCACTGCCTACGGCACAGACTAGGTCCCCGACCTTGGTCACTGGGGTCTTCGGCTGTGGTGAGATACCTGCTCCTGTGTGGCTTACAGATAGGGGTAATGTCCAGACTGTATGGCACATTGTCCTCTCATCTCTTCTCGGTGACACTATCAAGAACCCTCCGGGCCAAATGGCATACCCGCCTATAGATCACTTATGAAGATGATGAATGGGATGATTTACTGGAAGCCTTGGACAAGGGCAAGAGAGAGGCTCGTCTCAAATTCTGCCTGTTTAAAGTACTACACGAAGAGCACTGGACGCCATTGAAACTAAACAGGGCAGGCCTTCTCCCCCATGCGAATTGCTGGAGATGCGCGAACATACATTGTGACATTACGCATATCCTCTGCAAGTGCCCTTTGATCCAACCCTTCTGGACGTACGTCCGATTGATCCTGAATGTCTCCATGCCTCTGCACCTCCCACTTACCCCCCCAACCATTCTCCTTCATGACGTGCGTGCATTCCCAGATCTCACCAGGCAACAACTCTGCCTTTTCCACACTGCAATGGCCACGGCCAACATATGTATCCTCCGGCAATGGCGATCTCCTGTGCCTCCGTCGCGGGAATCCTGGCTCATGGCCATGCTGCAAACGGTCTCCCATGAACGCATCATTTATAATTTACAGGATCAGACCAAAATATTCCGGCAGACATGGGCGCCTTTTCTCTCTGATGGACCCAATAGTGGCTGAGGCAACATGGACCCCCTCCCGCTGCCGCCTGGAAGTAAACAAACAGGACTGCATACCCTCTCCCCTTCTCTGTTTCCATCCCATCCCATCCTCACCCCCATTACCCCCCTCCCCCTCCCCTTCCCCCAACCCTTCCTTTGTCAGTTGCAATCGCTCCTCCCATCATTCCCCCCCTTCCCCCTCCCGGGACGCGCAGGCACAGTCCATGTGCAACACACTATCTCTGCTTTGGACCCCTCCCCACTCCCCCCCCCAACCTTGCACGGACTAACGCCTATCATAAGCCCCCTACCCACATCAGGAACCGTTATACACCTACTGACATGGTGGTGACCCGCCATACCTCCCCACCCTATGCCTGTTAGGATCCCAGTGCTGGGTGGCGCAGAAGACCCCTTACTCTCTCCTTTCCACCCGTACCCTGAGAATACGGTATTGTCACCCTTGCCCTACGGCGCTCGAACATGTGGTCACGGATGCATCCTGGATGCGCAGATCTCCCCTTCTCCAAGGGCACACACCCCGCTTTCCCCTCCCCTGCATCATACCACAGTCTCAGGCCTATGGCTCTCTCTCGGACCACACCTAGAGGCCGGATGGCACCTCACGAACACCGCATGGGTTTCTACACTCGAGGTTTGTTTCCCCCCATCCTCCCTATCCCGTCTCCCCCCTCATGAGAACGGGACACCACTACGTATCTCATCACCTTTTCGATTACTATTACATGTTGTTGTTCCTCTCTGGTGACTGCTTATGATTACAGACACTGCTGTATCGATTTTCTGTGTTTCACAATAAATAAATACAACACAAAAAAAATAAAAAATTCACAGAAAATAGGTCTTGAAATTAGATAAAAGTACACTTTTTTTTAAAACAAAAAAAACACTGAAATTCAATAGTTATAGAACTAACATGCGGCTTGCTACGCACCGCTAAAGCCCTCACAAATTACATTAATCATATCATGTTACATGACAGCTCAAATTACATCTTCGAAAAAAAATATTTAAAACAAAATTTGTATAATAATAAACCTTCTTTGAGATCCGTACTCTAAATTGAGTATTATTTATAAATTTGGTTCCCCTTTGGAGCAATCGGGTTCGTAATTTGTATATACCTAGGCTTCTTTTGAGTCAGCGGGTTGCCCTACTTCTGTAATTCTTAGTCAGGACGAGAGGCTTCAGATCATGCAATTCTTTCTTGGTTTTATTGTTCATCAGCCAGTATAACACTAACACAAATACAACCATGAGTCCTTGAGAAAACATCTATGGTCTTCATATCCTCTCAAAACAAACCACAGTCCCCCAAGAGAAACGCTTCCTCTTTCCTCGCTGCTCAGCAGCCACATGAGGGTTTCTCGTAAGCAATTGTTTATATGGTGCTGGGGGTTGATATCATGTTTGGCTTACTTGTATTTCAAGTGCCCACAGTGTTGTTTAGAGGCACGAGCACCTACTGCTCTTCCATGCTGGTTGTTCTGTCTGCGCTGTGGTTTTCCGGATGGCGCTCCAGCACCTGAAGGGACGTCGCTCCTCTCCCTCTGCAGACTGAAGCTGACACGCAGACCTGCGTCAACCATGAGGGCCACGGCGCAGTCCTCCACCCACCCTGGGACACGTTGATTCTGACAGCGCATCTCTTTTGACACCACAGTTCACTAGTTTGCCTTTGATAGTAAAGGGGATTGCATCGGCAGTTGTGAACCCACCCCCTCAGGGAGGTCGTCTTCTCTATTCACCAGCTTTTCAGAAGGGTCTGCATTTTTGCAAATCCAGAGTCCTCGTGACTGTCTGTAGCACAGTACATCCAAAGGCACCTGCACATTAACAAACCCATTCTTTATAAACGTACCCTGTGGGGCCAAAATCTGCATCACCAACCATGGCAGATGGTAGGAGGGAGGATTTCATCCCTGAGGCTAGATTGGGATAGGCCCTCTTCCCCATGGACATAGAGTTTGTCAATGTCATTGAGGCATCGCTCCAGAAGGCTGTCTCTGCAGCACTTGAACCGCTGGGCAGACAAATCCTCTGCCTGGTAGCGCAGACGAACAGGAACTTCCTTATGGGGGAAAAATGGACACTTTGTGGGAGATCCTGCGTAACCGGGGAAAGGGTAAAACTCCAGGGAAACTCTGGCTAAAGCCAGAAATGTGGCAACTTGTTGCCCCCTACTGTGGATGCCTTCGGTAGGCTAAGAAGTGAATTCCTCAAGAGATGCACTAGCCCCTTGGAGGAAGCAGACAACGCTTTCCACACTGGTAATACCCTTGTAGGATGTAGCGAACTTACTTATGACGTAGATAGAGAGTCAGGAGATGATACGTGCATCAAGTTGAGGTGTCCGTGGCTGATCCTGGTCCCAGCCAACCATGGCGACCGGAAGGCGGTGCCAAGAAAACGTAGGGTTGACTCCAATCTCTCTGAAGATGGGGAAGGAGCCAGGGAACCTCTGGGCATGCTGAACCGTGACAGGAGGAAGTTAGGCATCAGCTGTGTGCTGAATGTCCATGACCTGCTCTCAATGACATAGTAGCCCTCACACCTGAGATAGATAGATAGAGAGCGAGCGGACAAGAGCTCTGCATCATTTCCGTGTTGGGGAGGAGCTAGAGGGTTAGCAGTCTAGCTGCTATCTGACTCTATTTAAACTCATGGCTGCCCCGATGCGCAGCGGACGCACAGACCAATAAGGCTGTTCTTTACTGATGTAACACTTTTACTTAGACTTGTTTTCTTCTTGATTTTATTTTAACTGCATTTTAATTGTATTTTATTGACCCACAGTTCGATGCTGAGACTATTTTTAACCTCTCTGCCCTCATACTCTGCCTACCTGCCATGTCTGTCTCTCGCCCGCTCTCCGTTCCACTGCGGGTTTTCCGTTTGAGTGGAGAGAGTAAGCGGACACGAGCTCTGCATCATTTCTGGGTTGGGTAGGAGCTACCTGACTCTATTTAAACTCATGGCTGCCCCGATGCGCAGCGGACGCACAGACCAGTAAGGCTGTTCTTTACTGATGTAACACTTTTACTTAGACTTGTTTTCTTCTTGATTTTATTTTAACTGCATTTTAATTGTATTTTATTGACCCACAGTTCGATGCTGAGACTATTTTTAACCCCTCTGCCCTCATACTCTGCCTACCTGCCATGTCTGTCTCTCGCCCGCTCTCCGTTCCTCCGTGGGTTTTCCCGTTTGAGTGGAGAGAGCGAGCGGACACGGGCTCTGCATCACTTCCAGGTTGGGTAGGAGCTACAGGGTTAGCAGTCTAGCTGCTACCTGACTCTATTTAAACTCTTGGTTGCCCCGACGCGCAGCGGACGCTGTAAGAACTCACAGAGGCAGAGTATTGAACGTTGAACGAGTTCTTTATTAGTAAACCAACACAGGCTCCGCAGGGAGCGTAGGTACGCGCTGCAGCGATGGTCACCAGCTGTCAACTGTCAAAGCACAGCTGATGGCAGGTGACGTCAGCAGGCGGAACGGTGTCCATGCAGGGACAACAGGTGAGTGGAACAGATACGGTGGCCAGAGGGGGACATATGAATGCAACCACAACACATCTTCCCTCCTGAGAGAAACGACAACCAGGTGAAGTAGGGGCAGGGGGAAGAGATAGAGAGAGAGAGAGAAAGAAAGAAAAGAGAGGAGAGGGAGAGAGATAGAAAGAGTTAACAGAACAGCTGGGAGAAACCAAGAAACTAAGCGAGACAGAAGGACGCATTACTCGCAGATGTAATCTGAAAGTTTAACCGAAGGTAACAATCTCCTTCCAGTCCTGCTTACGCTAACAGGGCGCGAGGTGTCCCGCATGGGTGTAGGTGGTAATTGTCTACTGGTTCTCCCCGGGGTACTGCGCCAGGGGCGAACCTGCACATGGCTGGGCGTGGGCTGAGCAGTGGGGTTGTGCGTAGGGGTATCAGTGGTTGAAAACTCGACGTTGGAATCATCATCCAACCATCCGAATGAGCCACCAGAACGCTTGCCAGACACTGGCGGTTCCCCAGAGGAATTGGTGGGGAGAAGAATGTCGGGATCCTTAGAGAATTGTTTATGGATGGATAGAGCAGAAAAGTGCCAAACCTTGCCGTCGCTCAACAACGCTGAGTTGCAAAACAGCTTGCGGAAAGACAGGGGTGAGGAGTATCTGTCCATGCCTTTGCCAATGTGACCACTTTTTCTCACCTTCACTATGTCACCAACTTTGAGAGCAACAGGCTTGCACCCATGCTTTTGGTCGTATCTGGCCTTGCTACACGCTTGTGCCTGTGACAACCTCTCCATCACCTTGTCGGCAGACCAGTGTACACTTTTTGAGGCTTTGATCCAACCCACATTGTCTTTGGACAAAGGTGTCCTGCCCCGCATGATTTCGAAAGGGCTGTGACCTGTAGTTTCGCATGGTGTTATGCGATACGCCCAGAGTGTTCTAAGAGTCTCTTGTTTCCAATTAAGCTTATTGCTGCATGCTAACTGGATTATCCCTTTGACAACTCTGTTGAAACGTTCAACAGCTCCGTTGCCCGCTGGGTGGTATACAGAGGTTGTTTTGTGTTCTATTTGGTTTTTTCCCAGGTACTTATTGAATGTTTCAGACACGAATTGTGATCCATTGTCGCTGATAACTTGTTTAGGTAGACCCTCACGAGTGAATACTTTGTCAAGAAATTTTACAATACATGTGGAATCTGGTTTCCTTACGAACTTAAGTTCTGGCCACTTTGAAAAATGGTCTATTGTGACAATGATGTACCACTGCTCACCTAGATCTAGTATGGGCCCCATGATGTACACACCAATCCTCTCCCAAGGCATTGATGGACAAGGAATGGGATGCAGAGGTGGTCTGAAAGGCACCTGGGTTTTATAGGAGTTGAGGCAAAGTGCACAGTCTCTGACACATCTTTCCACTGCTAAATTGATGCCAGGCCACCAATAGTTATTTTTTACTCTGCCTTTGGTTTTTCCAATACCTAGGTGTCCTTCGTGGCATATGTTGAGGATTCTCGACCTGAGGCTGCTTGGGGGAATGACTCTACCGCCTCTTAACAGTAAACCCTCTTCATGCGATAGCTCGTCCCTGACCTCCCAAAAGTGGCGTAAGGGTTCAGATAACCTGTTTTTTGCAGGCCAACCCACGGTTAACATTTCGGTTACTTGACCTAGCACGGAGTCTTTCGACTGTTCATCCAGCCATTCTTCTTTTGAAATGCCATTTAACTTCTCCTCTACATTTGCAATGCATGACTATTCTGTTTCATCTTTATTATGTGGGTTACCCACGTCAACTGGCATTCTGCTTAAATAGTCAGCCACTACATTTTTCACACCTGGGACGTATTGGATTGTGTAGTTATAATCGAATAAACGCACTGATAGTCTAGCCAGTCTAGGCGACGCTGCATATAGACCTTTTGTAGTTCTGTTGCCCCAGACAAATCGCCTAAAGTGTTCAAGAGCCCATACACACGCAAGCGCTTCACGCTCAACAACTGAGAATTTCTCCTCAGAGGTGGTCAAAGAGCGCGAAGCGAAAGCAATAGTGTAATCTTTACCTGTGGCGTCCCTTTGCGTGAGTACAGCCCCCAGACCTTTTGAGCTTGCGTCCGTGGTAATTATGTTCATTAGTGCTGGATCAAATCCTTGCAGTGGCAACGCAGAGCACATTTAATTTTTTAACGTGTTGAAGGCCAGATTGCAGTCCTCCGTCCACTCGAATTTATTTTTTAGTTTTAGTTGTTGTCTCAAAACATGGGTTTTGCTTGAAAAGTTTTGGATGAATTTAGCGTAAAATTCAACTAATCCTAAAAAGGATCGCAATTCGTCTTTGTTTCCAGGTAGTGGTGCCTTACTGATTGCCTGATGCAGTTCTTTTTTTGGACGGATACCTTCCCCTGTAATTTTGTGTCCCAGATAGCTTTCAGAATTGCATGCGAACCTGCACTTTTCATGCTCCGCAGTCAAACCCTTTGTATTGAGGATCTCCAAAATTTTGTTAACTCCCTCATCGTGTTCCACTCTTGATCTGCCCATCACGAGGATGTCATCCTGGAAGATGAGTACGCCAGGTACCCCTTTGAAGATGTGCATAAGTCTCTGGAACATGGCAGCTGCAGAGGCAAGGCCAAAGGGTACTCTGGTGAAACTGTAGCACCCGAAAGGCGTGATAAAAGAGGTAAGCTCCTTGCTGTCACGATGTAGGGGTACCAGGTGGTATGCAGATTTTAGTTCGATAGTCGAAAACCATTTCACCCCTTTTGTGGTGGCTAACATCTCGCTTATTCTGGGTAGGGGGAACTGCTCCACAACTATGTTTTCATTTAAGTCTCGAAGGTCAATGCACAGTCTCAATTTTCCGTTGGGACGTTTCGCCACAACGAGTGGTGCGACCCACTCCGAGGCTTCCACTTGTTCGATGATCCCTTCTTTAAGAAGCCTCTCTAGTTGGTCTTTCACTTCGTCCCTGATGGCGAATGGTAAATTTCGTGCTTTGTGCACAACTGGAATGTTGTATGGCTTCAACTTTATCCTGTGTTGGTACCCTTTAAGTGCACCAACTTCGCCGCTGAATACTTTTGGGTACTTTTCCCGTAATGACCAACTGAAATCATCCTTGCCTTGTACCACCAAAACTGGGTCGCTTCTGCTGGGGTCGAGTATAATACCCAGGCTTCCCTGGTCCTTCCACCCTAGAACTGATGGACCTACTGCTGACACGTACAATTTTCCCATTGCTTCTCTTCCTTTGAATTTAAAATTTAGCATCCTGTACCCACAAACATCAATTTTTTCTCCCGTAAATGATTTAATTGTGATGTCTGCTTTCTCAAGTCTCTCCCCAATGCTAGGCCTGAATTTCTGTTCCCATACTTCCTTTTTGACAATGGTATAAGGCGAACCAGAGTCCGCTACAACTCTAATTTCAACACCACCAATGCTCATTTCGCATATAGGTTTCTTAGTTTTAGTGGCACTGCCTTCAGTCTCCTTGTCTAACAGCTCGTCTTCTAAGTTTAGCACAAACATGTTGGTGTCATCTTCGTCTGAAGTTTCCACTTTGTATGTCTCTTCCTCGTCATCGAGTTTTACCACCAATGTGTTTTTCTTGCGGCAGGCTTTTAAGAAGTGACCCATTACGCCGCAATATGAGCATCTCACGTTGCGTGCCGGGCATTTTACGTCATCTGCAAAATGTGTGCTGTTACCACACCTGTAGCATCGCTTCTTGCTGTTAACCTGTGGTTTGTTGTAGGTATTCTTTTGGCCTTTTGTGTTCCAAGTTTGTTTGGGGGTGTACTTGTGATCAGTTATTTTAGCCACCGTGTCACCTTCTTTCTTCTCCTTGTTCTCTGACAGAACTGCTTTTGTGCAGCGACCTGTTAGTTCAGCCTTTCTGGCGATGTCGATGATATTTTGCAATGGGTATTCGCCCTTGGCCCAAAGACTGTCCTGAATATTTGAATTAGACCCTTGCATTACAATCTGGTCTCTAATGAACTCGTCATGTAGGCCTCCAAATCGACAATTGATGGCTAAATTCTTGAGGGCTGAAACTTAATCATCAATTGATTCTTCCTTACCTTGCTTCCTATGGAAGAATCTATACCTGTCTACACTTACGCATACGGTTGGTTTATAGTAGGTGTTGAGGTCATCAATTGCATTTTCAATTGATGACCTCATTCTCTGCCCTTATTTTCTTATTGATGCTGTTGTACACTTTGATGCCCCCTGCACCGAGACAGTGCAACAGCATTTTGTATTTTTGTTAAGGTTTTAAGTCTTCTACGTCACTTATTGTCGCAATGTAGTTAATAAAATACTCTCTCCACTCCTCCCATTTTAGTAATGGTTCTCCTCCTGTAGGCAAAAATGTTTGTGGGGGTGTCAGATTCCATAGGTATCTGCTTGCCATCTCAGTTTAGTGTTTTTTAAAATGTTGCACAAATTCTTGAACTGAAGCTTGAATAGGAGTGTCAAGTTTCTAAAACAGTGTCTCTTATTGTAGAAGGGGAGTAATCTCTAGATCCTATGGAGATCTAAGTGTACTTGCGTAGGTGTCAGGACTATGTTTCATTAATGTGGATATATTGACTTAGACGTTTCAGTTACCAAGTGTGCTTGGCTGACTCGTAATTTCACAATACTCAGCTGTTGACATAGTCTTTACTCCTTAAATCATTCGAACTATACATCCCCTTTTTTTTTTTATCACTTTTCATCGTTCTAATTCGGCTTTAGTTTTTGGACCTACCGGTTTATGGTTTGAGATCGCAGTATTGTTTCCCTCACACAGCTGCTGGTTGCGTTTATCTTTTTTCAGTCTAATTAAAGATGGCGCCACGCAGCGTGCGTAAGCGTCATCACGTTGTCTAGATAGCTGACCCTACATTCCCCAGACTTCTCCTTTACGTGTGCGTACGTGCGTCATGCCGAGCTTGCTGGCTTCCTCAGCTGTTGATGACGTAGAAGATTCGCTGAAAGCAGTTGGTTGAACCGTCCGTTGAACCGTCAGAAGAACTGCTGGTGAGAGGCCGTTGGGAATGACAGTTGACAGTTACGTCTAAGTACTGACGGTTTTTTTTTCTCGTTGCTTGTAGACTCTGTACAACTTTATCTGGCACTGTTTTAATTAGTACGTTCTTAGAAATTTTCCTCTCAATTCCTCACAATCGCAATGTCATCGACATTCAATTGTCCGTTAACAAGTGCAGCTCGTTTGAGTTTCATATTCTTCTGTGAAGTTTCTCAAAAACAGCTTGCGATTAAGGAATGTCAAAAATCAAACAAAAACTAGTACTGACCAGTCTTTCCCGTAGCAGTTGCCACGCTGTAGTCAAGATTATTTAATTTTTCAAAGACCTTGACACCTCAGTAATTCTTGTTCTCTTCCTTAGCAACGCCTTTTTTTTTTTCTTTTCTTCACAGCTGGCCATTCTTCATAACTTCAATTCTCTCTTTTTCTTCCGGTGAGAGTCTGTGCTGTCAGCGCAGTTCATGTAAATCCTTGTATTTTTTTTGTCTTATAAGGTGGGTTCATGTGTTGGTTGTCGTCGCCATTTTCTGTAAGAACTCACGGAGGCAGAGTATTGAACATTGAACGAGTTCTTTATTAGTAAACCAAAACAGGCTCCGCAGGGAGCGTAGGTACGCGTGGCAGCGACGGTCACCAGCTGTCAACTGTCAAAGCACAGCTGACGGCAGGTGACGTCAGCAGGCGGAACGGTGTCCACGCAGGAACAACAGGTGAGTGGAACAGATACGGTGTCCAGAGGGAGACATATGAATGCAACCACAACAGACGCACAGACCAGTAAAGCTGTTCTTTACTGATGTAACACTTTTACTTGGACTTGGTTTCTTCTTGATTTTATTTTAACCACATGGTAATTGTATTTTTTGACCAACCGTTCGACGCTGAGACCATTTTTAACCCCTCTGCCCTCTTACTCTGCCTACCTGCCGTGTCTGTCTCTTGCCCGCTCTCCGTTCCACTGCGGGTTTTCCGTTTGAGTGGAGAGAGTAAGCGGACACGAGCTCTGCATCATTTCCGGGTTGGGTAGGAGCTACCTGACTCTATTTAAACTCATGGCAGCCCCGACGCGCAGCGGACGCACAGACAGGAAGGCTGTTCTTTACTGATGTAACACTTTTACTTGGACGTGTTTTCTTCTTGATTTTATTTTAACAGCATTTTAATTGTATTTTATTGTCCCACAGTTCGACGCTGAGACCATTTTTAACCCCTCTGCCCTCTTACTCTGCCTACCTGCCATGTCTGTCTCTCGCCCACTCTCCGTTCCACCGCAGGTTTTCCCGTTTGAGTGGAGAGAGCGAGCGGACATGGGCTCTGCATCTTTTCCGGGTTGGGGAGGAGGTACAGGGTTAGCAGTCTAGCTGCTACCTGACTCTATTTAAACTCATGGCTGCCCCGACGCGCAGTGCGCTCGCGCTGTGAGCGCGCCACCGGCGTGCTCCGGCGCGCCAAAGGCAAGCCCATCTGGGCCAGTCCACGCCCAGCCATCGCCTGGAGCCAGGACCCCTGCATCTTTCAGGTTAGACATTGGGTATAGGCAGAAACACACTTATTCGGCTATGGAACTCCTTGAAGTTAGACGCTTATTCAATACGCATTGTATCAATAGCCACAGTGGCTTATCTGGGCCGTTTCTAATTTGGAGGGACCTTTCTCTTGCAGACATTGCCAATTTCAAAGTATGGAACTGAGGCAGAAGTCCACGGCTCAACTCACCTCTGATCAAGTGGCTAGGAAAAATACCCTAGATACTTCTTATCCCCCCTTCGATATCCTGCCTACCAGACCCGCTCAGGTGTGGAAATGCTTTTTGAGCAATGTTAGATCTCTGCCTAAACATGCCACTGAAGTCTGAGATTTACTTACCTCAGAAAAACCTGATCTCGGGTTTCTTACCGAGACGTGGCTCAAACCAAGCTCCACTCCCTCCATTACTGTGGCACTCCCTGGGAGTTACCGTATCCAAAGGTTGGAAAGGGAGCATAAGGTTGGCGGAGAAATAGCTATTATCTATAAAGATTCTATCAAGGTATCTATGCTTGAACACTGCTGTAATGATAAAATTGAAATTTGTGTTTTTAGAATTGATTTCTCGTCCCATTACTGCTGGAAAGGAGCCCTTGTATACCGGCCCCCTGGACCCCTCCATGACTTTTCGCTCCAATTGATGGAATTGATTGCTCCCCATACCATTTCCACCAAACATTTCCTTTTATTAGGGGATTTTAATCTACACAGTGAAATTGCTTCTAATTCAGACACCTCTCTGTTACTTGCCGATTTGGCTACTATTGGACTGGAAAAGTTCAACGAAGGTCCATCTCACTTAGCAGGACATACGCTAGATCTTATTCTGACCAACTCCTCAAATATTCATTGTGGGGCTCCTCATCCTCTTTTATGGTCAGACCACTCCCTAATCAATTTCCAAATCCATGGGCCCAAGGCAGAGCCTGCCCCCTCCAGTGTTCCCAACCTTTCAGAAGACAGTGGCACAAAATTACACCTGACATCTTTATGAATACATTTTCGGTAAATATAAATTGGGAATCAAGGAATATTGACGATTGTTTAACTAACTTCCATACTACAGTAAAATCAGCCATAGATAGCCTGGCCCCACTGAAACTGCAATTGAATACCGTCTGACGGCCACATGCAGCCTGGTTTTCTCAGGAACTGCGTAAGGAGAAATCCCTTTGCAAAAAGTTGGAGAGACGCTGGCGTCACTCCCAAGACCAGAATGATAAGGAAATCTATAAGACCTCTATAGCTCTTTATCATAAGAACTTAAAAAATGCCCGCAGAGCTCATATTGCCTCACAACTTAACCAGGCAGGGAATGTTCCTAAAGAATTATATCAGATCCTCAAAGCTTTTACTAACCCGAAGGCTTGTAACAATGAAATTCCTCCATCTCAAAAACTTTGCGATGAGATCTTCAATCATTTTGAACATAAAATCAATCTCATCTATGACAAATTCACTGAAGGTAGGAGCCCCTCAAATGAAATTTTAAACCTTTGTCCTCTTACCTCGACCAATGGTCATCTCTTGGATAGTTTTACTCCACTCACAGTAGGTACAGTTGAGTTATTGTTGAAAACAGCCAAATCCGGTTCACCTATGGACATAATTCCAGCTAGAATTTCTTCCGTACTGCACAAACAGCTGGCTCCCTCTAGCTGTTCAATACTTAATCTCTCTATGAGGGAGGGCCAGCATCCACCAGAGTGGAAGGCCGCACAAACAATCCCCATCCGAAAGAAGGTTAATGCCCCAGTACCGGATCTATCTAACTACCGCTCGATCTCTCTCTTACCTCTTCTGAGTAAACTTTTACAAAAATACATCATCAAACTACTATTAGAATATATTGAATCCACTAGATGCCTCGACCCCTCACAGTCTGGGTTCAGACCAATGTACAGCACAGAGTCAGCACTGATTGCTGTCACAGACAATATAAGACACTCCCTTGACAACGGCCAGGCAGTACTTTTGGTGCTACTGGATGTGTCGCCAGCTTCGACATGGTATCCCATTCTATTCTGCTCAGGAGACTTAAAGAAATTGGGATCTGTGGAGAAGCCCTTCTATGGTTCTCGTGTTTGCTAACCCATTGGACACAGACCAGCAATCTTGGTTCCTTCCGCTCTCGAACTGTGGAGCTTAAGGTTAAGTCAGAATTGATTCTGAGTCACAAGATTGTCTTCTTGGGGCTTGACAGTGTCTCCCTCAGGAAGACTACCAGGCTCGTAGGTCTCTTAGCATCCTCTATACAAGCAATACAGGGTCTAGCAGAGAGTAAACGCCTTTCATCGGAGGAATGGTCTCCCGTACCCGGAGGAAGTGATTCTTGTAGAAGAGGTGAGACAGAGGATTCTCTGGTGGGTGGATTATATGGAGGCATGGAATGGCCAGACTATATATGGGTCCACACCTGACTTGGTTATCGAACACAAGCCAATGGGACTGGGGAGCTCATAGTGGGATGTGACCGCAGGAGGCACCTGGTAGGAAAGCGAACAGTTGTTACATACCAATTGCCTAGACCTGTGGTAAAGGTGCCTGTCCATGAACAGATCATCTTGTTCCATTCTACTGAACATGGACAGTGTATCGGAAGACCAATACAGAAACCACCTAGGGGGAACAAGGGCAAGAGCCCTCGCTGAGTTGGCAAAAGTCTTTTGGGATTTCTGTTTGGAACACTTGATCTCAGTCATGGCAGTTTATCTTACCTGCAAACAGACTGTGATAGTGGATTGGAAATACAGACATTGTTGCAGGGATTCTGCACATACACAGAACTATGCGCAGGATTATGGGACCTCGGTCTATAGGGGCTGTGCCTTCCTACCACGTTTGTACCCACGAGCCCAGGACCGACTAGCTATAGTGTCTGAATGTCTGACAGAATATCGACGGACAGAAAATCGAAGTACAAAAATATCGACACAAAAATATCGAAGTCAAAAATATTGAAGTCCAATCTACATAAGGGTAAGTACAAAAATATTGAAGAAAAAAATATTGTTGTCAAAAATATCGATGTTAAAAAAATAGTTTTTTTAATGTTTTAATAATAATGTAAAATTAAGTAAATAATACATATAATTAAAAGAAATATAGTTAAAAATATTAACACATATTTAAAAATAATAACTAATACATATAATGTTACAATAAATTAAACATATACATATAAATTAATATATATATGCTTACTCCACATAGTGCAACAGTAGGGAAAGCGTTGGATAGAGTAGGGGTAAAAATTACTATTCCCACTCCAGAGAGTGCAACAGTAGGGAAAGCGCTGGATAGCGTAGGGGTAAAAATTACTATTCCCACTCCAGAGAGTGCAACAGTAGGGAAAGCGCTGGATAGCATAGGGGTAAAAATTACTATTCCCACTCCAGAGAGTGCAACATTAGGGAAAGCATCGGATAGCGTAGGGTTAAAATTACTATTCCCACTCCAGAGAGTGAAACAGTAGGGAAAGCGCTGGATAGCGTAGGGGTAAAGATTACTGTTCCCACTCCAGAGAGTGCAACATTAGGGAAAGCGTCGGATAGCGTAGGGTTAAAATTACTATTCCCACTCCAGTGAGTGCAACAGTAGGGAAAGTGTTGGATAGCGTAGGGGTAAAAATTACTATTCCCACTCCAGTGATTGCAACAGTAGGGAAAGCGTTGGATAGCGTAGGGGTAAAAATTACTATTCCCACTCCAGAGAGTGCAACAGTAGGGAAAGCATTGGATAGCGTAGGTGTTAAAAATAATATACTTATAAATCAAATAAATATTGTAATTAAATAATGATTTATAAAAAAATTAACAAATAAAAACTACAAATATATCAAAATTAATAATTACTTTAATAATATTAAATACTTCCCACCCTATTCCCCAATAAACACACAACACACTCCACATAAAATTTCACACAATTAATTTATTTTAAGGGGCATTGTTTATCGACCTTGTACACATTGTTCAGACTAAACTCCAGGAAAAGGCAGAGAACTAACATAGTAGACAGTTCTCATGTGAAAGGCATAAACAGAATCTTGCAAAAATAAAGGCATGTAGTAACGTGTGCAGAAGCTGCATCATGGCTTCAGGGCTCATGCTAACTTAAAGATGTCAACAATGTCACCAGCGGCAATGTGATACCCTTTCCTTGGCCAGGTAGAAGCAGATAGCGAAAACATAAGTCTATGCCAAGCAGAGTCAAATTGCCGTTGAGATTTAAAAAAAAAAAAAAATTGAACGTAGGTTCATGGAGTGTCAGAAAAAAGCATCAACTCATTTGAATAGCGGAATGCTAGACGTTCCAAAAAGTCATCCCTGTCGTTCAGAGCAAACAGGGATGCCATCCAGTTGAGTAGATCGAAGGAGCATACGTGCTCTTCATAACATAATCCATTGCCTCAAAGAGCATATCTGGGTAACTTGCGTGATATTCGATGAAACTTTGTTGTAAGAGGCGATGTGCAGCCATACAGATATTCCAGCTCGCCATTACTCCAAGTGCAGCCGCACGAATCAAACGATCATCCCCAGAACAGCCCTGGTCCAACAAAGGGCCCACCAACAGTTCATAATCCGGGTCAGCTCGTTATCTATTGGAGAGGAAGATTCAAGAGAACGGGCACCGTCGGCACCAGAACACAGGTTGCACGCAAGTGAAATAGGCGTAACGGAATGTGAGCGCATAACTGACACTCAGAGTCGCCAGCGGCAAACACCCAAAAAGTTCCTGCATTCGCTCAGTGTACAGCCGTAGTTGAACCGGACGGTTTAGAACCACAGGATGAGCAGAAGCACTAGCACGCCACAAGCCAGCAAGAGGATCAATGGTAACCCTCCAAATGCGCTGGAAAAAATAGAATGGATAAAAGCAGGAATTACTCCAAAAATCGTCTGAAAAGATGAAACAAGGCAGGATCCTACAAGCTTAAAAAACATGGGCAAGGCCTTCAGTTTCAGACGCATTAAATATTTGATGGATCAGTTCCCCAAAATGTAGTGGGAGATTCGTATTCAACAGTGACTGGATTTCACTAGAAGTCTGAGCCACCTGCAATTCGAAGGTCTCTCGAGCCGAAGTGAGAGCGACTTCTTGTTGAAACAATAGCGCTTTGAGTCTGCTTAACTTATTGAAGTCTGTTTTCAAAGTAGGAATGGAGGGCCACAGCGAACTATCTACAATCCCATGTGGGGGTGGAAAGAGAACATTGCTACAACAAGTAACACGTTCGGAAATTGTTACTATATACAGTATGCCTGCCCGTAAGCCACAGCAGTTCTGGTTATTAAGGATAAGATAGCTTCCATTAGAAAGTAATGTGAGAGTGGGAATTATTGAAGGGACTGGAATTCCTTTGAGAAAACAGGGTAAATTAGGTGTGGAGACGCTGCAAGCGCCGTGCAACTTAACTTGTTTACATACTAAAGTGTGTCCTACTGTGGAATCACAGTCCTCCCCTGTTAGGAAGACTTCCTTGTCATCACGCTGACAGTGAAATATGAAAGGTAAGGACCATACCTCATGAATGAAATTACTACCAAGGGTTCAAACCTACCAATAGGATAATGTTTCATGCATGCAGTGAACTGAAATAAGGAGATGGGCAAAGAAATAACCCCGTGTATTAGCCATACTGAGGAATCAGTCTCCGCTATTGAAAATGGTAGCTGCTCTAACTTCTGAACGTGTAACATAGTGTATGTAGACTCCTTCATTGACATAAGCTTCTGTTTATCAGTAAGGTTGAAAGGCAAAAACAGGGCAGTAGTGTTCAAATAATCCCATGGAACTTTTCCACTCTTTAACGTTTGTAAAGTCCAACCAAACTGCATTACAGATCGTAACTGATTTTGACCATGATATAAAGCAGAAACATCAGATTGTACAATGTCAATGATAGATGAAACAATATTATCCAAAGTGTAAATTCGAGAAGACAAAGTATTAATACTATTATCGACCACACCAAAGTCTTATCTTAAGTTATCTTGATCAATTTGTCGTAAGCGGAAAGCTGCTTCCATCTGGGACAGTTTCCAAAATTCATTATATGCTGCATATGCAAAACGTTTATGGCGTGGGGATTGTGGACCCAAAAGAAAAAAGACAGATCAACATCACCAGACAAAAGAGAGAGATGTTGTTTCACAGACGACAAAGTAGAATGTTCCAACCATTGTTGACACAATTTACCCACAGAATATGTAGTGACTGTGTGAGTTTGAGGGAAGCGAGGGTCAGGCTTACTGAGTGTTAAGCCACTGGAGGTATTCAAGAAGCGTTTCTGACAGGCATTAGTTTGTGTCAGCCTGATGGATCGACAGTGGAGGTGGAGGTGTTAAGGGTACCAATTTGGACCATTGTATTCAAATCCTCTAGAGTATAATTTGTATATTGCTGCCAAGTTTCATACACAGCTACTACACTGGAATTATACTTTGTAAATTTCATCACAAATTGTCTTTATTCGTGCCCTCCACTGTCGCTGTACATACTTTCTCACGTGTCACTTGCGCCGTCACCATTTCACGAGCACTTGTGCACAGTATCCCACAGGTTACAAGCAGATTAATGTAACGCAGTGCTGCTTTGATATGTGTCTAAATATATGACGTTAAATATATATAATCACAAAAGAACTGCTTTTTGTTGAATTGTTTTGTCTCCTTGGTCTTTTCCTTTGCTCCCAGCAATTAATTGTGATACTGTTGAAATTGACTAATAATTGATACCCTTTGAGACATTGTTGTATGGAACCAACGGCCGGCTGAGCAGAACTGTTGGTGTAAATAATACAATTGTATTGGTCAAGAGGCAAAGACATTGGGGAAGGATGAACTTGTTCATACTGTAAAAACTTCTGCGTCTGCAACGATGGTTCAAAGATAAAAGTGACATCAGCCGATATCAACGAACTCGCCCATTGAATCCAACACAGGTGTAATGCTTTTGAATTTGGTACCCTCGCCTTTGTGACCGCTTCTAGAGCATGCACAGGCGATACCATAAGAATGCGTTTACCCTGAGCAAGAGAGCGTTCCTTAAGAATCTCGAGCTGCGTTGCCCACACTTCCAACCCCTCAAGCGTGCGTCCACACAGCAGTTGAAAGGCCTGGTGATCTGTTCCTTATGGGTACCTCCCGAAGCACCGTCCCAACTGCCACGACCTGCTGACATCACAATACCTGCAGCTGAATCCCATTGTTTTTTATCCCCAACAGCTCCTCACCACCTCTGGAGCCCCTGATGCAGAACGTGCTACTGTCTGCCCATTCTATCATCCTGCGAGCAACTTGTGCCGGTCTATCTTCACTGATGTGCTGCACTGTTATACTAGGCCTATATGTGCTTCTGACAATTCCCTGGTGTACCCTATTATTAAAAGCCCACATGCTATTCTATGCCTGCATGCTTTCTTGCTCTTTCTACGCAACACTGTTAGCTTATGCACACACGGCTATCTAAGTTGACACGCCCTACCGTAGCTATCTCAGAGCTTTATCGCCCACATATCCTGCTGTCTATCTTATACACTATTGCCATAAATCTGTGATTACTCCATGTGGCTGTGCATAGTATACTTCTGTGTGTGCGGTTGCTATGTATTTGTGCTTATTTCATGAATTTAGCTATATGTAACTGGGGTAACTGTTTCTCTGCCAATTATGTGGGTCTTGTTCGTGCTATACAAAACTCTAAAAATAAATACAAATAAATAGATTTGCCACTAATTGTCTTGAGCTCTGCCATGATGGACTCCCAGAACAGCACTGTATCTTAAGCAGCGAGAGTCATAGCGTAAGCTGTACTGGAAAAAGACAAGCCGGCATGGAATACACCCTGTTAAGGTATTTGTAATGCAATAAACCGGGTCTGATGGCTTAGTGGACTAATGCATCCACCGTAGGGGCCTGTGTTCGACCTCCTGGTCACAGGTTCAAATCCAGACGGGTACACTCAGCCTTTCATCTTTCTGAGGTCGGTAAAATGAACACTATTGAGTCGGGTAACAATAAACTTCTGTTATTCAGCAAAAAGATACCCTTGGGTGAACGTGCACTTTACAAATACATGTTATATTATAACCGGTGTCTGCTATTCAGAGAGACAGATTTTATGACGGAGCAACAGTAGGCCCAGTACTCATCACTTTTAACATCATCCCAGCAAATTTAAAAGGTGGTCGTAGAAACAGACCTACGACCGTTAAATATCGGGCCTGGAAATCAGTGAGCAAAAATGATTTAATGTCAGCACTAAGTGAAAGGCCTTTAACCCCTACTGATCCCAACCAAGCGGCCACAGTTTTTCACAACTGGCTTAATAGAGCTGCTAATATTGTTGCTCCGGAAGTGACGATGCGCTCTCGACGTAGTAAGGTTTCGTCCCCCTGGTACTCTGCAGACCTTAAAATAGCTAAAATCAAGTGCAGGCAAAAAGAACGTATTTGGAGACTTCAATATTGCAGCACACACAGGAAAGCCTACTGTGCTGCGTTAGAAGAATACAAAACGGCAATCATACAGGCCAAAACAGCCTATTACACTTCTAAAATTCAAGAAGCCACAAATTCTCCAAAAGAATTGTTTCAAACGGTCTCGACTTTATTAAAGTGCCCGCGGGATTCCACGTTCACTCCTGACCAAAAGTTTGTAGACAAGATGGCCGGATATTTTCAAAGTAAGGTCCAATCTGTTTATAATCATCTCCTAAAATCAGATAAGGATACAGCGAGTAATGTCTCAGCTCAGCCGGAGGACAAGACCTCCCACTGTGATCTAACGCACTTCCAACTGTTGGGAGATGAGATAGTCGCTGATCTGTTGGTAAAAACTAAATCTGTCGCTCCTCTAGATCCTTGCCCCCCCCATATATTACATCTCGCTTCTGAGGAGATAAGTATCCCACTATCCCCCCTACTAAACCAAAGTATCTCATCAGGAGTATTTCCAACGATCTGGAAAAAAGCCTGTATTCGCCCTCTCCTTAAAAAACCCAAGCTGGATCCCTTAGGACGAGAAAAACTATCGTCCCATCTCCTGTCTACCTCTACCTGCTAAAATCCTCGAGAAAGCCATGAACTTAGAACTAACATCATATCTAGAGAATAACAACATTTTGGATACTAACCAACATGGTTTCAGATCATCACACTCCACTGAGACTGCATTGGTAATGGCAGTAGAGGAAATACGTAAGGTGATGGATGGAGGAGGAGGGGCTGTATTGGTCCTGCTTGATTTGACAGCAGCCTTCGATACCGTGAACCATGCGGTATTAATATGAAGGTTACAGGATGTAGGTATCAAAGGCAAAGCACTTGCCCTCCTTTCTTCCTTCCTATCGTCTAGGGAACAAGTGGTATTTTGGGATGGATATCAGTCCAAGGAATTCACACTCCCCGGTGGAGTCCCACAGGGCTCGGCCCTATCCCCTACACTTTTTAATATATATGTAGCGCCTCTGGCAAGATTAATAAAAAGTTACGGCTTTATGCTGGTGTCTTATGCTGATGACACGCAGCTTATAGTGTCAGTAACACAGTCCGTGGATGCTATGGCAGCCCAATTTTGTAATTGTATCTCTGCTCTGATGACCTGGATGAATGCCAATTTCTTAAAGCTTAATGTAGATAAAACCGAGGTGATTGAGTTTGGCCAGAAAATCTCGGTCTGGAACCAATTATGGTGGCCAAATGCAGCAGGCACCTGTCCGGCCCCGGTCAAGAAAGTCAGGAACCTGGGTCTTTTGGTAGATAAAGATCTTTCCTGGGCTCCCCAGACCAACCAAGTCTCATCAGCCTGCTTCTTTATGCTGAAAGGTCTGAGGAAGATTCTTCCTTTTATTCCGCTTTCCTTGAGGAAAACAGTGGTAGTAGCTACGATTCTATCTAGAATTGACTACTGCAATGCTCTCTACCTAGGAGCAAATGATGCGCAATTCTCCAAATTGCAGTCAATTCAGAACGCGGCAGCTAGATTATTGCTCAATCTACCTAAACACCACCCTACATCGACCAGCATAAAACAACTTCATTGGCTCCCAGTACGGCGACGGGTTGACTTTAAGTCCCTATGCATGGTGCATAAAGCCTTGTTCGGTGGAGGATCCAAGGATGTGCAAACCTTGTTTTCTCGATATGTTCCTACACGATCTTTAAGATCAGCTTCCCTTGGTCTTTTACAACTTCCAAAGATAAAGAGAGTAAGGTGTGGAGGTAAACACTTCTCTTTCCTAGCTTCCATACTTTGGAATTCTTTGCCCACACACCTGAGGTCTTTGCCTAACAGATCGGTCTTCAGGAGGGAAATTAAAACATGGCTCTTTTCCCAACCCTGAACATGTTGGCCACTGGCATTGCATATCACCCAGCGCCAAGACGCCTCGACAGTAGTGCGCTTTACAAATATTTTCAGTCAGTCAGTCAGACTATACCCAGATCCCCCTATGATCCCAATGAGTCCAATCAGACTTTCGTGATTCCCGGCCTTCGTGCCTCCTAGATGAACGCATAAAGTGTTGCAACCAGCCATTTTAACGCAGTCATTTGCAAGAGCTGCGTCAGTGCAAGCAGTGCAGTGGCTCCGACAGGTCCCCACCAGAAGCTGGCATATCATGTGCCGTGATCTATAACAATGGAACTGGGTTAAGAATGTGGGCCTTTCGCTTTGCGCACTTGTAGGTCCCATCTGCGCATAACCCCATAACCCCATCCCGAAAGAAATCACCCACAGTGCTAAGGCCCAGTCTGCGCAGTGCTTCCGCTGCCCCCTGCTCCTGTCCTAAGGGGAAACACGTGCACCAGTACATTGGCACATGTGGTGAGTAGAGCAGCGATCTGGTCTGCCCCTCCATTAGCCACAACCAGGAGCATGGCATCGTGTTCAACATGTCGAAGTCGTAGTAATGTTGCACAGGTTTCGTAAATAATGTCCAGGGTAGCGACAGGGAGAAAGCAGCATCGCACTCAAGCCACAGATGTAGCAGGCCTGCCAGACCGTGCAACCAAGAGTGATCGTACATACACTGCGCTGCCCTGTAGTATGCCTCAAAGTCTGGCGCATTTAAACCTCTTATGTCATAAGGAAGAGTTGCGTGTCTCAGCTGGTGGGGTTAATAACCTTAAAAGATTCACAAAGGCAAGTAGGTGGCTATAATGGTCAGTCTAGCAGTCTGTATTGATTATGTAAGTGAAAGTTAGGCAGAGAGTTTACATGTTCATATAGAAAGGTTGATGCACATGTATATTTAAATCGGTCAATGATTACAGTATGGTCATTAGTCCCAAATTACATAGCTTTCTGTTTACACCTTACAATAATAGAAGAAAATATTAAGTAAAGAAATTTGCTAAACAAACATAGATATTGTTTCCATTGTACATATTTCTGTGTTCCCATTGAATGTACATAATTGTGTCCTCCTATGTTGTCTGTTCAATTTAACCATCCCAGTGGCAAGCATGGCTTGTGTTGCTTAAGGTGAGCTACATTAAAAGGACAGAATAGGATGGCAGTCATTGTTCAAAGCTTGGGTTTCGGAGAAGTAACTGTAAGAGGGTGTCAAAAGTTCTTTGAAATATGTAAAGGTCCTGTAGCCAGCACTGCTTTTATGCATCTTTGTTTATCCCAGTTTTGGTTGTGCCCTGCCTCATGATCAGTTCACATTCTCCTCTCCTCATTTTTAGTTCCCAGTTTACTCCTCGTGAGTTTGACTTGGTTTGTTCTAGTCCAAAGTAGTTAAAGTTTTGACTCTGTGGGTGATTTTGTTGAAAGTGTTCTGTAAGTGGGAGACCTATGTCAGGTTTATGTATGTTTCAATAGTGAGCCTGTATCCGTGGCTGTAGTGGTTCGATTTTGCAGCTCACATAGATGTTATTACATGGGCATTAAATGATGTAGATTATTATAGTGCTATTACAATTGATGCAATCTCCTATATTAGTGTTACTCCAGGTTCTGGTGAGAATTCCTTGATTTTATTACTTCCCAAATTGCAGATGGAACAGCTGTGACAAGTTAAAACTCCTGTGGGTTTGTCCAGTATCATTACTATGATTTTTCTTTCGTTGATTTACGTAGCAGCAATTTACGGATTTTGGCTCTACATACTCCATTTGTTGATTATTTGGGATGGTGGTGTTGATTGATGGGCAAGTCGTTAGTAAATACCAATGACGTTTCATAATGTTCCTGATTTAAGGATGTCCATTATCATGCCTCGACAAATCTACTTGGCCAGTTGCTATGGCAAGTCAGATTTATTAGGTTGAGATATTTTTAGGGCCTACTTGCTGCGTTTGGCAATTTGACAAACAGCGGGTGTTCTGTTCTTCAGAAAGTGAAAGAGCTATAAAGATTCCTTTACATCTTGTTTTTATCTTGTCTTTTGCTGCGTGTCTAAAGATAAAGGACAAATGTCTTTTTAGGTCTCGCCTGAGCCAGCGCGCATGCGCTGCCAGGCGAGGCTTCTAGTAAGGGCTTTTCAACTCGCACCACACGCTCGTGCGTGTGCTTTTTTTTTCATCACACCTATTGGCCTTTGCGTGCGTCTTTCTAAGAAGGACAGCACGCAATTGGCCAAAGGCGGGTGCATGGCCCGCCTTCTCTCTGCCCTGGCCTAGGGAGCGCGGGATCGAGCAGCAGCGCCATCTGTTTCCAATTATCTTAATTGGAAACAGATGGCGGTCGCGCTGGCCCTGGTGCAAATTCCTTTTAGCGCGCGCACCACTCCTGGGCTTGTTACATGTGGGGTGTCTGTTTGAGTGCCCACTTATAAGCCGACTTTTGTCAGGTGGTGGGTGGGACGGGTGTTAGGTGGAAGACCGTTTTTGGAACCAAACTTTATCAGGGTGGTAATAATGTGGTGAAGTTGCTTAGTGAATACACGCACAAACCGCATAGTGGATGGTGATCGGAGCTATGGGGTCTGTTGCTGTCTGTGCGGTCAGATTTTCTTCCGACCAGCTGTGTTCGCATCCTGCCGTCGGTGTCGGGCTGTGTGAGTGAATCCTGCAGTTTAGGTTTTGAACTGTCTGTGTACTCTGTGACGCGCTGTTTGTGCATCGGGTACTGTTTGCTAGACACACACACGTCCTGCACTGTTGAGCTGTTTGTATGACTTGCGCACTGCTTACTGAGTAGTATGAGCCTAGCCTAGGGTGTGTGATTGTCCTACATCTTGTACATGAGTATGTGTACATCAGGCACGCCGTCCTAGGCTGTATGTGCATTATTATCTATGATGGCCTGTATGCTCCACTGCATTCTATGCGTTGATGTACATATATATCCTGTGCGCTTTGCTGCTGGTCCCATACATCCAGCTGTCTGTGATGAGCTGTGTGTGGGGGCACCCTATACTGTTTACGGAGCAGGTGAGCCTTTGCAGGAGCTGTGGCAGGTGGTCTGGGCACTGGGGCTCAGCGGCTGGGAGCCGTGGGAGTACGGGCCTGTTCTAGGGGGGCGAAAGGTTCAGTGGCATAATTGAAGTGTCATACACTGCTGTTAAGTTTCATACGCTGAAGAAAACCATCTCAGTGACTTGTTCCTTACTCAATACAGCCAGCCCTCTTTAAGGGAGACGGCCTAAACACATCCTTTTTGTCATGTTAATTTCCTGCGTGCACTTTTGGCTCGCGCCACGGCAAGTTCAAGCACTGTTCACCACAGGTGTTGGCGGTGGGCCGTCACCTAGGGGAGTGACAAGTGTGGGGGTCCCTCAGCATGAGACAATTCGAAACATCAATCTATGGTGTGTCAAAACAGCGCAAATGCACTCCTTTTAACATCAAGCACGGGCACTCCAGTTAACATTTCAGCTACTGCAAATCTCTGTGAATTGGATACGCGATTAGAACATTTTTCAGAAATGAATACTTTTATCGGTCCACTGCGTTCAGAAACGAGCCTTGTCTAAAATACTTTAAGGTTTCATAATTTTGATATCGGGTGTTTGCAAATGAATCTGTTACCGAGGGCAGCACTAGCTTACAGAGTTTCTGTAAAATGTACACCTCTTCATGTGTCTCACATGGAAATTATGCACAAAAAAAAAATTCACTTTCCAAAAAATCACATATTGGTATAATAGAGGCCACGGAGTGCAGTCCACCAGAAGAACCGCGCTGCTCCTCCAGATAGCCGCAACACTATACATTTGTATCACCATAAGGTGTTAGAAGTGCAGTTTGTGCTAGTATTGCAGCTGTTTCAAGAAACCCTTGTATTGCACAGTCTGTGCCCTCATGCGCACACGCACATACACTATAACACACTGCCAGCCGTACATGCACAAAGCACATCATTTCAATCAATACGTGATTTCAATGCTGTTGTGTCTAATCATGTGTGAAGTGCTATTGACAACTAGAGGCCGCAAATTATGTTTTTAAAGCTGTTTTTGTAGCACAGTATCGCACTGCGGCCTGTTTCTAGTTCCTCACTCCTGTGATTGGGGTATGGCTCTACTAACCACCACACTGCTCTACAATATAGCTTAAAGATATTGTCAAAGCCAATAGCGCTGGTTAAACACTTATAAAGGTCCCAAGGGCGAGACCTATTGGCTATGCCAATGCTTGTTACAAATTGCTGCTCATTTTACCCTGGATATTCGTTTTTACTTTCACTTTACTTTCTCTGCAGCGTAGTTATAGGATTTTATAAGGTGAAGTGTCTGACAACTGTGCTGGGCACATGACATTTAAATAGTTTGAAAATAAACTGCAGAAACATTTCTAAATATATTTCAGTATTTGAGAAATCACTTTTTGTAATTCTGTGAGATGGAAACAAAGATTTTAATAGGATCAAAATAAATCAGCATACTTTACCTGGTTATGTGCAAATGATGAATATTTGTTGAAAGCCAGTTTCCACACATTATTGTTTTACCTATATAGTATTAGGAGTAAAACTGCATGTCACTGGAAAGGTTTGTGACCATTTCAATGGCAGATGCCTGTCTGTAATGACAGTGCACTACCACATTATTCTTTAGTAATATATGTATGAAAATTAAGAGTTTTTAAATATGAACTGAGAAATATTCCTGCCCCTGCCCTAATGACAATGCTATGACTGATTTATGAGGCAGTGTCTGCTACATATTTGTTATACATGGAACACAACTTTAATCAATCAAATCACATAAATGAGTTTTTTGTACAGCCAACATACTGAACTTGCATATTTCTCCTGTATGTGAGAATAAAGAAAAAGGTAAGTCGGTGAAAGAAAATATTAGTCTAGAATCACACAGTTTGAGACACGTTTATCAGTGCAGAGCATTACCATTAAGTCTAGTAGGTTATTCAAGTCGCTGGACCTGCCAGTGTGGTAAATTATTTCATATTTTCTAGGCCTGATTATGTTAAAAAGCATATATAATAGTTTGTTCTTGTTTGCCTGGTGTGTTGTTTGCTTTGATCAGCTCTTGACAACTTTTTTGCTGACTTAAAGGTAAAGTATACCCATACATATGCACACTTTGTTGGGTTGCTTCAGTTTCCATGCCACCACAACAGGTGTTATCCACAGGGTGGGTTTCTTAATACTATTAGCCTTTTTTTCTTTTGCAGGCCATCTTCGGATGCATAAGACAGCAAACACACCCACGACTAAGAGCTATTGGTTGCACAGTCTGATCAATGTGCAACAACATTGTCTTGTCTTTCAAGCCACCTACACCCTTGAAGAGTGCTTGAAATTCCACGATCATGTGGGTAAGCTTATAAGTAGGGGTGATCAAAATTAATTTTCCCCTCAATCCATGATAAGCGGATGCAAAATAGCAGGTAATTCCATCATCTCCCCATGCCCCTACCCAGGTTAAATAAAAGCAGACGGAATGGAGGTGAATTTACCTGCAACATAAGGCAGCAGGAAATGCATGGAATGATACATTCTCATGCTACACAGCACTTTCAGGAAGTTAATAATGTAAATACCTTAATGGCAATTACATTAATCTCATTAAAATGGCAGGCCCTTGACACAGCTCTTCAAAGCAACTTTCTCAGTAGGGGAGACTATGTGTGGCACTTGCCAACTTGAACACCAGGACGATCTTACAAGTAGGCAGGGTACACAGAGTTACTTGCACAGGAAGTTGCTTTGAAGTGTACCATCAAGACTTCTAAAAGCAACTCTACCTTTTTTGTTTTTGTTTTTAATCATCCATGGAACAGCTGTCACACAAATGTTGTCCTTATATACAGAAGCTTTGGGTGTGATTGTGCTAGTCAACGACACTCTACATTCCGAATGAATGGTGGTATCCATTCTCAGACCAAAATCTTTTATTTCAGATTTGAGTTCGGTCTTTTAAAACAAAACACCGTTTTTATATTATAGTTCTATGTTATTATTTGTAATCCAGAAAGATTAGAAATTCATAATAATTCTATAGCAAAACAGGTTACTGTTGGCAGTTCATAAATCAACATCATTGCTTGATTATTTACATTAGCATTATACACTAGCTAGGGCATCTTTAAATATATTTTTATCAACACAATCAATATGGGACAAGTAAGGAGAACACCCCCAGTCTTAAAAAGAGTTAACACGCAAACTACATTTTGTCTCCAAATAAGGACATTTGCTTCCAATATTTAACTGAAGCAGAATAATGTTATTTTGACAATTCTCTATACAAACTACAATTTATCTCCGCAGAGTGCAATCACAATCATGATTATCCAAATTTGCCATGGATCATAAAAAAACTTCCCAGTCCCACTGACACATCTAAAAATCACATTTCTACTTTAAAGAAATCAATTGCCGTAAGTGGCAAAAGACATTTGTTACAAAGAAATAAAGGTCATACAAATTTCTTATGCATATTTATAAGTAAAAGACTTTCAATTACTACACAAACAGTAAATTTTCTTTTTTAAGGACATACACAATAGCTTTTGTTTCCCCTAGTTTTTACAGCCAAGCTGGGGGGCGCCAATAAGGAATTACATCATATTCTAGATTTTAAAATGTCTTGAAGAAGAAAAGGATCTGACAAATAAAAAGGATATGGAAAAATATCAAAATTTCTCAGGGATGAATGCGTCTTTTTGATTGAAGATTTTTAGGAGTTATTCAAGCAGGGGATCAGAACAAATCCTGGTGACTGGTACAACATATTCCTTTGATTAGACAAAGTGCATGCACCTTCTCTGAGTTGTTTTTTTGGTGAGGGAATGGATGCCAGCTATCAAAAGACCCTGCAAATAATATATACTTTTTGGTATTTTGTACATACTTCCTAAAAGCTTGAGCCCATTTTAGTTCAGTGCACTGTGCATCAGCCCAACAGATCTACGATATTATGCCCGGGCTGCTTCCGGAGTGAGGGCCTGATTTAGATCTTGGTGGAACTCCTGCCGTCCCATCCGTTGTGGTGGTTCCAAGTACTCTGTCGAGCTGACAGACTTGCACCCGCGGTATTTAGATGTGTGCTGGCTGAACCGTGGTCAACATTGACAGACTGTTTCCCGTCGTGTAAGCAGAAAACCTTCTCCGAAGCAGCGGTCTCCTGTGCTGGCTAACTATACCCCGTAGTCGGCAGTATTGTGCTGAGCCTATTTAGATGTCCCCATTGTGCTGACATTGTCCTACTGGCGGTTGGCTGATGGAGTGAGTCCGTGGTAGAGAGGAAAATGGTAAGTGCTACTTATTAATGTGCCAATACGCATGTCGAGTTTGCTTCAAAGTAACCAAACACGACAGAACCTCATTTGGTTCCGATTCAAGCCGCACAGCCACGTGACTGAATGAATCAAATGAATCAAATTCATATTGCTTAATCTTCTGTTTATCCAATTTTTTTCTCCATTGCTTTTTCATCTTATTCTTTATTAGTATTCCTTCAATTCGTTTTAATCATTCAAGTACTTTACAAAGGTGTTCACACAAGCACACGAGCAGAGATTGGTTCCACATGTCACGAATTTATTAAAAATTACCCAATGCATTTTGGGAAAGGTCCCTTCGTCAGGGGTATCTAAAATACAAAAAATTCAAAAAAAATTGTTTTACACATCACTATCAGCATTGTAATTGCACTCCCAATTTAACAAACTTGCTCATCTATTTAACTAGAATATATCATGTCAAAAAGCAATACGTGCAACACTGCATATACATACAGCTCACTTATGAATGTATACTGAACATTCATGAATTTTAACAATTATCCCAGTTCCAAAACACCCGTACTATTATCATCTCCTACGTGTCACCCATAAACCTGCTTGAATTCAACATGCGCCTTTCCCCTATTATTTCATATCACCTTTGTATTATCCCTTAAAAAGCTATGATCATTGCTGCTCTTACCGTGACATGTGTTGAATTATATCCAAAGTTAACAAAGCCCCAACTCGCGAAGTGTTATCGCTTTTAAACGGCATATTTAATTCCATGACGTCGCTTTAATGTTTCGTAGCGTGCCGAGGCATACAAGTCCCTTCAAGTGGTAACTAAATCAACTGTTGCAAACCTCCTCATTCTTTATCAACCCTCCCCATTGCTCACAGGTGATTTGTCACGTGAATCTGTAAAGGAAACTATGTGCAAAACCTGAACGACGGACTTCACATAATCCGCGCTCGCCCTCATTCCCACTTCCTATCTATGAATACTACATGTCCCAGAATGCTTTGTGACGAATCCATCTCAGTACTGAGCATTCCCCAACAACCCGATTAACAATGCAATAGCCCAATATAACACATGTTGTAAATAAAAGGTGAACGAAATGCCCAAAACCCCAGACATCTTCATCTATCATGGCCTCAAGGTTTATTCAGACAGTCCATATTCATACCGTAGGTGACAGCTTCACTGTCCTAAAAGTGCCTGTTATGTTCACATGCTGAAGGTGATCGGTCGAGACCGGAAACCCGACTCCTGTGCCAATCCTCGTAATTTGCATGAAAATTTTGTTCCATTTTTTTCTCCTTATTCTTTTTCCATGTTCACGATTCCTATTTATTCATGGGTGCAATCTCACCAACTTTGGATGGAAAATCATACAATGAACATCAGAGGTGGTAAAATGCACACCAGCGTAATCCCAGTTTTTCAATGCTTAAACCAATCCAGAACTATATGGGCGTGCATGCTTGCTCCGCCCCATTGTGCTACAATGTAACCAAACACGACGGAACCTCATTTGGTTCCGATTCAAGCCGCACAGCCACGTGACTGAATGAATCAAATGAATCAAATTCATATTGCTTAATCTTCTGTTTAGCCAATATTTTTCTCCATTGCTTTTTCATCTTATTCTTTATGAGTATTCCTTCAATTTGTTTTAATCATTCAAGTACTTTACGAAGGTATTCATACAAGCACAGGAGCAGAGATTGGTTCCACATGTCACGAATTTATTAAAAATTACCCAATGCATTTCGGGAAAAGTCCCTTCAAGTCAGGGGTATCTAAAATACAAAAAATTCAAAACAATTATGTTTGCTTCAAAAACATATGTGGGTAATGTGTTATGTCCTTTTTTGTTATATATTGCATGCCACACAAACAACATACACACACTAATGAATGCGCACCCACAGGCATCACAAGCACAACAGCCCCAAGTACCACCACAACAATAATTTTTTTAAGTGTCTATACAGGTGTGCTCATTTTACATTGATTAGTTGTAAAAATGAACACTACTGCATTACATATAAGAGAAAGTTGCATGTAGGAGCAATGCAAAAATACACAGGGCTACAGCAATTGCCAACACACGATACATAGCATTACAGTTGTTAAAGTAGCTTACCTAAAATCCTCCTGACAACGGAGTCGTTTGGCATCGTAATGAAGTCAAAGCAGCAAAGGAGGGACTGGGACGATGGGGTTAAAGACAGAAACAAAAAACACTAAAAAGGTAAGTTTTTCCCTCATTACCTTTGATTCCGCCAACTCAAAGTAGGAGTTGTTCCCACCACACTTGCCTCAACAGAAAGGCACACCATACTTAGATTGCCAGTAATCCTGGCTGGACTCCCTCCGACAGCCGCTTTTGCCTATGACACCGTCGACGTGAGCAAACAATCCTGGAGGAGTCGCGAGACTCTGGCGGTCTTTTGTCCATAGAGCCGCCAACATCTACATATGGCGGGCAGACTGCATTGCTTTTAAAGCACTTCATGACTCCGGCCCTGATGATCTTACATGCTCTTTGAGAGTCAAAAATGTAATTCTTCTGAAGTCTAGAAAATCCCCCTGGGGAGGCAGAAGCTTTGTAATCTGCAGGCCAAACTCTGAGCCCTCTTCCTCTCAGACTGAAGGAAATGACACGCTTCCTCCTGTTCAGGAAGCATTGGAGACATGGCTGTTATGGCTGTTTAGTCAACAGACTGTCTTTTTACAACTCTTGCTTAGTCCCCTTAGCGCTAACTGCTTACTCATTCTTATGTAGTGGCAGCGCTAAGACGCCTCCTGGCATTCGAGCGCTTTACAAATAAAAATTTCATTTCATACATTTAATTTCCCAGTCGGTCTACAAATCCCCTGTGAGAAGTTGGGTTGGTATATGGTGTCCACTAGTTAAAGTGGGCACCTCGTACCAGGCCACACGACCCTTATGATGTCTGAGGTCAAAGATAACCTTTATTGAAAGCTATCCTCGTGGTAGCTGTGGAGAGCAGCCTTCAGGCTTAATCTTGAAGGAATGTAAAGCAGCTTGTTTTACCAGAATATCACCTCCTAAATGATTAAATGAAAGGAGAACCACACAGTGTTTCTATAAAAATATGTATTTATTAATATAACACTCTCTACTAGTCTCTATGTGAGACTAGGGCACAAAGCACACAATACTGTATCAATAGAACAATTGTAAATAGCACAATACACAGCGGGCTCCAGGGGGAGACCGAACCATATACTAAAAAAGTGGTATAAGAACAATGACTTCAATAGACACAGGGCCTAGAGCACGTAGAATCGCTGGGACCCCAAGGAACCACCCAAAGGAGTGACACAGGGAGCCCACGGAGGATGGGTGCAGTGTGGGAAAACAGACGCGTGCTCCGTACAACTCTATGGGAAAGTTGCGGTTGGAATTTTATAAGTTAAGGACACTTCTAAGAGGACTTCGAGCAAACCCTTTGGAACTTAGGAGGTTCTAAGGCCAACCCACCTGTGAGTACCGTAGTACCCGTGTTACCTATCCCAGATGAGCCGGGTGCATAGGGGTCAAGTGGTGTCGGAAACCTTCGTAGTTGCAAAGAAGTCCTGCTGCCAGGAGGGCGAAGAATGTCCGGTGGAATCCAAGCCTGGATTCGAGGTGAGAGGAACCTGAAAGCAGAGGGGACAGAGTCTGGGTCACTTCAGGTGACATGGGGCTTGGTAGTTGAATGCCCACCGATGTCGAGTGCTTCCGGAGTGAAGAAGGGTTGTTTGTCTCTGCAGCCACGGGGACCAGGAGGTGTCGAGGACAACCAGAGTCTGGAGGTGAGCTGTCCCACAAAGAATGTCGAGAGCTGAGGGGTCGATGTCCGGCTGGAGCACCAACAAGTCTTGGCAAATGCAACACACGCAGTCAGAGGTAACAGGTTACGGTGTGGCCCAGCAAAGGTCCAGGGGACTCTCCAAGCAATGGGGAGTCAGGGGACGTCTGAAGCAACCAGGTTAGCCCAAGAATTAACAAGGTGACCCTCGCCAGGACCCACAGGCCAACGGACCAGGGATCGCAAGGAGACCTCAAGCAAGTCTGCAAAGCACCAGCCCACAGGACACTCGTGGAGTGGAGGCCAGAAATATTCAATGCAAATACTGCTCGGGGTAAGGATTACACGGAGTCCAAAGCACAGGCTCAGGAATTGTCACTAAGCATATGCAACTGCAAATGTACGCGGTGCACAGGGGTTCGGGTTGCACGGTCCACACGAGGGATACTGGTCTTAGAATTGCTGAGAGGGCAGATCGACCTCGAGGACTTTCGGCAACCCACCTCCTGTGTTGCTGAAATCTTTGGAGTCCTCAGGAGCTTGGGAGAAGCAAACTGCTCAGATGCATTAAGGTGCCTGCTTTTGCAGGGGAGTAACTCCTTTACTCCAAGGGAGATTCTTCAGTCGTCCAGCGTCGTGCAGGCAGTCGAAGTACTTGGTTTCTTCTTGGCAGAAACTTTTCCAGGTAAAATCTAAAGTCCTGTAGCCAGGTAACCCACTATAGACCCATGGAAAGGGGAGGAACGATTCTGTGGACCCTCCTAGGGGAGGGGCAGTACAGAGGGGTGGCTACACCCATGTCCTTTGTCCGGTTTCGCACCAGAGCAGGAGAAAATGGCTCCTGGAACTGGTTTGAGCTGGACTATGCACAGGGACACCAAATGTGCCCCCAGTGCAGACTTTCTGGCACTCTAAGATTGCACCCACCCAGCCCCAATACACTAAATTCTGTCTGGGAGGTGGTCACACCTCTCTGTGACAGGATGCCTATTGTCATGCCTTCCTCTGCTCGAGCTTGGCTCAGCAGCAGGAGAGCAGAATCGTGTCTGTGGCTGGAAGCATCCATTTTGTGCTGCCCAGGTCGAGAAAGCTGGTACCGGGTAGTCCGGTGACCCACGGATGTCCCTTTAGAAGGGTGGAATCATACCTCTCCCGCCAGTTACTGGCGAGGCGGTATGATTCCAAGGTGTTTGACACCAAACATGACATGTTTCTAAGCAGCCGTTTTAAAGTTAGCATTTACCGCGAGGTTATAATGCACTTAAACATATATGTCTGGCTGCATCACAGACAACCCCGGAGAATGGTCTCCGAAGGCTGCAGAGGGGCTCTGCTCATGCAGGGGCACCCTCTCACGTAAAACCCAGCACCCTGCCTTCAGGATTGTTAAGGCCTGCCATAGGGGTGACTGATAGGTATTTAAGTGTAGTGATTTAAATAGATATAGTGAACCTATATCTTAAGTAAGTGGTGGAAGCACCAGCTTACACAGTCTGCAGTAGCAGGCTGGTCGTGTTAATTTGAATGGCCTCTTAGGATGGCATAATACATGCCATGGGAGGCCTCTGGGGTACCTATGCCCTGGGTACATGGTGTACCATATACTAGGGACTGATAAGGGTACCCCAGAATCCAATCTGGAGTGTACCTAAAGTACATGCATATCAATTTAAGGGAGAAAGCAGATAGACTGGGGTCCTGGATAGCAGGATCCCAGTCAGACTAGTCAAAAACCAGCAAAACACCAGGAAAAAAGTGGGGGTAACCATGCAGTCAGATCCTACCTTCCTACATCCCCCACCCACACTCATGTCTCCCCTATAGGCTCTTTCTTCAGTTCTTTTTTCTCTCTCCTGACCTTGATTCTTCTTCTCATTTTGCATCTCAGAAGCGCCCCTGCCCCCATGTGCTGTGCCGGCTCAGAGGACCCCCCCTCCCCATGTGCTGTGCCTGCTCAGAGGAGCCCCCTCATGTGCTGTGCCTGCTCTGAGGAAATCTCCCTCCCTCCGTGCCTGCTCCGATTGCCCGGTTGCACTTGTGCACATGACAGTGTCCAGCCAGGCACTGAAGTCGGTTCACTGAGCCCTAAACAGCCACCAAGGCTGCAGCAGCTTCCGCCCAGGGGAATTAGACCACATCATCTACAGCTGGAAACCCGCCCATCAGCTGGGCTGTGCCACAGGCCCTTCGGGCACCGGCTGTCGTCCCGTCCCGCCCTGCCAATCCGACCCTGACTGCTAAGAAACTAGCGCTTAGAGACCGCCGGCTCGGCGGAAAGCTCTACACAGAATTAAAAGTACTTCAGTCACTCACTCACCACTGTTCTGCAACGAAAGGCGCCATCTGTGGATAGTCAGTTTCCCCCTCTCCAGGGGGTGCCCTCTGCGCCGCCCCTAAGTCAAACGGCAGCAGCAGCTTCTCGGCGCTAGAGTGCAGAGCGCCTGGACACGCAGGGTAGGGGAGGTTGGAGTGAAGGAGAGGGAGTGTGCCAGGGCACGAGTCGGGGGTCCACGCGGGTGGACGGCGTCCCCCCACTTATTTCACAGGGGGGACGCCGTCCACCCTGCCAAGAAGTTGGGCCCCACTGATAAAGATGCTGAATTCGTCCCAGTGTAATATCTAAACACCGGGACACTTTCAGCAGCGCCTGCACGTTGTTATCTGCTTTCGATCGGCAACAACGTGCAGGCGGGGACGGGGTTCTCTTATTTCTAACTCCTGCTGGTTCTTAACAAAGGCCGAGTCTCAGGGGTCATCAGGCCTCCTTTTGTTCGAGACCCCTGGCTGGCAGCAGTCAGGAGCCTCACACCCAGAAGCAAATGCAGCAGAGGGGAAACAAGGGCTCACACCTAGTTGGCACTTCACACATACTTAAGAGAGGCAGCTTTTCACTTTGTTCAGGCTCTGTTTAGGAGATATGCATGCACTGTAAGGACTGCAGATGTGTTGGTCTTTCCCAGTATTTGCACAAAATAAATAGCATTTATATAGGGCATAGTACCCCTGAGGAGACGTTGTAATAATTTAAATATCAATCAATCAATCAATCATGTCACTTATAAAGCGCACTACATACCCGCGAGGGTCTCAAGGCGCTGGGGGAAGAGGGGGGTGGTGCTGCTACTGATCGAAGAGCCAGGTCTTGAGGAGTCTTCTGAAGGCCAGTAGGTCTTGGGTCTGTCGGAGGTTGGTGGGGAGGGTGTTCCAGGTCTTGGCGGCGAGGTGGGAGAAGGATCTGCCGCCGGCGGTCGTTTTCCGGATGCGGGGGACTGTGGCGAGGGCGAGGCTGGTCGAGCGGAGCTGGCGGGTGGGGGTGTAGAAGCTGAGTCGTCTGTTGAGGTAGGCTGGTCCGGAGTTGTGGAGTGCTTTGTGTGCGTGGGTGAGGAGCTTGAAGGTTATCCTCTTGTTGACAGGGAGCCAGTGTAGGTCTCTCAGGTGGGGTGTGATGTGGCTGCGTCGGGGATGACGAGGATAAGACGTGCAGAGGCGTTCTGGATGCGTTGCAGCCGTCTCAGGAGCTTAGCCGTCGTTCCTGCGTAGAGGGCGTTTCCGTAGTCCAGCCTGCTGGTGACGAGGGCCTGGGTGACTGTTTTTCTTGTTTCGGTGGGGATCCACTTGAAGATCCTGCGGAGCATTCGGAGGATGTTGAAGCAGGATGAGGAAACGGCGTTGACCTGCTTAGTCATGGAGAATATCACTTTTTTCTTTTAAAGCACTATGGCTAGAAGAAGCTTTACGCTGACAAAAGGCAACATTGTTTTATGTGTATATGTGTTACGTACAAAAGTGTGAACCTTCTGCCTAATTCAGAAGAAGTATACTCGAAATGTGCTCCAATGTACTCATGATAAACCTGCTAAATATGTATGTGAGGGCTTAAGATCTGATGTCACTTCTTGTGATGCCACTTCCTGTGATGTCACGCGTGTCACGCGCCGTGATGTCACGCGGCGTGATGTCACTTGCTTACTGATTAACTAGGTTAGTCCCCCCACTTCTTTTTTTAGGACTTGTGCCCTGGAGTGTGCACTTCCTGTTCACTCGAGAGGTCCAGGGAGGGACTGAGCATGAAATAGAGAGGAAGGTGCTCTTTTGTCAGCCCATGAGGGGCCCATGCAGCTGCTCTCCCTGGAACGGCCAACCAGAGTGCGGGGGACGTGCTACACACGCCCCAAGGAGAGACGGGGGCCACACCCCTCCCCTTTCACAGCATATCTCCCCAAAACACAAACTATGTGCACATTGCACGTACTGGTCGTGCACTAAATACAACAACACACACTGCGCACACACAGCCCGCTCACGGGTAACACCCCATCCACACACGGAAACAACACACGTCCTCAATCATGCAGTACCTGCACCCTAATAAACTCAGGGCCGGCGCTAGGCATGGGCAGTGTGGACAGCTGCCCAGGGCCCCACGGCAGTCTAACTACGATGGGGCCCCCCACGAGTCCATCATCCTTTTGAAATGGTGCCATTGTTCGAGTTACAGGTGGGGAGCCCCCTCCCTTGGGGTTTGCAGCCGTGGTGCAGTGTGCAAGGCCCAAGGCGGGGCCCCCCTCACCTGGGCCCGGCTGTCATGGACTGAAAGGGCAATACAACACCCCATCCCTTTCAGCTGCTGCAGACAGGGCAGGGCTGGGTCTGTGGCCGTGATCAGCCTAATCGTTGCATCTGCATAGGCAGCTACTTGAACTGGGTGAGGTGTGAAGTGAGCCCTGCCCCTGCATGAATGAAAGCAGAGCATCCTGCAGGGCTCACAACACAAAAACATAGAGTGACCTCACGTCACAAAAGGCGCTGCTCCTTCCATTGAAGGGAAAGGGAGAAGACAGAAAATGGATAAAGCAATTATTATTCTTTTCTTTTTTTGCAACTCAGTTTTTTTTTTCTCAAACAAGCATGTTCATCCACAACAAACATAAAATGAGTTAAACATAAATAATAACTCCAGTTATAAGCGCTTGGTGTTTTTTATTTTCATGTAATTTACATGAAAGGAAGGAAGAATGAGCAATTCGGTCTGTAAAAGATTAGTGGAGATGATAACATTCAGTTAGGGGGCGGGGGGGGTGACCCCACATCCATCCTCATCACCCCAAGGGGAGTGCAATGAACCCTCCAAGATACACCAAGTTATATAACCCCTCAAGCCACTCACCATTCCTTGTTTTACGCATCTGAAAAGTATCAGGAGAGCAGTTGTGTAGCACAAAATGACGAGGTGCCTCTCTGCAGAATGTGATAATGGGCCCCAGAGTCTCCCACATCTCACAGATATTCATTGGCCCTGGGCTGAATGGGAGCCCCCTGGTGGGTTAGGGCCCTCTGAAGTGTTGTGGGTCCATCTGTGCTGCAGGGGCTTGTATTGCGCCCTGGCACAAGACGTGAAGCAAGGTAATAGGCCGGGGAGAAGAGTGGTGAATAGCAGAGCATGTAGGGGAGAGGTGGAAGGTTGACAGGCAGAAACAGCGAATGGAGGGTAGAGGTGAGAGAGAGCTAAAACATGAAGGGGAGATTTTCAAACCTTTTGCGCTGGTTTTGCATCACAAAAGTGTTGCTAACCAGCGCAATTTTTTTTGTTTGTTGCTATTTTCTTTCCAGCGCAAAAGTTTTGCGCTGGAAAGCACCCACTAAGTAGTGCAAAGCAGCGCGAAGCACTGCTTTGCGTTACTTTGCGCCGAGGGGGCGGTACATGGGCGTTCCCATGTAACCACCCATGCCTTTTGACGCAAAACCATATTTACAAAGATTTGTGAACATGGTTTTGCGGCAAAAGTTAACGCCCCTTCAAAGGAGGCGCTAACAGGAGAAATGCTTTAATTTCTCCATGCTTTTCCGACTTTGCATGCGTGCTGCACTGTGCAGCACGTATGCAAAGTGGGAAAAGCTTTGTTTTGTACCCAGCATAGTATTTTGCACAAGAAGGGTACCCTTCCTGTACAAAACCTATGCTACACTCATGCACACACTCTAGCGCTACGGTGCTAAGGTGTGTGCATGGCGCACAGAGCTGAAATGAGTGCAGGCGCAAGGGAAAGGGGAGGAGAGAGCCATATGTCTGAAGATATGGTGCTCTCCTGCTCCCTCCCTGTCGCGCACTGCAGCGCAGCCTCACCGGGGGGGGGGGGAGGGCTGCGCTGCGTCACGTGACTTTTTTGAAAATCTTCCCCAAAGAGTTAAGCATGGAGGGGAGAGGTGGACATGAGGGAAGCAGAACCTGTGAACAAAGTTGAGGCTGAAGAGAAAGATGAAAGGCAGTGCTTGGATAGGAGAGGTAGATATAAGAGAAGCGGAACCATCAGGAGAACTTAAGTGTCATGGAGAGGGAATGGTGAGTGTTGGATGTAAGAGTGCAAGACAACCAAGAGCAGGTAAGAGGCTGGGGTAGAGAGGCAGGGGAGAGGTAGATTTCAGAGAGGTAGAACCAGTGAGAGAAGGCTAGAGACTGCAGAGAGATGAGAGGTGAAGGGCTCAGCAGGTAGGTAGGAGATGGGTGTAATAGAGGCAGAATTTGTGAGAAAGGTAGGAGACAGTAGTAGAGATAAAGTGAAGTGTAGAGCATGGAAGGGAGACGTGGATATATGAGACAGAAACAGTGAAACAAGGTAAGAGGTAAGGGGCTCAAAAATGAGAGGTGGATGTAAAGGGGACAGACCAGCAAAGAAATGTTAGGACGCTGAAGAAGAAATGAGAAGTGAAGGGCAGTACATGGGTGGGGTATGTAGATGTAAGAGAGGCAGAACAATCAAGAAACCTTATACAGAGAAGAGAGGGAATGATGAGAGGTGGATGTAGAAGGCCAGAATCAGTGAAAAAGGTAAGAGCCGGGGGCGGGGGGGGAGATGAGGCATACAGCATGGAGGAGAAAGGTGGATATAAGAGGGACATAACGAGAAAGAGAAGCAACGAAGCTGGGGATAGCAGAGAGATTGATGTAAAAGGGGCATAATCCACGAAATAAGGTTCGAGGAAGAGATGAGAATAAGAGTAGAGCATGAACGGAAATAGGTGGTGTAAGTGGCAAAATCTGTGAGAAAAGATGTTCAAGAGGATGAAAATCGAAAGAAGATGTAAATGGGGCAGAACCAGTGACAAAAGTTATAAGGCTGGGGGAGAGATGAGCAGTGAAGGTAGTGTATTGATAAAAGTCATAGCTATGAGAGAGACAGAACCAGCTAGAGTACGTAAGCAGAGTGGCAAGAGAGAGAGAAGTGGATACAAGAGAGAAGACCCACCAAGAGATAGTAAGAGGTTGGATGAAGATCGAGAGAGGAGGGGAAGCTAGATGTTAGATTTGCAGAACCAGCAAGTGAAAGTTAAAGGCTTGGTGAGAGATTAGAGATGAAGAGTAGATGAGGGAGGTAGAGTTCGATGTAAGAAGGGCAGAATCAGCAAGAGGAGAGAGGGAAGAAGGAAGGGGAGAGGTGTATGTAACGACGCAGGAGCAGCAAGAAAAGATAGAAGGAAAGGGGAGAAGGAAAAGGCATAGCTGGATTTAGGATGGCATAACCAGCAGAGAAGATAAAGACTGGGTGGAGAGTTGAGATGTGACGAGTAGGGCAGGGAAGAGAGATGTGGATTTAAGAGGGGCAAAACCAGCAAGTGAATATGAGTGGCAAGGTGGAAAGATGAGAGGTAAAGAGTAGAGCATGGAGGTGTGAGGGTCAAGATGGATGTAAGAGTGGCAGAACCAGAGAGTAAAGGTAAAAGGCTTGGGCATTGGGGAAAGATGATACGTTAAAAGGAGAGCATGCAGAACGAGGTGGATGTAAGAGGGGCTGAACCAGCAATAGAAGAAAATAGGCTGAGCAAGAGGTGAGGTAAAAAGTAAAGCACAGAGGAGAGAGGTGAATGTAAGTGGGCAGAATCAGCAAAAAAAAGTAGGAGGCTGGAGGAGAGGTAAAAGTGTCTTTGAACTAGCATGTGCTGCCAAGTACATTGAGCCTTCTGCCAAAGTTTGCAATTACCTGTCTCTATATTTTCCAAGTAGAAAGTGTGGCTTAGATTTGCGATGTGTGTCATCCTTCACAAAAGTTTGTGATCTCGAACCATCCTCGACATGTCTGCGGAATTACAGCCTGCTCTCTGCATACTCTTACTACTCTTGATCTTTCTATTAAATCTAGCTCACATTTGGGACCCTTGCCTGCCCATTTATTGAATGGACATCTAAAGATCATAGCCCCTGCCCTGACCTCCATTTGCAATATTGCCCTTGCATCGTCATCTGTCTCTACCAATGTAGAAAAAACCTAAAAAAACCTAAAAAGCTGCGTTTGTTCCTTTGCTCAAAAATCCTTCAGCAGGCTCAAAGCTTCTCGGCATCTTCTAACATCTCTTTGCTGCCTTTTTCTGAAAAAATCCTTGAAAGATAAGTCAACTGACAAATCTCTTTCATAGAAACTAAATTACTTCTTGATCGCTTGCCAGTTGTATTCTGACTCCTCCATAAGTTGGAAGTAGCATTTCTTGCTGTGTCGGACAGTTTGTGCCTGATTCTTGATCAGGAAGGCAAAGCAGCCTTGATATTACTAAATTATAGTGTTGAATTTATCAGTTTCCCATCCGGTGCTTTTGAATCAACTGAAACAACCTGGAATTCAAGGTATTCCCCTGACGTGGCTTTAGCTCTATCCTTTCTGAGAGGCCTGGTCTGGTCTCTAACCAAGAAAATGTTTTGGACTTGCATGCAATCAGTTGCTTTTTGGATAAAGACACATTCATTAAAACTAAATAGCAAAACATCAGACATCTGCATCTTTAAGGGGCCTAGTACCATATACACTGCTCTTTGTTGGCTTCTGGAGCTGGGCCAATCAACCACCATGGTTGTGTCAACAACAAAATCTTGGATTTATTTTCCAATGTCTTCTCTCCTTGTCTGGACAAACGGTGTGTTATCTACGTCTACTACATCCATATGCAACACAAACTCCTACATTTTCACCTGTCATTAAGCAAGACTGTTGTACAGTCAATTATCTTCTCACAACCAGATTATGCAAGTGTTCCCTGTCTTGAACTTCCCACATTATGCATTTGGTACCCTTCAGATCATTAAGAACAGTGATAGGATTCTAATCTGAGGCTGCTCTAGATGCTCTTTCTGCTGAGTCCCGCTACCAAACGATCTATCAATTTGCCATTGTGCACTGCATAAAAGGGCACGCTCATTCTTCAGCACTATATTAGTCCTTCCGTTTATTCCAGAATCCTATGCTCTGTAACAGCCATGCTCCAGTGCCATCCTAAAATTAGGAGGAAACATAGTGGAGGTAGATCCTTCTCATTTCTAGCTGCACAGGACTGGAAATGTTTCAGTCTTGAGCTATAGTGCATCTTAAATCTTCTGAGAAAAAATGTAACACTGGCCTTTCCATACATTAGTATAGCCTGTACCTTTTCCTTGGAAATCCCTTAGCGCCAGGATACCCTATTGGTGTGGTATTTTCATTCATCTCTTTCAATAAAACAATAACTAAAGAAATTTGCTTTATCTGCACAATTTGGTGTAATTTAACAAAACACCCTGAGGAAAGGAGAAGAAGCCCAAATACCTTGTAAAAGTAGTTTGAAGGCCTATTAGGTATCTGCTCCAATGTGTTTTAAAGTTTATCATTTGTCAATAACTGTCCAAGAAACTAGTGCCACTAGAACACTAGTTATCCTGTCCAAAAGAGTATTAAAATACATTTATCAGGATGCTGCACAGGGTCAGTCTGGTCATGCTCCCAAAGATAGCCTGATCACTGTCAAGTGCAGAATGACAATGGGAAGGCCTGGGCAGCACAAGATGATGTGCGCCTCTTCTCACAACAAATTATCCCAAACCTAAAGGAGTGACGTGAGGCCTGGGGAAATTGCTGCTTTTTAGCAGTACACTTTGAATTAGCCTTGCTTTGGAGGTGAGAAGAAGTGGCAGTTTACAGTTTAAGGGGGCTGCAGAGGGGAGCTGACTGAGGAGCGAGTGGCTCATTTCCATAGAGAACATCATAACACATGGAGCGATTAGCCAGTCACTGAGCCTAGGTGAGTGGGTGGCCAGTAGTTTTAGGAAGGCAAATCTAGTATTGGCAATTGGAAGGACCAAAAGTGTTTGATTAGGTAGGCTGGGGCATGACTGGAGTAATTTATGGATGATGGGCATGGTCTTTCAAGGGTCTTGCATTCAATTGTCTCTTTAACCAAGATCCAGTGCTTTTACCTGAGGGTAAGTACAATTTGGTTGATACTTCTTAGGCTACATTTGAGTCAAGCGACATGTATCTGGACCTATCGCAATTTGGCAAGTGTCTTCTCAGCTATTATGGATATGTGACTTAAAATGTGACTTAAAATCTTTAAAAATGCAAATCTCAGGGATTCTGGGAGATGTATTTTAAAAGTCAAACACCACCTCCCCAACCTATTCCACACTGCTAGATTTCATTTTCTTGTAAGGGAAAACTGCATTGAGTCTGCTAAAATAAATCCCTCTTGTTTTGTTGCTTTAATTTACTACTTGTCTGTTTAGTGACTGCCTCCCATTGTAGCTTTTGGCAGATTTTTTCCCTGGATACACATTCTTGTCCCTATTTAGCTATCTCATCTTTATATCTTTAAGTTAGTTCCGCTCTTTTCATCTCTTAAAAATGAAGTTTGAGAGTAGTTGCTGGGTTTAGGCATTCAGTTTGTGGGAATGGTCTAGCTTTTGGTGCTCCTGCCACCCAACCTGTGTATGTTATCTGTGCCATCTCATCCTCTTATTTTCTGCAATCAGTGCTTTCTGTTGTTTACTGGAGCATTTGCAGGTCACTCACTTGAACCAGCATGGATCCCTTTATGTTGATGTCCATGCATGCTAAAAACCAAATGCCTTAACCTTGAACTTCACTGGTGCAGCGGGAGTATCGGGAGTCACCTGAAGATCCACTGTATAGCTATGGGACAGTCTGTCTTAGAATTTTAATCATGCACTAATCTGGAAACATCGGTTTTGGAGAGATGGAGGCCTAGCTTTTCAACCCCGTTTGACGTGTTGCATTTCCACATAATAGAGCTTTAAAATATTTGCACTTATTTTATTAGGACTATTATTTGTATTTGTAGCCATCTCAGTGATGTACACATTAGAGAGGTAGCTTCTTGCAAAGCTACTTCAACAGTGCCAGAAAATGATTAGTCAGTGGACACTTCTTATGATGTCACTTGCTGTGATACTACATCTTATGCAAATTAGAGGGGCCTCGCATGTTCCTATCCTGCCCGGGGCCCCACGAATCCTAGGACCGGCCCTGATTAAACTTTACACATACTGACCTCCCACATAAACTCGGACATGGCTGCCATATTTACCAGTTAGCACACGCTGACCCCTCACTCACCAGCCACTCCTCCGGCCACACACCCACCGCGTACATAGCGCACTGAAGTCGGCGCAGGTGAGGGAGCACATGTCAGTGCAAGAAAGCGCCGTGTTCTGAAAGAAAGCGCTGCTAAGCGCGGACATTCAGATTTATTTAAGGGAGTTTTGGCCTGGGGTGCAATCAGACTTAAATCAATAACTAACAGCGGCGACGCACACAAACAGCATGTTCCAGCCAAGGTATATATCCAAGGTGGGGACTGGGGAGAGGATGTGGACTGGCGGCCAACTTTGGCTGGGGAGAGGATGTGGACTGGCGGCCAACTTTGGCCCTGGGGATCCAGGTTCGAGGCTCAGCATCGTGTGATTCTGGGCAAATCACTTAATCTTCCCGTGCCCACCAAAGCATGGATGTGTACTTGTGTAACGTAACTGGTGCTCATGTAAAGCGCTCCGATGCCTTCGGGTCGAGTTCGCGCTATATAACTCTAGGAAAAAAAAGAAGGTATATAAATTGTACAGCCTACAATGCACGTGTGAACATTGTGAACCGAAACCCCACTCTGTAGGTGAAATCCCGTTATTTAGCATATGGATATGAGCGCTCTCCTTGTTGCTCGTCTTCATTTCCGGTTATTTTCCAGAGCCTTGTTGACTTCTTTTCCTTCTGTTTTATGATTCAGCAACACACAGACCATTGGTGCTTTGACATCAGCGCCTCTTCTCCTGTTTCAGGTAGAAACATGTCGTTTTGACATCGAGCCAGACCTCGGCCTGTTTCCAGGTAGGAGCCTGTGTGTCATTTCTGGAGCAGACACTGTCCCTGATGGGTGGGCAGCACGGAATATCCGTCTCTTTCTCTTTAATAACATCTAGGATTGCTTTGCACTTCCATGTTTTTTAATAACAGGCTAGCAAAATCTCTGTTATTGAATAGTGAACTTGTCAACTACACCGCTGCCATTAATGTAGGCGCCAACCTCACATCCAAGCGCTATAGGTTCAACGCCAAGAAACAAGGTCAGGTCAAGAAACTCGAGGCAGAGCATCCGGGCACTGGTCTCTTCTCAGGGGGGCTCATCTGAGCCCCCCCAATGTAGACAAAGTGATTCAGTGACCGTAAACCCGCAGCTCTAATTCTGCTTTCACCACTGGACCAAGTGTACATTTCCTGCCAAAAATCACTTGGTTTCCCTGCCTGGCTTTACTTAACTGCCAAACCAGGCTGACCCTCGCCTAGGTCCCTCCCTTGTGACAAGCAATGCTTACACCCGGGCTCTGACATTTCATATACTGAGGGCTCTCAAAGGGAGCCGAGCCATTGGTGATAAATGTACATTATCTACATTACTTGCAGGAATGTTCGCTTATTTACACTCCACTGTGATAATATTCCTCACTGCAAACAACACAGAGAGTGAAAACCATCTCCTAATGTCATGCTGAGACATTGTGAATGTAACACACCACACACTGAGCAGGTGGCACACAGCTGCACCAGAGTACCACCTCGGATTACTGACCTGCAAGAACCACGACTTATTCAGGGAGCATAAAACCCAAGTGCAGCAGTGCTTATAACCAGACACTCACAAACAAAGCACAGATGCCCTGTTGCATATGCACAGTGTCACACGGCAATCATGCATGCATGCTCGCTCACACTCACTGTGTGCTCAGGCCCGTGGCCAGGAATATTTATTTGGGGGGGCATGGCCCCGAGCAATGACAGCAACATAAGAGTGGTTCAGTGGATGGGAAAATAATCTTGCCCGTTGAATTGTTTAAAGATTTTTTACATTTTGATAAGATTGTTAAGACTGCTGAAAGCAGGACATGCAGTGAGAGTGGGTGTAAAACATTGTGTGATAGTGTGGGAAGGACTCATAGAAGGGTTTTGGTTTGGTAAGTGAACACAAGTACCTTATCTTTGTTAACCATCACAGAAACAATAGATTGCCAAGCACTCCCTTGGCAAATCACACAATGGGTTTAAAAATGCATACTGAATCGAACATTTGGAAGGGGCAGGGACAGCATCCCTGTTAAATTGCATTTCAAAATGCTATGTAACAATTGTTTGCAACCATAACTTGGGTCGTAAATCATACTTAGGTTACCAGCTCCTCGAAGGTGATTGTTGTGAATGTAAAACAAAAGTTTGGTGTGGAAGTGGTTCAGTGGAACTTTAAAATACAACATTTTAAATGCAGCACTGTTTCTTTCAAGACAAAAGGGCTGCCTTTAAAACAAAAAATATTGAAAACAAGATCACAGACATGGTGATCTGCTGACAGTAGGCCACCATTCCTCTAATGGCCATCCATTGGAGTAAGTCATCATCTTTGTCTTTATTCGACCTTCCGAGGACAGGTCATAAAAGGTACACAGAACAACAAACAAAGTTAAAATCCAAGCTCATTTGAAAATTGCAGTCGCGGTACAGGCAAGAACAATAATTTGATCAAAGATAAAGTGGCAGTGCAGATGAATTAGATTGCAGCAGATAAAGGCCAGTAATGTTAAAATTAATCTTATACAAAAAGAAAAAAGTTAGCAGCAACAATAAACATTAGAGCAGCAATACAAATACAGTACATACCAAGGCTGTTAAAAAACATTAATATTAAAACAGCATGTTCCTTCTCTTGGCTAAAGTGCACTTCAAAAAGCTTGCAACAGCAAAGCAAATGTCACAATCATTAAGTTGCATTAAAAAATACAAGGCCGCTTTACATTTAGAAAACTTATACCTGCGTAAAAGTGGTAATAAAAATTTCTTAGTGAATGGAAGATAAAATTGACAAAAAAAGACAAAGTGTAAAATGGTTTGGGTCGAATGTTTGTCACAAGGGCAAGTGGCAATAGTTTCATAAGAATACTGGCCCAAGGGGAAACATATTAACCAGCGAAATGACCCCCGCCTAAATCTCGTCAATAAATTCCTTTCATGAACATTATTTACATATAAAAGATACGGGGCATTATTAGGAGGATCTTGAATAAGGCAATAATCTCTGACAGAGGGTTTGGACACTTCGACCAGTTCCCTAGAGGATTCTTTATGTTTTCGGAAGCTATCCAACACCCTCTGTCGGTCCCCTTTGCCAATTGATTTAGGGGGCTCAAACAGGGAATCGCAACCAAGTTCCATGAGGCAAGATTTAATATATTGTAGCCAAGGGATAGAAAGGCCTCGCGAACAACTTAAACAGTCTCTAATAATTGCCCAGTTTAGCTCAGCTTCTTCGTTAGCCCAAACAGAGCACCAGGTGGCTAAAGGTGCTGCGTTTATAGTATCCTGTACATAGTCATGGCCTATCTCCAGGTGGAGAGAGAAATGTGGCGCTGAGGGCGGAACTCCTAAAACTCTGCGACAAAATCTATTCTCTTCGGTCTGTATAGCATGCGCATCCCTACATCCCCAAATACCCATGCCATATGTTAAGATCAGTACACATTTGCGGTTATAGATGTCTAAAATTGGGGCAATGGGCTTTTTTACCTATAGACATTGCAAGGGAGAAGGTGGTCCCAACTGCTCACGTAGAGCGTATTATTCCATTTTTTATGCAGGTATGCCATGTACAACCTTCTTCGAATTCCAAACCTAAATACGGGAAGGAACTAACCCTCTCCAGGCTCTTGCCCTCCACATTCAAACAGTGGGATTTGGTATTTTTGGGGCCACAAATCATTATAAAAGTTTTCTTGTAGTTTGGCTCCAGCCCCAGGTCCTTCATAAAACAGATATAACTGGCAATGAGTTTTTTTAGGCCATTCGAAGTCCTTGCAGGAGTACTGCGTCATCCGCATAGAGAAGCGCTGGCACGGCCTTTTTCTCCACTTGTGGGACATCAGCCCCAACTGAAACCAAGGTGTTCTCCAATTCATTAGTATAGAGGAGAAATTGGATTGGGGCAAGGACACAACTTTGGCGCACCCCGCGCTTGATGTTAAACAGCTCTGACCACTCCCCGGCATTGCCATACCTCACTGAAGCAGAAAGATCGTGATGAAGTAGCCTCAGTAAAGAGACCAGGCCCACGTCGACTCCCATGTTAATTAAAATGTCCCACAGCTTAGAGCGTGAGACATAGTCAAACGCACTGGTCAGGTCCATAAAAGCCAGATGAGTGGAAGCCCCCTTTGCATAATTATATTTGGCCAAAAGAAGGTGAAGATTAAGGCACTGTTCGATTGTGCCTAGTCCCTTCCTAAAGCCCTACTGGCTGGAGGCCAAGATGTGGTTTGCGTTTATCCAGTCCAGTAGGCTATCTAACACAAATCTCCCGATAATTTTAACGGAAGAATCCAAAAGGGATATCGGCCGATAACATTTGGGGTCGTGCACGTTACCTTTTTTAAAAATAGGCACAATGACCAATGAGCGCCAAGACTTTGGAACTCTCTCATTACAAACGGAATTAAAAACTGCATTAAGTACCGAAGTCCAGAATGCTGGATCTTCCTTAAAAAGGTCCAATGGGATTCCATCTGGTCCTGGAGCCTTATTGCCTTTGCTACACTCAATTGCCTTACGGACTTCCTCTTCATTAAAAACAAGATTTTGACATGCTAGGTTTAACTGTACTGACTCAACTGTAGCAGCAGAGTCAATGGAATAGAGACCAGCGTAGTGCGTCACCCAAGTCTCAGGTGATATGTGAAAAGTTACAGTATCGCCTGATAAAGTAGGAGATAAGACTGACCAAACTGCTTTCCAGAAGGCATTGGGATCTTTGGAGCGACAAGCGCCCACTATTAATTCCCACTTCTCCTTCAAAGCTGACTTTCTCTTTTTTGTAGCAAGCTTGTACAGTTTCCTACTTTCCCTAATCGCAATCAGATCTCTAGGTTTTTGCTTTAGAGCCCTGCGTAGAATGTTATTAGCTTCTCTGCAGGCATTGTTAAACCATGGATGTGCTTGAGTGCAAGGCTGGGTGACCGGTCTAGAGATTTTTTTTTTTACTTCATCTAATAAGTCTACAAAGCTAGACAGGATACAGGGTGAGTCGCGTGGCTTGCAATTACAACTATGCAGCAGGGCTGAACTGATGGATATTACCTGGGACATTATGCTGTTCATGTTCGCTGAGCGCCATACCACCCTGCGCCCTGCGTCCTTAGTGGATAATGACTGGGTGGTTAAGGGCGTGTGCCTCTGCCGCATGAGTGGAAGTGCTATCTTGGCTGAGATCGGATTGTGGTCACTATAAGACTGAATAAGGACCTCACAGTCCTTAATAAGGGGGAACATACTCCAGGTCACAAAAATATAATCAATGATCGTTCCTGCCCCCCGACCTATAAAGGTGGGAATGTATTGATCTGTCGGTACGGGGGCCCCATTAACCAAACCCTTTTCTAACAAGTAGGAAGATAGGACCCGCCCCCTGGCAGCCATCACATTGAGGTCCGACTCTTGGGCAATTGTCTCAAAGACAGTTGGAGTTAAAGACAGAGGAAACCCCAATTTTACGTTGAAGTCCCCCGCCAATAGCAGCTTAAAGGGACAGTCCGCTCGAGCTTCTCTCTCCGAAAGCATATCAATTAACACAAATAGGCCGTGGAAGTCCCCCTTGGAAGTAAAATAGTTATTGTAGAAATTTACCAACTACAGCTTATTATTATCATTCCAGGTAAGGCAAAAGGCCTGTGCTTCCCCCTGTGCCTGGGATAATTGAACAATCAGGGCAGCGATTTCCACTTTAAACCAGGCCGACAGGCCCCCTTTAGCTCTACCTGCTTTATATGGCATAGCGGGCAGGCTAAAGCAAGTAAACCCGTCGAAAGTAATATCCTTGCTCTCCCAAGTTTCTTGCAAGAGGACTATATCATAGGTCAAGATAAAAGATTGCCAACCCTCCAATCTAATCCTTGAAGCTACTCCCGCTATATTCCAGCTTGAAATTTTCAATCCTACGTTGTCTATTTGGATATTTTCTATACCCGCACACACACTGGCCCCTGGAGGGGAAAGGTTCTTAAAGGGACCAGGGGGCAGTTGATGGACAGTAGTTAACCTAGCAAGGGCCTCCTCAGAATTCTCGAGGACCAGTCCTGCACCCCGTGGATTATCTGGCAAGGAATTATTCACTTGTACAGCTGGAATATAGTCACAAGGAAATCCAACCTTCTCCATAGAGCCAGACACCGTGGGGGGAGGATGATGTCGGGGGGAGGTTGACAATTGGGTAAAAACTAAAGTATCAGATAGCCTTCCACCTCCTGGAGATCAGGACACACAGCCACCTCCTTGAACTGTCAATCGATATCTTCTAGCCCGGCCAATGAAGCAAATCTGTTGGTGAAATGGAGAGATACAGAAAAAGGGGGTCTAGGCAGCACAGAGTCAAAAAGAACAAGGTTATCCGGAGTGCGATATTGATTCGCAAGATGCTGATAAAAGAAACCAAGAGGGACTATCTTGATGGAACTAGTTTTGACCATTCCCGTACTAGCTTTGTGCAATATTTCCTTTACTAATGTTGGGGTACAAAAATTCACCACAATGACATCTCCATTATTACCATGACCCCTACCCCTACCCCCAATGCCTCCCACCCGTCTAGCCATCAAAATGTCTTTAGATATGTCTCAGTTACCAGCGGCATTATTGTTCAGCCAGTGAATAGATTTGTTCATCAGGCCTCTAGTGGTTTCCATGTTGGTTGCTGTGAGTCTGGGCACATTAGTCAATATAACGACGTTCGGGGCGGATGCTGGAGGAAGATCCAGGATGGCCTGGTGAATGGCAGGCTGGATAGTGTGTAAATTGGCGTGTGACTGAACACCAGCATTGCTCTCGGTGGAAATGGTAGGAGTAAAGTCAGAGGCCAAATGCTGGGTACAAGAGGAAATCCTAAGATCCGACGATTTCACCAGGTAGGATTCAATTTTCGCTAGGCGATCAAAAATGGGGCGTAACTTGGAGTCCAGGAGGTCGCCAAGGCATTTGCTGAGACTGTGCCAGGTGTTCTCGTTAGCGTCATCCAAGCCACCGGTAGGGACTCCATCTGGATCCTTATTCTGCGGGGGAACTTTGGTGGTTCTAGCAGAGTTTCTTGGCTTGGTGGATTTATCAATTTTTCTCCTCCGCTTAGCTCTTGGGGTGATCTCCCCTTCAGAGTCACAAAGCTGATCACCACCATCTGTGCCAATTGGACCTGACACAGGCCCCCCTCCGGGTACAACCCCCAAGCAGACTGAACCCTCACCCTCGTTGTAGACCGGCGACACAGAACAGACCTGGCTCATAAGTGCCACAGGTGAGCATGTTGATGTACTCTGGGTTGCTGGCAGACTGCGTTGGCTTTGATCAATAGGTGGATAAATAGGTTCTTCAGGTGTGAGGGAGAGACCGCGCTCTACCAACCGAATCTCATTGTAACCATTTCCACAGCTCGGGTGAGATAATTATCAATGGTTGAACGGGTGCGGGGAGGAGGTAGCTTACTGGAGACGCTTAAGGCAACCTTTCTCTTGCCCATTGTAAAAGTTCTATCTGGCCGAAGAGCAGGTTTAGGATAGAAAAAATAAGGTGAGCAGGAGAGACAGGCATAATTTACATCAAGCAGACACAACCAGCCACTGTTCTCGTAGTGTCAAGGAGAAAACAGACACTGTACCTTGGGACGTATTCCGATGAAAATGTAAGGAAGCCTCGTTGCAGGTCTTAGGGGGATGGCCCAGCCCAGCCTTGTCCGGGCTTTGACGGGCTTTGACGGGCCCACCCTTGCCCAAGGCTTCGCCCGGGCGCGGCCCAGGCACGCCCGTGCACGTCCCGCGCTGCGGGAGCCCACAAAGTATTTTAAAGCGCCTCCTGGCGCAAGAGACTGACGTCGGCGGCAACGGCCGCTTGGGAGGCTGGGACTCGTGGTCCTGTCCCCCTCTCCGCTTCTGGCAGCAGGCAGCAGCAACAGAACGGGCGTCCCGCGCTGAGGGAGCCCACAAAGGATTTTAAAGCGCCTCCAAGCGCAAGAGACTGACGTCGGCGGCAATGGCCACTTGTGAGGCTGGGACACGTGGTCCCGTCCCCCTCTCCCCTTCTGGCAACAGGCAGCAGCAACAGAACGGGCATCACGATTTGCCCCTTAATTCATGAAGAGTAATGGGGTAGGTTGGATTGTGCCTCACTCCAAATCCTTATTGTGCGAAATGACCTATTAATACATAGGTCGGTTCATCAAATAATTTAGCTGCCAAAAAATAAATGTTGCAAATTATGTATGTCTGGACCTAAGTTTCTGTTATGAATTGCTAATATTAATTGCATAGTAAATGTCCTTTGCAGAGGGTTATGCAAATAACAGATTTCTATTATTATCACTCTTCTTTTTCTTATTGGTTCACAGAGATAGGGAAACTGTTCCTTCCCCACCTTAGATCTTAACGCGACATAAGAAAGAACATGGGCAGGGTATTTTACAATGCTCGCTGTTGTTTGCGCTCCTTGGGGGTAAAATTAGTATATTTCCAGCAGTAGAAAACAAATAGGCCTGATGCACTGGCCTAATGTCTGCAGCTCAGTCAGGAGGTGGTCAGGACTGCCAACTGGCCTCAAAATGCGGGGCTAACTTCATTCAGTTGTGTCTTTATAGCCGACACCTTTTTGCAGTCTGGGATTTGCAGACTCACTTTTCCAAACAATGTATGAATTGCATATTGTAAAGTGTTGTTGGCTATAAGGTGGTTCTGGTTGAAGATGTCAACGGTGACAGTTGACAGGTATTTGAGAGTAAGCGTGAAATAGATAGGATATCTCATTCCAATTGGACAACTTCTATCCATGTGATGAGCTAATCTCATTGAGGCCTCAGGTTTTACTTTTGACTCGTTCACTCTTGGTGTTATGTATGAGTAGTCGTAGGTACCCAACCTATGTACGAGAAAATCAGAAAGTTTAAGGGCATCCACTTGTTGTGATTGTGCATCTACAGTATCTAGCATTGTGTTCAAATTATTGGGCTATGTTCATACCCTGCAGCCCCTTGCTTCCTCCCTCTCTTAAGCTGACTACCTCCGCCTCAAGGGCTGGTCTCTTAATGTTTCTATTGACCTGCAGGGGCAGTAGTTGAGCCTTCTGCAGACCAGCCCCTCCTTCCTCCCCCTGGAAAATGTTGCTCTGCTCACTTATTTTGTCTCGCCCATCAACGTGTCCATCTCAGGCATCCAACTAAAAGGAAGAAGGATAAAAGTGTCTGTCTGTGGTGTGTTCCCTGCTTGTGTCTGATAGACGTGAGGACGTGAGCCAGAGTTTGGTTCCTTTCCATCTCTGTTCTCTCATTCTCTGAGCTCCTACCCACTCAGCCATCGATTAACTCCATACACTACTGTTTTGGTGGTTGATTCTGTCACATATGGATAGACTTCTTTGTAGTTTAACAATCCCTCCAATGGATTACTCCTTTGTTTTTTCTGAGTGAGCATTATACATCACTTTTTTGATGTTTCAACAGCACCTACAATTAGTTGCTCTTCTGTTTCTCCCTGATGCTTCTAGACAAACTTCACATAATACGTTGAAACCTCCAAACCCTATATAAAGGCCCATGCCTAATTTCTTTATAACCATTGAGATGGGACGCATCTAGTCATCTATAATAAAGAAACAACATAGCTGCTCCACTATGATAAGTTACTACAGTTAAGTTCAGACATCAGAATGCCTGCTGCCAGCAGCCAGGATGAAAGGCAGTTTACCAATGAGATTGGGAGCTGGCTATTCCTTTTGATGTATTTTTCTAAAAAGAAAAGGTGAACAGCAATAAGAGATATTCATGCCAAGGTTTTTTTTTCACAGTGTAGGTCATTGCAAGAAAGTTAGAATCCCTACAAGTTTGTACACAATCTGATCCACAGCCTTTTTAACCTGACTTGCATTAAACTGATTCCATTATATTTTTTATAAAATTAGTATGTGCTTTTGGTGTGCTTTATTTTGAACTACAGATTCTGCTTTTATATTTCTTATCTGTAATGAACATGAAAGAGCAAGACACCAAGGCCCAGATAACCAAACATGTTGTGCTGCTTTTGTGATGCAAGACTGTGCAAATTGATTTTACAGTTTACTTTCCAGTGCAAAACTTGAGTTCTCACAAAGAAACGCAAAGAAGCCCTTAGCTTTGCAATAATCTGCAAAGGTGGGAGTTGCATGGGTTGCAGGTGTTAAAAAGTAGAAATTCTTTTATTTCTCCTAACTGTTCCCACTTCGTATCTGTGCTGCCCTGCAAAGTGGGCATTGCATGGGTTGTACATGTGCGTTCTCATGGAACCACCCTGGTTTTTTCATGTAAAACCCTATCTACTAACAATAGTAGGCAGGGTTTTGTGCCAAAGATAATGCCACTTTGAAACAGGCGTTAATAAGGAGAAATGCTTTTATTTCTCCTAACGTTTCCCACTTTGCACGTGTGCTGCACTGCGACGGCATACATCCAAAGTGGGAAAAGTTTTAAAGTTAGTCTAAGCATAGTATTTTGTAATAGAAAGTTGCCCTTCCAGTACAAAACATATGCAAGACTCATGCAGACACCCTTGCACAATGGTGCAAATGTGTGTACATGGCACTAAGCAGCCTGATTGTGCGTTGGCCCTAGGGAGAGAGGAGGAGAGGAGGAGAGTCCCATATCTCTGTAGATATGGCTCTTTTCTCCTCTGTCTTGTCACGCAGATACTTTGGTTGCTGTGCTGCATTTAGTAACTTCTTTGATTATCTGAGTCCAAGGTTTTAAGATGTTTGCAGCAAGGGGGATGTTATAAAAATCCCCCAATTTACAACGCACCAGGGGGCACGTTTGCACAGTGGTGCAGGGAGGGGGCGTGGCCTGATGTGACAAAAGTGCAAACGCGCCCTGTGGCGTGTTTTAAGTTGGGGGATTAAGTCCCCTTGAATCCTGAGGGTCCCTGGGGGCCAACTAGCTCACCAGGTACCTCCAGTAAGCGCCAGGGAGCTGCGTTGCAGAGAGGTGGTCCAAGGCAATGCCCCCTTTTTACACCAGTCTGCAACGCAGCTCTGTGACACTTACTGGAGGTAGCAGGTGGGCTAGTTGGCCCCCAGGGACCCTCAGGACTCAAGGGGATTTAATCTCCCAATTTACAACGCACCAGGGGGCGCGTTTGCACAGTGGTGCAGGGAGGGGGCGTGGCCTGATGTGACAAGGGAGCAAACTCGCCCTGTGGCGCGTTTTAAGTTGGGGGATTAAGTCCCCTTCAATCCTGAGGGTCCCTGGGGGCCAACTAGCCCACCAGGTACCTCCAGTAAGCGCCAGGGAGCTGCGTTGCAGAGAGGTGGTCCAAGGCCACGCCCCCTTTTTACACCACTCAACAACGCAGCTCTGTGGCGCTTACTGGAGGTAGCTGGTGGGCTAGTTGGCCCTCAGGGACCCTCAGGACTCAAGGGGACTTAATCGCTCAATTTACAACGCACCAGGGGGCACGTTTGCACAGTGGTGCAGGGAGGGGGCGTGGCCTGATGTGACAAGTGTGCAAATGCACCCTGTGGCGCGTTTTAAGTTGGGGGACTAAGTCCCCTTGAATCCTGAGGGTCCATGGAGGCCAACTAGCCCACCAGGTACGTCCAGTAAGCGCCACAGAGTTGTGTTGTAGAGAGGTGTATAAAGGGGCATGGCCTCGGACCACCTCTCGGCAACGCAGCTCTGCGGTGCTTACTGGAGGTACCTGGTGGGCTAGTTGGCCCCCAGGGACCCTCAGGATTCAAGGGGAATTAATCCCCCAACTTAAAACCCGTGATGGAGCAGAGTAAATGAAAAAATTTAACCCCTAACAAATTTTATAAATAATTAATAAACATGTTCGTTTTAAATGTATTAATCAACAATGTATGTGAGGGAAGGGTAACACGCAAGTATGTGTGCTGAATAATCTATTTACAAATGTCTGTGTGTCTAATTATAACATAAAAATAATTGCGTACTAATTAAATAATAAATGCATGATCCGTGCTTTATAGAAATAAAACGTGATGTTGCAAAAACAATAGTGATGGTAAGTAAGGAACAGCCTAAATGTTGCTTTCTGCTAGGTAATAACTAATTGGGGTACGTAGAAGACGGGAGGGAAACGAAAAGGCTATGTTTCTCTATTTTAATTATGTTTTGTTTATTTCTAAATAGTGCTTTTAAGTCTAATCGAGTGGCGATATAAAATGGCTGCCGTTTACTAGAGTGCGCACGCGCCGAAAATACACATGATGAGGGAGAAAAAGCTGGAGAAAGACTGACCACGTGATGGTGCTGAAAGGCTAGGATGCAAGAAATGGTCAAGGCTGATGTGACCTATTTGAACTGATAATGTGCCGTGGTGATCAGCAGAGAATCGTGGGAAACAGTTTTAAGAGAAAGGACAATGCCTGCAGAGTTCTCGAATGTATCGAAAGAAGTTACAAATGTACTGATCGAAGCGGATGGAAACATGACATGAACTGTGAGAAAGGAAATGAACTTATGCATTCCAAAGAAACTGGTCTGATCTGGGACGAATTGATTGAAACTGAAATGGTGAAACCGGACTTGACCAATGAAAATGAGGCGCGTTATTAATGTTGCAACAATTTAGTTAGCAAAGCTAGAATTAGGGTATAAGTAGGCCTACTCTTAGTGGGAGGGGTACATGATTCCATTTTATTCCAGAATTGATGCTGTAGAAGATGCTGATGGAGTTAGAATTGCTGAGAGACTGTTAGATGAGACGGGTTGCGGTAGCTGATGCTGACGAGCTGAAGTTTCTGTTGCTGTCTTTATTTTCCAGTTGAGTATGAGAATCATTTTATTTTCCAACTTTAAACTTAGTTTAGAAATCATTAGGCTAAATTAGGAAGATAGGTAGGTTAATTAGGATTTTCCTCATGACAAAATTTCCTTTCTGCAATAAAATTGACTTTGCTTAATAAATATTTGATTTAATAAATGTATGAATAATTGAATAATAAAGTCTAAATTCTTTTCCATGCCTTTAAATTTATATAAACTTTAAGATTCTTAAACCAAATGACTCAGTGATTATTTACTAAATGTTTGCAAAATTAGTAATAAGTTATTGTGATTTAGCTGGTTCTTGATCACTATTAACTAAGACCTACTAGATGATCCATCGACTAAATGAGCAGGATTGCCTTATAAAAGAAATAATAATTGACAGGTTATGGTAAAAGGTATCTCCGGCTCCTTCCAGCGGTACAACATTGTGTTTTTAGTTTACTCTTTTCTCCTAGGAGTTATAATCCAGGTGAGTGTGTGTGTGTGTCTAGGCGATGTCATGGGCCCCATCGTCATGTGGATGTAAAAATAAGTCGCGCCTGGATGACCGATGATAAAAGTGACCTGGGAGAATAATAGTTTTTATTGTATCCGCTGCATCAGATTTCTTGGTAGCAGAGGATGGTTTCTATAGATTAGTTTGGTGATTATTGATTATTGATTATTTTGATGACTAACACTATATGTTGAGTCACGTTATGTTATATGTGAGTTTTCACGCTTCTGGGATGTAGGAAGTGGAACACGTGTGGCAAGAGAAGTCACATGGAATTTGGTACATGGTCTGAATTCATTTTGGTAATAACGCAGGTTGTGTTATGTTAGGGATTTTCTGTACGAAAGGTGTATAGTTGAGATAGCAAATCACGTTTTCTTGTGAAACTCTGGCCTTAATTCTCAGGAGCAGTATAGTCTCCACATGTGTCTTATCCCCAGAGATACGGGTTTACTGTTTGCTTGAAAGAAGGGTAAGGTAGAGGGAAGTGCTACTTTATCGGCAAAAGTTAATAATTCTGTGGTAGGGTAGAGGTAAGTGCTGCCTACTGGAAATACAGGATTCTTGTGTAAAAGGACGAAGCTGTCACTTTTGTTTAGCGAATCAGACTATGGAATTGTTTTAAATGTTGTAACTAACGAAGAAACATTGAAAAGAAAATTGCCGATAATTTTTGTAAAGGAGGGGTAAAAGAGCAGGAGTGACGTAGACAGTGCCGCGCTAGGATTGGATAGTGCGCTAGTCACGTGAACGCAAAGACAGGAGTGACGTAGAAAAGTGCCGCGCTGGGATTGGTTGGTGCGCGGAAGGAGGAAACCGTTCTGATTGGTGTGTTGGTGTGAGTCGCGCTGTGATTGGTTAAAGTTCCGTACACGGAACAGTGCTGAATTTTAGAGAGTTTTGAAGAGAAAACCTATCGAAAACATGTCGTATTATGATTATGAAAGGGAGAGAACGTCATGGATGACAAAAATTAAGAATTTCTTTAAGAAAGACAAAAAGGTTGTGACTAGAGAGGGACAAGTAATTCCTCCGCCGAAATCAGCAGCTTCACATATGATGCTGAAATATGGATATCATACATGCATATGGTTAGAAAATTGGGCAAAGTATACGAAAAATGATGGAGCATTGGCTTTCCCTGAGAATGGTTCATTTAGTGTAGCGGTTTTGCGGAACTTGAGAGAAAAGATGACAAATTTAGAACCTAGACCAAGACCGACACAGTTTGAAGCATTGACAGAGTGGGAAGATGAGATGTATGAGCGAGAGAGATTCAGAGGTTTGAGGAATCATGAGTTTATGCCTGGAAGAATGTGGGGAATAAATCATGAAGATAGAATAAAACGATGGAGGTGTGCTAACATGACAGGAGGTTTGTTTCCGGCTTTTACAGTTGAGGAAGGGACTAAGAGAAAACGTACTGAGAAAAAGAAACATATGGAGAGGGAAAAATATATGCATGAGAGTGAAACAGATGATGAATTGCTGGAAGATATTTTAAATAGAAATCCCCCTCCGTATCAGCAGAGTTCTACGGTGGTGACACCTAATGCGCCGCCTATGGAGACTGTGCGAAATAAAAGTCCTGAAAGAAGAGTTGAAATAAATAGGTCACAAGATCAAATGAGAACTTCACAAAATGAAGGAGTAGAAAGTGACAATGCAACTGAATTAGCAAGGACGACAAAAGAATTAACTGAGAAAATTAGAGAATTAACGAAAAACATGGAAGCTGTAACTGTACCCGTAACAATAGGTCCAGTAATACCGGTTTTTGAAAATCAGAAAATTGATGAACGCTCTTTAGTGATTCCTATGAATTCACAATTTCAGAGAGAAAGAGAAGGGATGGAACAAAGTGCAAGCACAAGTAATTTGGCTAGTACTTACAGACCAAGTCCACCTACAAATTTGACAGTAAATGAGTGTAATGGTAGGAAAATGCCTATGGTAACAGAATCTGCAACAGTGACACCTGAAAAGAGTGGTAATTGGATAGAACTAAATAATACGCCTATAGGTCCGACTCCTGATGAGTTAAATGAATGGATGAAGACATTTAAAATGAAAGAACCAGAAGAAAAACCATTAGATGTAATTAGGTTAAAGATTGACATCGAAGAATTAATTTTGGGAACGATTGGTACAGAAAAACTGAAAAATTACCAGGATGATGAGATTATGTTTCTGTGCAAAAGTATTACATGGAGAGCTAGAAATTTACATGACAAACTGGAAGAGATAGCAAGTGAAATTGGAGTGGATTTTGTGAAAGTAAAGACATTGCAGAAACCGTACAGAGTAGACTTTTGTGAGAAAGATATTGAAAATTTGAACACAGCAGGAAGGCTGACACAGATAAAGGAGTTAATTGTTTTATTGAGAAAATGGGGTGATGTGGACAGATGGAAAGTCAGGTGGTCAAAGAAGTATGAGAAAACCACAGACAAAGCTTCGTTAGCTTTTATGATAACTGAAAAGGAACCTGTTGCAAGAGAATACCCTATGAGAGAAACTCCAGGTGGTAGTTATGTGCATGTTCCCTGGACTAGACAGGATATACTGTCATTTACCAATGACTTCCCGAAGCTGAGAGAGAAACCAGTTGAATGGTACCGACAAGTGGAGAGGTTTGTGAAGGTTTCAAAGGTGTTGTGGATAGATTTAGATGGATTGTTTGACATAGTAGTGCCAACTGATTTGTGGACTGAATGTAAAATTACAGTTGATTAGCCAACCACAGAATATCCAAGAGATCCTAAGACAGGAGCTCCAAATCCTGAGGTGATGCGGAAATATGATAAGGTGATTACCTTTTTGAAAAATAAGATTCCTCCTAAAGAAACAGATTGGGTAAAAATAGACAGAACTACAGAGGAAAGTAAGGAGTCAGTACACGCCTACTATGAGCGATTGTTGTTGGTTTTCAAGCAGTATAGTGGTTATGAAGAGTTGAGTGAAAAGGATATGAGTCATTTTGTATATAGATTTGTGTTTGGACTGAAACCAGAGATAAGTGAAATGATTAAACAACATATGATTAACTGGCAAAACGGCACTGTAGACGAAGTGCTGAGGTATGCTAAGTATTGTAGTGATGATATTGAGAGTAGACAGCGTAAATTGAAAGAGAAGGCAATGTGGGCACAGGTGAAAGTGGCAGAGAAACAGGAAGCTCAATTGAATAATAGTGGGAATGAAACAGGACAGAATAAACCTCGACCTAACATAGGTAAAGGGAAAGGTCAAATGAGTCTAGAAGAGGCAAAGAAAAAATGGCCATGTCATAATTGCGGAAAGATAGGGCATTGGAGAAACGAGTGTAAGTTCCCACCTAAACCTAATCCGGAAAATCAATCATTAAATCCACAGGTGCAGAATGAGGTAGTTGTTCAACAAGGTCAGGTGCCACAACCACCACTTCCCAACAGTGTTAACCAGCAGAAATACAGTACAGAAACAGGATTCTACGGAGGAGAGCAGGTAACACAGTTGCCGCGAGCAGCTAATATTTCTCAGTATTGGTTGCGTCAGAGTGAGGATGAGTCGGATGAAAGTTTCTGACGGTGCCTAGGAGAGGGAAAAGAGTGCGTACTTGGCGCAACTCTAGAGGTAGATCAGTCTGGTCCCTTTGTGGATGGAGAAGTGAATGGTGCAAATGTAACATTCCTTGTCGATACTGGAGCTACCCGTTCTACTGTTAGGTCAGTGGAAATTCCAAACCTTCCTCTCTCAGGTGAACATATCCAAGTAGTTGAGTGCAATCAGCAGATTAAAACACCACTTACTGAATTAGTGGAAGTAAAAATTGGTCCTTTCAGTAAAATGCATAGATTTGTAGTGTGCGATTGTAGTCCCGTAAATCTTTTAGGTCGTGACCTTTTGTGTAAGATGAACTGCACAATTTATTGTACGCCAGATGGAATTGGATTTCAGACCCCAGATGAAGATGTATTGTATAAAGTGACATTAATGAATCAGGAACCAGAAATGAATGCTTTGTTTCCTGCATTTGATGCAGAAAAACTACCAAAAGAACTAAAAGAGACAGTAAAAGAAAATGTGTGGGATTTTACAGGAGAAGATATTGGATTAATGAAAGAAGTAGATCCCATAAAAATCACAGTAAAAGAAGGAATAATTTACCCAAATACGCCACAGTATAAATTGACTCCAGAAATAATTGAGGGAATAACTCCAGTGATAAATAAAATGATTGAACAGGGAATTTTAAAAGAGATAATGAGCAGTCCATGTAATTCACCTATAATGGGATTGAAAAAGCCAAACGGAACATATAGAATAGTACAGGATTTGAGAAAGGTCAATAAAATAGTTGTGCCATGTTGTCCAATAGTGCCAAACCCTGCAGTAATTCTATACCAAATTCCACATGAAGCTGAGTGGTACACCGTGATAGATTTATGTCACGCATTTTTCTCTATTCCTTTACATCCAGATAGCCAGCCATTATTTGCGTTCCGGTTCGGAGAGTGTATTTTGGCATGGTGCCGAATTCCTCAGGGGTATACAGAAAGCCCCTCAATCTTTAATCAGATTCTAAAGAAATCCCTGGAAGATTTAAAAATGCCAGAAAAGTCAGTGATGGTGCAGTATATCGATGACCTGTTGGTGGCATCGAAAACAAAAGAAGCATGTGTCAGTGATACAATTGCTTTACTGAACCATCTAGAGAAAAGAGGACATAAAGTGTCCCCTTCAAAATTGCAGTTTTGTCAGAAAGAAGTCCAATATTTAGGGCATAAAATTGAGAAAGGAGTGCGAAAGATAACGACTGAGAGAATAAAAATGATTCAAGGAATGAGAGCACCAATGACGCAAAGAGAGGTAAGAATGTTTCTGGGAATGGTTGGATATTGCCGACAATGGATAAGTGGTTTCTCATTGATTGCTAAGCCATTACAAAAGCTGACCAAGAAGGATGTTAAGAGATCCTTTTGAATTGAATGACGAAGAAATGAAATCTTTCAAAGAACTGAAAAAGAAATTGTGTGAGGCCCCTGCTTTGGGGATGCCTGACTATGACAAGGATTTTGAATTGTACTGCAGTGAAAGAGATGGATGTGCATTTTCAGTTCTGGTACAAAAACATGGAACAATGAAGAGACCAATTGCTTATTTTTCAGCTGTTTTAGACCCTATAGCAAAAGCGTTGCCTGGATGTCTGAAAGCTGTTGCTGCTACTTGTGTAAGTCTGGAACAAAGTGAAGGTATAGTGATGGGGTATCCACTGAGAGTATATGTTCCCCATTCAGTGGAGATTCTTTTGACAAGAACAAAAACATAGTACATGACACGTAGTCGGCTGACTAAGTATGAAAAGGTAATTCTGAGTGCAGGAAATGTGACCATAGATAGATGTATGAATGTGAATCCTTCGACATCATTGCCAGATGAAGAGAGTATAATTGAACAAGATGAAGTAGATCATGATTGTCTGAATGTGCTGGAATATTGCACAAAACCAAGAGCTGACATAAAAGATGAACCTTTAAAAGAATCAGATTATGTCATGTTTGTGGATGGCTCATGCTTGAGAACAGGAGAAGGAGTTTTAAGCGCAGCTTACGCAGTGTGCACAGTGGCGACTGTGATGGAAGCGTCTTGTCTGAAAGGAATAAGGTCTGCCCAAGTTGCAGAACTGATTGCTTTGATTCAAGCATGTAAGTTGGGAAGAAATGTACGAGTTACGATTGTGACCGATAGCCAGTACGGTTTTGGTGTTGTGCATGACTTTGGTCAGATTTGGTCACAAAGAGGTTTCTTGACGTCTGCAGGAACACCTATCAGAAATGGAGATTTTGTGAAAAAACTGCTTGAGGCGATACAGCTGCCTAGGCAGATAGCTGTAGTGAAATGCAAAGCACATAAGAAAAATGAAGATTACATAACTGTTGGAAATAATTACGCCGACGAGATAGCCAGATATTGTGCAGAGAACATGGTATCACTGAATAAGACTCGAAAAAGGGAGCATATTTCTTCTCCTTTGCTTTTTACTAACACTGTCGAGACATGGGATGAGGTGAGACAGTTACAGGAAGTTACAGGTGAGGAGGAAAAGGATACATGGATAAAAGCAGGATGTAGGAGACATGAAAACAATGCTGTATGGGTTTACAGAGATGAAAGACCGGTTATGCCTGATAGCATGATTTCAGACATGGCACGGATGTACCATGGATAAACTCATATTGGGAGAGATGCAATGATCAGACTTTTTAGACAAACATGGTATAACCCAAAATTCAGAGCCATAGCTGAAAGTCTTTGTCAAAGATGTCTTATTTGTCAGCAGTTTAATCCAGGAAGAAAAACAATAGTGAGTCTAGGAACAATAGGACGAGAAGGAGGTCCGTTCACTAGAATGCAATTGGACTTCATTGAGATGCCCCCTTGTAACAGACTAAGATATGTTCTAGTGGTCGTCTGTTTGTTTTCTCGTTGGGTGGAGGCATACCCGACAAGAAGGAATGATGGAATAACAGTAGCAAAACTTATGCTACGAGAATTCATTCCGAGGTATGGTTTTTCAGTCACGATTGAGACAGATAGAGGAACACATTTTCAAAATGAGCTGATTCAATTAATTTGTGAAGCATTAAGTATTAAACAGAAACTGCATTGTGCATACAGACCAGAGGCTTCTGGGGTAGTAGAGCAAATAAATGGAACAATTAAGAACAGGTTAGGAAAAATGTGTCAAGCTACAGGACTCAAATGGTCCGATGCACTGCCCCTTGTCCTGATGACCATCAGAAGTATTCCTGAAAAGAAAACTGGACTTAGTCCTCATGAAGTGATCATGGGACGAGCAATGAGACAAGCACAAGTACCTGTCAACAAATTACTGACTATAACTGATGATCTAGTGCTGGATTATTGCAAAGGACTGGCTGATGTGGTGCGTTCTGTGTTTCATCAGGTTGGACCGGATGCGACCACTCTTGAAAGAAAACCAGCCCACGACTTGAATCCAGGAGACTGGGTCCGCATAAAAGTCCACAGGAGAAGAAACTGTCTAGTTCCTCGCTGGGATGAGCCACGACAGGTAATCCTGGTGACAACGACTGCAGTCAAGTGTGCAGGAGTGAAAAACTGGATCCATGCCAGTCATACAATCAGAGTTCCAGAACCTGAAGATCGACATGTGAGTCGACATCTGGAAGTGTGGGATGACAGTTCAGCGTCTGAGACAGAAAGACGAAGAAAAAGGGTGCCAGAACTTGAAGATCGACCTGTAAGTCGAGATCTGGAAAACCCAACTACAAGTGCCACTATAGAAGAAGAAGAAGAAGAAGAAGGAGAAATTGCAGAAATTCCAGAACTTGAAGATCGACCTGTAAGTCGACATCTGGAAATATCTGACACAAGTTCAGGATCTGATGATTCAGTCGAAAACTGTGAAGAGTTTCGAAGAAGAACTTGGAAATTTGAAACAATTAGAGAAGAGAATGAGCAAGAAAATGATCTGAATGAACAACCAAGTACAAGCTATGGTGAGGATCTTTCAAAATTGATATTAATAGATAATAAAGGGAAAGTGTCAAGTAGAAAGCTAGAAAATCGAGAAGAACCCCGAGGAGCAATAGGGACAGACAGTAAAACAAAAGAACAGGGAAATTTAGAAGCAGAGAGTGAGTTAAACACCAATTCGGAAGAACCCCGAGGAGGGACAGAATTAGATGAGCAAAAGGAAAGAACCGAACCACAAGTAAAAGAAAGCGAGATCATAAGTTTCAAAATAAGAGACAATTCTGAGAGAGTTGAAACAGAATCTGAAGAAAGTGGAGAAGAAGGGAAAACGAGGTCAGAATCAAGGAAAAGAAACTGGAAATCAGAAAGAGGAGAAAAAGAAAGTGAAGCCAAAAGGCCAAGAAAAGGAGACAATTGGCCCAGCAATATAAGAAGATTGAGATACAGAATAATAAAAACAGGTGGAAATAGTGCTGAACAAGTGAATGAAATAACGAGTCAGAATGAGCAAGAAAAACAAAGTGGAAAACGATTGCAGAAATCGAAAAGAATAAAGAAAGTGAACTCAAAATACAAGTCACCTGAATGGCTATATAGTGCTCTAACTGATTACAAAGAAGAAAGAAACACTCACGAGAACCCGAGACTAAGAAACCGAATGGGTAAAGGTGAAGTGCAACAAACCTGAAGTGAGGACTTAAAGTTCTTCTGCCGGATGTGACAGTTTTACTGGATGTGACAAAGATACTGGATGTGACAAATCACCGGATGTGACAACGAAAGAATTCCGAAAAGAATTAAAAGAAAGTACCAAGCAAAGACTTTTGAATGCGGAGTGGCATTTAAGTCATTTCTGAGGTGTAGTGACACAGTTTTCTGAAATTAAACAAAGCTATAAAACAAAAATGGAGAATACTAGAGATAGAAGAGATAAATGTGATTTTCTAAAAAGATGGTGTAAAATGTGCTGCTTTTGTTCAGGATTATTAATGACAATATGGATAGTTTTGGCAATCACAATTCCTATTAGTATAGCTGTAGTAGAAGCAAAGAATGATACTAAACCAGAAAAAGAAACTAATATTAAAGAACCAGTTATTTTAAGAAGTAGTGCAGAATTACATAAGGATAAGTCAGTAGCAGATTTTTCTAAAAATGTTTTTACAAAATTATTGTACGAGTATGTAGAGACAATGGATGTGAGAGATTGTTATGTTTGTATGCAGTTGCCTGCATCAGTAACAGAAGGTGTGACTTATCATCACCTACCTCTAACTTATGGAATAACATGTAGTGTCATAGCAAGTTTGTTTTATAAAACAGGTAGATTAGAATTTTATTACACCGACATAGATAAGATTTTTGCAAATGTTCCTGTAGTTCCAGAACTAAACAAAGTAAAACAAGCGAAAACTCTAGGTGAATTCTTTTTAGAGCATAGAATTTTAACATTAGAAGAAATAGTTAAAAACAACCTTACCTGTGAGCTAAAGAAAGAAGAAAGGGTATTTTTAGAAATGGTTGAAGAAAGAAGAGTGAAATTTCAAAAAGAAGCAATAGAAGAGAAAAGAACACATCTATGGACGTTTGAGGAAGAGACTCATGAAGGGAAAAGGATAAATGCAGCAATGACATTAGATTGGCCGCAAACAGGGAAGTTGTGTATTAGGAGAAATAAGACAGTCTATGACAATTATTTTGTAGGTTCCAGTATCTGCCATGACAATTACCAAATTTTGGGAGGATGGGGATTCAAAGGTGGAAAAGATCCAATATTTCCAGGTATCTATTATATTTGTGGGAATAGAGCTTATTACAGGTTACCGGACCATTGGTATGGAACTTATTATGTAGGCCTGGTCTTTCCCAAAATTTTCCATATGGACAGAGAAGAAAAAGGAACATACAAGATGATTAATAGTTTTACACGTAGAAAAAGGGAAAGTTTTTCAGAAATTGTAGGTGATATTTTTGGAGCATTGATACCAGCAGTGGGAATATCTTTGAATGCATTTAAAATTGGAAATTATCCACAGTAGTAGATCGTCTGTCTACAGATACTGCGGGAGGGTTCTTGATGGTAAATACCGAAATGGTTGCCATGAGAGCTATGGTGATGCAAAATCGGCTTGCCCTTGACATTCTTTTGGCAAAAGAGGGTGGAATCTGTGGAATGCTGAAAGTCCAACATTGTTGCACTTACATTCCTGATAAAAGTGAAAGTATACAAAAGTATATCACAAATATTACAAATTTGCACAAAGAACTAGTTCCACTGGAGGTTGAAAGTGTCCTTGGAAAACTTGGTAAAGGGTTTTCTTCGGTAGCAAATTGGTTAACAAGAATGAGTAGACTAGTGATAGGGAAAGTTATAATAATAGCAACAGTAGCAATAATATTAGTTATGATGTTAAAAATTGTAATAACATGTATAAAAAGAAAAAGAAGACAAAATGAGATAAAAAGAAATAATAGAATAATGAAAGAAAGAGAGAGAGACATGGGCGAAATTGAGTTAGAGAAAATGAAAGAAAGTATGTACAAAGAGACAAGAAGACAAGATGAGATGGACACAGATGTATAACTAACAAAAAACAAAAGGATGAAAGACATATGCTGCCTGAAAAAGAAGTATAACTTGGGTTTTATGTGGTGATTTAAAAATCACCAAAGGGGGAGTTGATGGAGCAGAGTAAATGAAAAAATTTAACCCCTAACAAATTTTATAAATAATTAATAAACATGTTCGTTTTAAATGTATTAATCAACAATGTATGTGAGGGAAGGGTAACACGCAAGTATGTGTGCTGAATAATCTATTTACAAATGTCTGTGTGTCTAATTATAACATAAAAATAATTGCGTACTAATTAAATAATAAATGTATGATCCGTGCTTTATAGAAATAAAACGTGATGTTGCAAAAACAATAGTGATGGTAAGTAAGGAACAGCCTAAATGTTGCTTTCTGCTAGGTAATAACTAATTGGGGTACGTAGAAGACGGGAGGGAAACGAAAAGGCTATGTTTCTCTATTTTAATTATGTTTTGTTTATTTCTAAATAGTGCTTTTAAGTCTAATCGAGTGGCGATATAAAATGGCTGCCGTTTACTAGAGTGCGCACGCGCGGAAAATACACATGATGAGGGAGAAAAAGCTGGAGAAAGACTGACCACGTGATGGTGCTGAAAGGCTAGGATGCAAGAAATGGTCAAGGCTGATGTGACCTATTTGAATTGATAATGTGCCGTGGTGATCAGCAGAGAATCGTGGGAAACAGTTTTAAGAGAAAGGACAATGCCTGCAGAGTTCTCGAATGTATCGAAAGAAGTTACAAATGTACTGATCGAAGCGGATGGAAACATGACATGAACTGTGAGAAAGGAAATGAACTTATGCATTCCAAAGAAACTGGTCTGATCTGGGACGATTGATTGAAATGAAATGGTGAAACCGGACTTGACCCATGAAAATGAGGCGCGTTATTAATGTTGCAACAATTTAGTTAGCAAAGCTAGAATTAGGGTATAAGTAGGCCTACTCTTAGTGCGAGGGGTACATGATTCCATTTTATTCCAGAATTGATGCTGTAGAAGATGCTGATGGAGTTAGAATTGCTGAGAAACTGTTAGATGAGACGGGTTGCGGTAGCTGATACTGACGAGCTGAAGTTTCTGTTGCTGTCTTTATTTTCCAGTTGAGTATGAGAATCATTTTATATCCCAATTTAAACTTAGTTTAGAAATCATTAGGCTTAATTAGGAAGATAGGTAGGTTAATTAAGATTTTCCTCATGACAAAATTTCCTTTCTGCAATAAAATTGACTTTGCTTAATAAATATTTGATTTAATAAATGTATGAATAATTGAATAATAAAGTCTAAATTCTTTTCCATGCCTTTAAATTTATATAAACTTTAAGATTCTTAAACCAAATGACTCAGTGATTATTTACTAAATGTTTGCAAAATTAGTAATAGGTTATTGTGATTTAGCTGGTTCTAATCACTATTAACTAAGACCTACTAGATGATCCATCGACTAAATGAGCAGGATTGCCTTATAAAAGAAGTAATAATTGACAGGTTATGGTAAAAAGGTACTCCGGCTCTTTCCAGCGGTACATCATTGTGTTTTTAGTGTTCTTTCTCCTAGGAGTATAATCCAGGTGAGTGTGTGTGTGTGTCTAGGCGATGTCATGGGCCCCATCGTCATGTGGATGTAGAAATAAGTCGCACCTGGAATGACCGATAAGTAACCTGGGAGAGAAATAGTTTTCATTGTATCCGCTGCATCACCCGCAAGAGGGCGAGTTTGCACAATGGTGAAGGGAGGTGGCAGGGCCCGATGTGACATGTGTGTACTTATCCAATCACTCCGCCAGAACCCAAGCACTTATAAATTCACCATGCACTCTCGTTGCAGCACTGTAATCATCCAGTCACTACCCATGCACTCATGCAATGACCCATGCACTAACTCATGCACTGCTACAATACCCTAAGCACTACCCATGCAGTACAGCCACCTCCTTGTCACTACCCATGCACTCCTCCAATCACCCATCCAGTTCCATGTCCTTATCTAATCACTGCGCCAAGACACAAGCATTTATAAATTCACCATGCACTCTCCTTGCAGTAGTATAATCATCAAGTCAGTACCCATGTACTTATGCAATGACCCAGGCACTAACACATGCACTGCTACATTCCCCTGAGCACTACTGATGCAGTCCAGCCATCTCCTTGTCACTACCCATGCACTCCTCCAATCTCCCAGCCAGCACCATGTCCTTATCCAATCACTCCGCCAAAACCCAAGCACTTATAAATTCACCATGCACTCTCCTTGCAGTACTCTAATCATCCAGTTACTACCCATGCACTCATGCAATGACCCATGCACTAACACACGCGCTGCTGCAATACCCTGAGCACTACCCATGCAGTCCAGCCATCTCCTTGTCACTACCCATGCACTCCTCCAATCACCCAGCCAGTTCCATGTCCTTATCTAATCACTGTGCCAAAACACATGCACTTATAAATTCACCATGCACTCTCCTTGCAGTACTCTAATCATCCAGTCACTACCCATGTACTCATGCAATCACCCAGGCACTAACACATGCACTGCTACAATCCCCTGAGCACTACTGATGCAGTCCAGCCATCTCCTTGTCACTACCCATGCACTCCTCCATCACCCAGCCAGTTCCATGTCCTTATCTAATCACTGTGCCAAAACACATGCACTTATAAATTCACTGTGCACTCTCCTTGCAGTACTCTAATCATCCAGTCAGTACCCATGTACTTATGCAATGACCCAGGCACTAACACATGTACTGTTACAATCCCCTGAGCACTACTGATGCAGTCCATCCACCTCCTTGTCACTACCCATGCACTCCTCCAATCTCCCAGCCAGCACCATGTCCTTATCCAATCACTCCGCCAAAACCCAAGCAATAATAAATTCAACATGCACTCTCCTTGCAGTACTGTAATCATCCAGTCACTACCCATGTACTCATGCAATGACCCAGGCACTAACACATGCACTGCTACGATCCCCTGAGCACTACTAGTGCAGTCCAGCAATCTCCTTGTCACTACCCATGCACTCCTCCAATCACCCAGCCAGTTCCATGTCCTTATCTAATCACTGTGCCAAAACACATGCACTTATAAATTCACCATGCACTCTCCTTGCAGTACTCTAATCATCCAGTCACTACCCATGTACTCATGCAATGACCCAGGCACTAACACATGCACTGCTACAATCCCCTGAGCACTACTGATGCAGTCCAGCCATCTCCTTGTCACTACCCATGCGCTCCTCCAATCACCCAGCCAGTTCCAAGTCCTTATCTAATCACTGCGCCAAAACACAAGCATTTATAAATTCACCATTCACTCTCCTTGCAGTACTCTAATCATCTAGTCACTACCCATGTACACAAGCAATGACCCAGGCACTAACACATGCACTGCTACAATCCCCTGAGCACTACTGATGCAGTCCAGCCATCTCCTTGTCACTACCCATGCACTCCTCCAATCACCCAGCCAGCACCATGTACTTATCCAATCAGTCCGCCAAAACCCAAGCACTTATAAATTCACCATGCACTCTGCTTGCAGTACTCTAATCATCCAGTCACTACATATGTACTCGTGCAATGACCCAGGCACTAACACATGCACTGCTACAATCCCCTGAGCACTACTGATGCTGTCCAGCCATCTCCTTGTCACTACCTATGCACTCCTCCAATCACCCAGCCAGCACCATGTACTAATCCAATCACTCCACCAAAACGGAAGCACTTATAAATTCACTGTGCACTCTCTTTGCAGTACTCTAATCATCCAGTCACTACCCATGTACTCATGCAATGACCCAGGCACTAACACATGCACTGCTACAATACCCTGAGCACTACTAATGCAGTCCAGCCATCTCCTTGTCACAACCCATGCACTCCTCCAATCACCCAGCCAGCACCATGTACTTATCCAATCACTCCGCCAAAACCGAAGCACTTATAAATTCACCATGCACTCTCCTTGCAGTACTCTAATCATCCAGTCACTACCCATGTACTCATGCAATGACCCAGGCACTAACACATGCACTGCTACGATCCCCTGAGCACTACTAGTGCAGTCCAGCCATCTCCTTGTCACTACCCATGCACTCCTCCAATCACCCAGCCAGTTCCATGTCCTTATCTAATCACTGTGCCAAAACACATGCACTTATAAATTCACCATGCACTCTCCTTGCAGTACTCTAATCATCCAGTCACTACCCATGTACTCATGCAATGACCCAGGCACTAACACATGCACTGCTACGATCCCCTGAGCACTACTAGTGCAGTCCAGCCATCTCCTTGTCACTACCCATGCACTCCTCCAATCACCCAGCCAGTTCCATGTCCTTATCTAATCACTGTGCCAAAACACATGCACTTATAAATTCACCATGAACTCTCCTTGCAGTACTCTAATCATCCAGTCACTACCCATGTACTCATGCAATGACCCAGGCACTAACACATGCACTGCTACAATCCCTGAGCACTACTGATGCAGTCCAGCCATCTCCTTGTCACTACCCATGCGCTCCTCCAATCACCCAGCCAGTTCCAAGTCCTTATCTAATCACTGCGCCAAAACACAAGCATTTATAAATTCACCATTCACTCTCCTTGCAGTACTCTAATCATCTAGTCACTACCCATGTACACAAGCAATGACCCAGGCACTAACACATGCACTGCTACAATCCCCTGAGCACTACTGATGCAGTCCAGCCATCTCCTTGTCACTACCCATGCACTCCTCCAATCACCCAGCCAGCACCATGTACTTATCCAATCAGTCCGCCAAAACCCAAGCACTTATAAATTCACCATGCACTCTGCTTGCAGTACTCTAATCATCCAGTCACTACACATGTACTCGTGCAATGACCCAGGCACTAACACATGCACTGCTACAATCCCCTGAGCACTACTGATGCTGTCCAGCCATCTCCTTGTCACTACCTATGCACTCCTCCAATCACCCAGCCAGCACCATGTACTAATCCAATCACTCCACCAAAACGGAAGCACTTATAAATTCACTGTGCACTCTCTTTGCAGTACTCTAATCATCCAGTCACTACCCATGTACTCATGCAATGACCCAGGCACTAACACATGCACTGCTACAATACCCTGAGCACTACTAATGCAGTCCAGCCATCTCCTTGTCACAACCCATGCACTCCTCCAATCACCCAGCCAGCACCATGTACTTATCCAATCACTCCGCCAAAACCGAAGCACTTATAAATTCACCATGCACTCTCCTTGCAGTACTCTAATCATCCAGTCAGTACCCATGTACTTATGCAATGACCCAGGCACTAACACATGCACTGCTACAATCCCCTGAGCACTACTGATGCAGTCAAGCCATCTCCGTGTCACTACCCATGCACTCATCCAATTACCCAGCCAGTTCCATGTCCTTATCTAATCGCTGCGCCAAAACACAAGCACTTATAAATTCACCATGCACTCTCCTTGCAGTACTCTAATCATCCAGTCACTACCCATGTACTTATGCAATGACCCAGGCACTAACACATGCACTGCTACAATCCCCTGAGCACTACTGATGCAGTCCAGCCATCTCCTTGTCACTATCCATGCACTACTCCAATCACCCAGCCAGCACCATGTACTTATCCAATCAATGCACCAAAACACAAGCACTTATAAATTCACCATGCACTCTCCTTACAGTACTCTAATCATCCAGTCAGTACCCATCTACGTATGCAATGGCCCAGGGACTAACACATGCACTGCTACGATCCCCTGAGCACTACTGATGCAGTCCAGCCATCGTGCTGTCACTATCCATGCACTCCTCCAATCACCCAGCGAGCACCATATACTTATCCAATCACTCCGCCAAAACCCAAGCAATTATAAATTCACCATGCACTCTCCTTACAGTACTCTAATCATCCAGTCACTACCCATGTACTCATGCAATAACCCAGGCACTAACACGTGCACTGCTACAATCCCCTAAGCACTACTGATGCAGTCCAGCCATCTCCTTGTCACTACCCATGCACTCCTCCAATCACCCAGCCAGTTCCATGTCCTTATCTAATCACTGCGCCAAAACACAAACACTTATAAATTCACCATGCACTCTCCTTTCAGTACTCTAATCATCCAGTCAGTACTCATGTACTCATGCAATGACCCAGGCACTAACACATGCACTGCTACAATCCCCTGAGCACTACTGGTGCAGTCCAGCCATCTCCTTGTCACTACCCATGCACTTCTCCAATCACCCAGCCAGTTCCATGTCCTTATCTAGTCACTGCGCCAAAACACAAGCACTTATAAATTCACCATGCACTCTCCTTTCAGTACTCTAATCATCCAGTCAGTACTCATGTACTCATGCAATGACCCAGGCACTAACACATGCACTGCTACAATCCCCTGAGCACTACTGGTGCAGTCCAGCCATCTCCTTGTCACTATTCATGCACTACTCCAATCCCCCTGCCAGTTCCATGTCCTTATCTAATCACTGCGCCAAAACACAAGCACTTATAAATTCACCAAGCACTCTCCTTGCAGTAATGTAATCATCCAGTCACTACCCAGGTACTCATGCAATGACCCAGGCACTAACACATCTACTGCTACATTCCCCTGAGCACTACTGATGCAGTCCACCTATCTCCTTGTCACTACCCATGCACTCCTCCAATCACCCAGCCAGTTCCATGTCCTTATCTAATCACTGCGCCAAAACACAAGCACTTATAAATTCACCATGCACTCTCCTTGCAGTACTCTAATCATCCAGTCAGTACCCATGTACTCATGCATTGACCCAGGCACTAACACATGCACTGCTACAATCCCCTGAGCACTACTGAAGCAGTCCAGCCATCTCCTTGTCACTACCCATGCACTCCTCCAATCACCCAGCCAGTTCCATGTCCTTATCTAATCACTGCGCCAAAACACAAGCACTTATAAATTCACCATGCACTCTCCTAGCAGTACTCTAATCATCCAGTCAGTACCCATGTACTCATGCAATGACCCAGGCACTAACACATGCACTGCTTCAATCCCATGAGCACTACTGATGCAGTCCAGCCATAGCCCTGTCACTACCCATGCACTCCTCCAATCACCCAGCGAGCACCATATACTTATCCAATCACTTCGCCAAAACCCAAGCACTTATAAATTCACCATACACTCTCCTTACAGTACTCTAATCATCCAGTCAGTACACATGTACTCATGCAATGACCCAGGGACTAACACATGCACTGCTACACTCCCCTGAGCACTACCGATGCAGGTCAGCCATCTCCTTGTCACTACCCATGCACTCCTCCAATGACCCAGCCAGTTCCATGTCCTTATCTAATCACTGCGCCAAAACACAAGCACTTATAAATTGACCATGCACTCTCCTTGCAGTACTCTAATCATCCATTCAGTACCCATGTACTCATGCAATGACCAGGCACTAACACATGCACTGCTACAATCCCCTGAGCACTACTGATGCAGTCCAGCCATCTCCTTGTCACTACCCATGCACTCCTCCAATCACCCAGCCAGTTCCATGTCCTTATCTAATCACTGCGCCAATACACAAGCACTTATAAATTCACCATGCACTCTCCTTGCAGTACTCTAATCATCCAGTCAGTACCCATGTACTCATGCAATGACCCAGGTGTGAGAAGTTGGCCTGGTATATGCTGTCCACTGTGAGAAGTTGGCCTGGTATATGCTGTCCACTAATTATAGTGGGCACCTTGCACCAGTCCAAACAACCCCTTATTGGAGATAGGTTAAAGACAACGTTTTTTTAAAGCTATCCTAGTGGTAGCTATGGAGAGCAGCCTTCAGGCTAAGTCTTGGAGGAATGTAAAGCAGCTTGTTTTACCAGTCTATAATCTCTTGAGTGACCAAATGAAAGAGGACCACACCAGGTATATATTTAAAATATATGTATTTAGTCTTAAACACACCCCTCTAGTCTCTTTATGAGGCTAGAGTTCAAAGTACATAAGTTACAAGTCGAATATCAACAGTAATAGCACAAATACACGTTTGGGCCCTAGGGGCGTACCAAACCATATACCAATAAAGTGGTATAAGAACCACGACTGAGCTAGACACAAGGCCTAGAGCCTGTAGAAGTGCTTGGCCCTCAAGGAACCAACCAAGGTAATGACACAGGGGACCCACGGGGGACGCGTGCAGTGTGAGAACACAGCCGCGAGCCGCCGTTGACTTCTATGGGGAATGTCGCGGTTGGAGTTTTACAGAAAAAGGACACTTAGAGGAGGACTTGGAGCAAACCCCTTTAGAACTAGGTTGTTCTAGAGTCTATACCCATGGGAGCACTGGAGTACTCGAGTTACCTCACCCAGGGAAGCCGGGTGCATAGGTGTCTTTCGGGGTCGGGTTTCGTCGTCGTTTTCAATGGCGATCTGCTGCAAAGTGCTGCTGGCGACCAAGTCAAAAGTGTTCGGGTGGATCCAAAGGTGGATCAAAGATCTGAAGAACCTGAAAGCAGAGGGGACAGAGTATGGGTCACTAGCCAGTGACCAGGAAGGCGATGAGCAGATGCCCACCGATGTTGGGTGCTTCAGGTAGGTTGACGGTCATCTTGACTCTTCAGCCACGAGGTCCAGGAGGCGTCGACAACAACCAGGAGCTGGATTCGAGCTGTACCACGATGTCTGTCGATTGCAGGGGTGTCGGCGCCCGGATTAGACCCAACAAGCCTTGGCAATGGCAAGTAACGTGGAAATAGAAGAAGGACTGTGGTACAGACCAGCAAGGTCTGAGGGACTCACCCGGCAAGGGTAAGTCAGGGCACGTCTGGAGCAACCAAGGAAGCCCAAGCAGAAGAAGAAGAGTTGGCTTCGGGAGGGCCCACTAGCCAACGGACTAGCGACCGCAAAGGTGCCTCGAGTGGACGCACTTGGAGCTGGCTTGCAGGACACTCGTGGAGTGGAGGCCAGTGATCTTTGGAGCAGTTGGTGCTGGAGGCGGGGGATACTTGGAGCCCAAAGCACAACTTCGTGGGATACCAGGATAAGGATGAACTTGCAAATGTGCTCGGTGTCCAGGGGTCACGGTTCCACATTACCCACGATAGCTCCGGGCCTCAGCTTTGCTGGGGACTCAGTGCAGCCTCGGCAAAGTCTGGAAGTCCACCTCTGAGGATGCAAAGACTTCGGCATCCGGCGGGAGCTTCAGCGATGCAGACCGGACAATTGCTTCTTAGGTGCCTGCCAAGCAGGGGAGTCACTCCTTGACCCCAAGGGAGATTCTTCAGTCCTCTAATCTTCAGGTAGAGCATCGAAGGTCCAGAATTCAGTGTCAGAGTTTCGTCCAGGGTAATCTAAAGTCCTAAGGACTGGGGTCCCATACTTATACAAAGTTAGGGGGTTGGACATACTCTGGGGACCCACCTATGAGAGGGTCAGGGAAGAGGGGTGATTACACCCCTTCCCTTTGTCCAGTTTTGTGCCAGAGCAGGGGCAGGTAGCCCCTGCAACCGGTTTGAACTGGCATATGCACAGGGGCATCAAATGTGCCCCCAGTGCAGGACTTCAAAGCACCAGAGGGTGCTCCCGCCCAGCCCCAATACACATTATCCTGTCTGGGGAGGTGGTTACACCTCCTTGGGACAGGAAACCTATTGTCCAGGCCTCCCCTGCTGGAGTTTCAGTCAGCAGCAGGAGGCCAGACCCGTGTCTGTGGCAACGGCATCCATTTTGTGATGCCAGGGCTCTGGAAAGAAGTTACCGGGTAGCCCGGTGTGTACATGTCTCTCCCTCTAGAAGGGTGGAATGCTACCCCCGCCGCCAGAATTGATGGGGGGGGTAGTATTCCAAGATGTTTGACACCAAACACGACATGTTTCTGTTTAGCCATCCCAAAGTTAGCATTTATCACGAGGATATAATGTACTTAAGAGTATATGGTCAGGCTGCACCACAAACAGCATCAGAGGATTGACTCCGAATGCTGCAGAGGGGCCATGCTCATGCAGGGGCACCCTCTCACATAAAAACCAAGCACTCTGCCTTCAGGATTGTTAAGGCCTGCCATAGGAGTGACTTATAGGTTTATATGTGTGTGCAATTGTAGTGATATAGGTAGCCTATATCACAGTAAGGGGTGCATACACCACCTTACCCTGGCTGCAGTAGCAGACCTGTGGTGTCATTTTGGATGGCCTTCCAGGGGTGGCACAATACATGCTGCAGCCCTGGTAGGCCTCTGAGGTACCTAGGCCCTGGCTACATAGTATACCATATACTAGGGACTTATAAGGGCGCTCCAGATTCCAATCAGAGATGTGCCTAAGGCACATGGAAACCATTTTAGAGAGGAAACAGCTAGGCTGGGGTTCTGATTAGCAGGGCCCCAGCCAGACTAAAGTCGAAAAACAGTGAAGCATCAGCAAAAAGTGGGGGTACGCAGGTGAAGCAGATCCTACTCTCCTACACAACCCCCCCCCCAAACGTAGGGACATTAAACTAACCTTGACCAGTTGAGTCTTCATGTTCTAAGTGGAAGTACCTAGAGAGTCCACCTGCATTGGCATGGTTACTCCCAGGTCTATGTTCCACTGTAAAGTCCATCCCCTGTAGGGAAATGGACCACCTAAGCAGTTTGGGGTTTTTACCCTTCATTTGTTTTAGCCATAGGAGGGGCTTGTGGTCTGTTTGAACAAGGAAGTGAGTACCAAACAAGTATGGCCTCAACTTCTTCAGAGCCCAAACCACAGCAAAGGCCTCCCTCTCTATGGCTGACCAACGTTTCTCTCTAGGGGTCAGCCTTCTGCTAATAAAAGCTACTGGCTGATCCTGACCTTCATCATTCAATTGTGACAGTACAGCCCCTACCCCCAATTCAGATGCATCTGTTTGGACAATGAACTTCTTGGAGTAATCAGGACTCTGGAGAATGGGAGCAGTGCACATGGCCTGCTTCAGGTCATCAAATGCCTTTTGACAGCTAGCTGTCCACTGAACCTTTTTGGGCATTTTCTTGGAAGTTAAGACATTCAGGGGTGTCACTATTGATCCATACCCCTTGACAAATCTCCTATAGCACCCAGTCAAGCCTAAGTAGGCTCTCACCTGAGTCTGGGTAGTTGGAGCAACCCAGTCCATGATGGTCTGGATTTTGCTCTGCAATGGTTGAACCTGGCCTCCACCGACAAGGTGGCCCAGGTACACAACCTGACTCTGCCCTATCTGGCACTTGGTGGCCTTGATAGTGAGGCCTGCCTTTTGCAGGGCCTCTAAAACATTTCTGAGGTGGACCAGGTGATCCTCCCAGGTGGAGCTAAAGACAGCAATATAATCTAGACATGCTGCACTGTAGGCTTCCAGACCTGTAAGGACTGTATTCACCAACCTCTGAAAAGTGGCAGGTGCATTCTTCAGACCAAAGGGCATTTACACAGATTGATAATGTCCACTAGGGGTTGAGAATGCTGTTTTTGGCTTTGCATCATCAGCTAGTCTGATCTGCCAGTAGCCAGCTGTCAGGTCAAATGTGCTTAGATACTTGGCTGAGGCCAAAGTGTCTATTAGCTCATCTGCCCTAGGTATTGGATGGGCATCAGTCCTGGTGACTGCATTGAGACCCCTGTAGTCCACACAAAACCTCATCTCTCTTTTCCCACCACTGGTGTGAGGTTTTGGCACAAGGACCACTGGACTAGCCCAAGGGCTATCTGAGGGTTCAATAACTCTCAAATCCAACATTTTGTGGACTTCTGTCCTGATATAGTCCCTGACATGGTCAGGTTGCCTATAAATCTTATTTTTAATAGACAGACTGTCCCCAGTGTCCACTTCATGAGTGCACCAGGTAGTCTGACTTGGAGTCAGAGAGAACATATGTCTGTACTAATTGAGCACTTGTCTACAATCAGTTTGCTGCTGAGCAGTGAGGTTGCCTGCCAAGGCTACACCATCTACTGACCCATCATCAGGGTTCTGTGAGAGCAGGTCAGGGAGTGGGTCACTCTCATCCTCCTGTCCCTCATCAGTAGCCATGAGCAAGCCCATGTCTGCCCTGTCCACATATGGTTTCAATCTGTTGACATAGAGAACCCTGTGGGGACTCCTGGGTGTTCCTAGGTCTACTAAATAGGTGACCTCGCCCTTCTGTTCAACAATGGTATGGGGTCTACTCCACTTGTCTTGGAGAGCTGCTGGGGCCACTGGCTCCAGCACCCACACCTTCTGTCCTGGCTGGTAAACAGTCAGTACAGCCTTTTGGTCATGCCAGGCTTTTTGCAGTTCCTGGCTAGCCTCAAGGTTTTTAGTTGCCTTTTTCATGTATTCAGCCATCCTGGAGCAGAGACCAAGTAGGTAGTCCACTATGTCTTGCTTTGGGGGCTTGAGAGGTAACTCCCATCCTTCCTTCACCAAGCACAATGGACCCCTGACAGGATGACCAAACACAAGTTCAAAAGGGCTGTAGCCAACTCCCTTTTGAGGCACCTCCCTGTATGCAAATAAAAGGCAGGGCAAGAGTATGTCCCATCTTCGCCTAAGCTTTTCTGGGAGCCCTTTAATCATGCCCTTTAAGGTTTTGTTGAATCTCTCAACTAAACCATTGCATTGTGGGTGATAGGGTGTGGTGAACTTGTAAGTCACTCCACACTCCTTTCACATTGCCTTCAAGTATCCAGACATAAAGTTTGCATCCCTGTCTGATACAACCTCCTTAGGGAAGCCCACTCTTGAGAAAATTCCCAGGAGGCCCCTTGCCACTACAGGTGCTGTAGTGGTCCTAAGGGGAATAGCCTCTGGGTACCTGGTGGCATGATCCACTACCACCAGGATAAACCTGTGCCCAGATGCTGTTTGGGGATCCATGGGACCAACAATGTCAATCCCCACCCTTTCAAAGGGCACCCCCACCACAGGTAGTGGTATCAGGGGGCCTTTGTTGTGCCACCTGCCTTGCCACTGGCCTGGCAGGTTACACAGGAGCGACAAAACTCCTTGGTGTTTTCAGACATGTGGGGCCAGTGAAAGTGAGGGACAAGTCTGTCCCAAGTCTTGTTCTGGCCCAGGTGACCTGCTAGAGGAATATCATGGACTAGGGTCAATAGGAAGCCCCTGAACTTCAGAGGTATAACCAACCTCCTGGTGGCACCAGGCTTGGGGTCTCTACACTCTGAGTACAAGAGTCCATCATCCCAATACACTTTATGGGGACCACTAGCATTCCCAGCAGCCTCAGCAGCAGCTTGCTGTCTGAGGGGTTCAAGAGAGGGGCAGCTCTGCTGCTCCTGGCTCAGATCTGACCTTGAAGGGCCCCCTGTCCCCAAGAACTCAACCTGGTCAGGTTCAAGTTCCTCTGGGACAGTTCCTTCCTCAGGACTGAGATCATCCCCCTCAAGAGACTGATCTTCTTTCTGATCCAAGGGGGAAGGCACTGCCTTAACCCTACTACTCCTCCTCTTGGATGGCACTTGGTCCATTTTTTCAGGATCCAAGGCCTGTTCAGTGTTAGACCTTTTGCTCTGTGACCTGGTCACAGCAAACACCTCTGGAGGGATCCCCAGCATTTCTGCATGGGTCCTGAGCTCCACTTCTGCCCAAGCTGAAGTTTCAAGATCATTGCCAAGCAAGCATTCAACTGGTAGGTCTGCACTTACCACAACCTTCTTAAGGCCAGTTACCCCTCCCCAGGAGAAGTTAACAACTGCCAGAGTATGGTCTGTTCTGACATGGCTAACATTGGTCACTTGGTACATCTCACCAAGTATAATCTGCCCAGGATCCACAAGGTCTTGTGTCACCATGGTGACACTTGCCCCTGTGTCCCTGAATGCCAAAGCCTCTTTTCCATTGATCAATGGCTGCTGCCTGTACTTGCCCAGATTACTGGGACTCACAGAGGAGGTCACATCCATGCCTCCATCTCAGACTAGGACAGCCTGAGTGAGTTCTCTGACTAGGCCAGAGCTCATCTCATTACCCAGGGTCAACCCTAGTAAACCCTTGGCCTGTGTACTCCCACCACCAATTGTAACTGCACTAGGGGGAACAGGTACCTTAGGGACATTGGTGGGGGCTGGAATAGAGTCTTTGGACTTGGTGCAATCACTGGTCCAGTGTGTCTTTTGCTTACAGACTTGGCACCATGGTTTCTTTTGGCCTTTTCCCTTGTTAGACTGTGAATCCCCACCTGAAGAAGATTTTTGGGGCCCTTGTGAAGACTTCTGGTCTTTACCCTTCTCCCCACCCTTATCAGAGTTTTTAGAATCTTGCTTCTTAGGGTCACCACCTTGGTTCTGTACTTTCTGCCTCACCCTGGTTCTGACCCATTTGTCTGCCTTCTTTCCCAATTCTTGGGGAGAGATCAGATCAGGGTCCACCAGGTACTGATGCAACAGCTGATTTTGACAGTTTTTAAGAATCTGCTCCCTCATGATAAGATTGTACAATCCTGTGAAGTCACATACCTTACTGCCCATCAACCAACCTTCCAGAGCCTTAGCAGAACAATCAACAAAGTCCACCCAGTCTTGAGTCTGTACATTTTGGGTATCTCTGAACTTTAACCTGTATTGTTCAGTGGTTAGGCCAAACCCATCAATTAATGTACTCTTCAAGACTTTGTAATTGTCAGCCTCCTCTTCTCTAACAGAGAGGAGCTTATCTCTACCTTTGTCTGCAAAGGAGAGCCACAAGATTGCTTCCCACTGCTCCTGAGGGACCCTCTGTACTTTACAGGCCCTCTCCAGTGCAGAAATCCATTTGTGGATGTCATCCCCACTCTGGTAGGGAGGGACAATCGTGCTCAGGTTTCTATGGTCATAAGACCTTTCCCTATCTCTGGGGAAATTGCTGCCACCATGGGACTCTAGTCCCAACTTTTTTCTTTGCCTTTCAAGCTCTAGGGACACCCTGTCTATAGCCAACTGCTCTCTTCTGAGTCTCAACTGAGCTTCTCCATACTTGAGCAGTCTCTCTTTCCTCTCACTGGAGGATTCCCTCCTATGAGAGGAAACAGAGGTCCCTACTGAGGTGTCAGAGTGGTTAGACTCCTGAGAAGGAGATCTAGGCCTTCTGGGCACACTCACAACTCTTCCTGGGGAGACAAAGGGGAGGTCATTCTGATCCTCCTCCTCATCCTCAGGAGTAGCTGCATTTTCCAGGTCAAGGTCATTGTCACCTTCCTGGCCAGTTTCAGAGGTTGGGTCCTGGTTATTTTCATCCCTGGCCCCTTCCTCATCTTCTGCCCCACCCTGTCTGCCTACCCCTTCAGACCCTGGTAGTCTTCTGAGATCATCCAGCAGGAGTACCTCTATGAGGCGTTGGGTGTTGGCACTTTTGCCTGTCTTCAGTTTCCTAGCAGTGCTTAATGCTCTCAATTCCAAGAATGGGAGATTATCATACTTGGAGGGAAGAAGCCCATTGGCTTCTGGCTGGGACCCACTGGTTCCTGGCCCTGAAGACATTACTAGTGTGGTGTGGTATATGCACTACCTACTCTAGTGTGGCCTACTAAACTCTCTTGAGTTGTAGAAAGGGTGTGCTATCCCTTAACACACAACTCTAAGTTCAGTAGAACTTACTGTATCCTAAGCTTGTTTTATATGTACCTAAGGTACCCTTAGTGGTTTTCAGTTGATCAATTCAATTGAGATTATCTGGTAAAACAATAGCAAGCTGGAATCTCACACGCTGCACACCAATGTGAGAAGTTGGCCTGGTATATGCTGTCCACTAATTATAGTGGGCACCTTGTACCAGTCCAAACAACCCCTTATTGGAGATAGGTTAAAGACAACCTTTATTGAAAGCTATCCTAGTGGTAGCTATGGAGAGCAGCCTTCAGGCTAAGTCTTGAAGGAATGTAAAGCAGCTTGTTTTACCAGTCTTTAATCTCTTGAGTGACCAAATGAAAGAGGACCACACCAGGTATATATATAAAATATATGTATTTAGTCTTAAACACACCCCTCTAGTCTCTTTATGAGGCTAGAGTTCGAAGTACATAAGTTACAAGTCAGTTATCAACAGTAATAGCACAAATACACGTTTGAGCCCTAGGGGCGTACCAAACCATATACCAATAAAGTGGTATAAGAACCACGACTGAGCTAGACGCAAGGCCTAGAGCCTGTAGAAGTGCTTGGCCCTCAAGGAACCACCCAAGGTAGTGACACAGGGGACCCACGGGCGACGCTTGCAGTGTGAGAACACAGCTGCGAGCCGCCGTTGACTTCTATGGGGAATGTCGCGGTTGGAGTTTTAAAGAAAAAGGACACTTAGAGGAGGACTTGGAGCAAACCCCTTTAGAACTAGGTTGTTCTAGAGTCTATACCCACGGGAGCACCGGAGTACTCGAGTTACCTCACCCAGGGAAGCCGGGTGCATAGGTGTCTTTCGGGGTCGGGTTTCGTCGTCGTTTTCAATGGCGATCTGCTGCAAAGTGCTGCTGGCGACCAAGTCGAAAGTGTTCGGGTGGATCCAAGGGTGGATCAAAGATCTGAAGAACCTAAAAGCAGAGGGGACTGAGTCTGGCTCACTAGCCAGTGACCAGGAAGGCGATGAGCAGGTGCCCACCAATGTCGGGTGCTTCAGGTAGGTTGACCCTCATCTTGACTCTTCAGCCACGAGGTCCAGGAGGTGTCGATGACAACCAGGAGCTGGATTCTAGCTGCCCCACGACGTCTGTCGATTACAGGGGTGTAATCGACTGGATTAGACCCAACAAGCCTTGGCAACGGCAAGTCTCGTAGAAACAGAGAAAGGACGTTGATGCAGACCAGCAAGGTCTGGGGGACTCACCCAGTGAGGGTAAGTCAGAGCACGTCTGGAGCAACCAGGAAAGCTCAAGCAGAAGAAGAGTTGCCTTCGCGAGGTCCCACTAGCCAACGGACTAGCAACCGCAAAGGAGCCTCGAGTGGATGCACTTGGAGCTGGCTCACAAGACACTCGTGGAGTGGAGGCCAGTGATCTTCGGAGCAGTTGGTGCTGGAGGTGGGGGCTACTCGGAGCCCAAAGCACAACTTCATGGGAGACCAGGAAGAGGATGCACTTGCAAAAGTAATCGGTGTCCATGGGTCATGCTTCCACATTACCCACGCCAGCTACGGGCCTCAGCTTTGCTGGGGACTCAGGGCAGCCTCGGGGAAGTCTGGAAATCTACCTCTGGTGATGCAAAGATTTCGGCGTCCGGCGGGAGCTTCAGCGATGCAGACCGGACAATTGCTTCTTAGGTGCCTGCCAAGCAGGGGAGTCACTCCTTGACCCCAAGGGAGATTCTTCAGTCCTCTAATCTTCAGGTAGAGCGTCGAAGGTCCAGGATTCAGTGTCAGAGTTTCATCCAGGGTAATCTAAAGTCCTAAGTACTGGGGTCCCATACTTATACTAAGTTAGGGGGTTGGACATACTCTGGGGACCCACCTATGGGAGGGTCAGGGAAGAGGGGTGGTTACACCCATTCCCTTTGTCCAGTTTCGCGCCAGAGCAGGGGCAGGTAGCCCCTGCAACCGGTTTGAACTGCCATATGAACAGGGACACCAAGTGTGCCCCCAGTGCAGGACTTCTGAGCACCAGAGAGCGCTCCCGCCCAGCCCCAATACACATTATCCTGTCTGGGGAGGTGGTTACACCTCCCTGCGACAGGAAACCTATTGTCCAGGCCTCCCCTGCTGGAGTTTGTCAGCAGCAGGATGCCAGACCCGTGTCTGTGGCAGCGGCATCCATTTTGTGATGCCAGGGCTCAGGAAAGAAGTTACTGGGTAGCCCGGTGTGCACATGTCTCTCCCTCTAGAAGGGTGGAATGCTACCCCCGCCACCAGAACTGGCGGGGGGGGTAGTATTCCAAGATGTTTGACACCAAACACGACATGTTTTGGTGCAGCCAGTCCAAAGTTAGCATTGTACCGCGAGGATATAATGCACTTAAGAGTATATGGTCAGGCTGTACCACAAACAGCATCAGAGGAGGGACTCCGAACGCTGTAGAGGGGTTCTGCTCATGCAGGGGCACCCTCTCACATAAAAACCAAGCACTCTGCCTTCAGGATTGGTAAGGCCTGCCATAGGAGTGACTTATAGGTTTATATGTGTGTGCAATGGTAGTGATATAGGTAGCCTATACCACTGTAAGGGGTGCAGGCACCACCTTACCCAGGCTGCAGTAGCAGACCTGTGGTGTCATTTTGGATGGCCTTCCAGGGGTGGCACAATACATGCTGCAGCCCCTGGTAGGCCTCTGAGGTACCTATGCCCTGGGTACATAGTATACCATATACTAGGGACTTATAAGGGCACTCCAGATACCAATCAGAGATGTGCCTAAGGCACATGGAAACCATTTTAGAGAGGAAGCAGCTAGGCTGGGGTTCTGATTAGCAGGGCCCCAGCCAGACTAAAGTCTAAAAACAGTGAAGCATCAGCAAAAAGTGGGGGTACCCATGTGAAGCAGATCCTACTCTCCTATACAAGGCACTAACATATGCACTGCTACAAGCCCCTGAGCACTACTGATGCAGTCCAGCCATCTCCTTGTCACTAGACATGCACTCCTCCAATCACCCAGCCAGTTCCATGTCCTTATCTAATCACTGAGCTAAAACACAACAACATATAAATTCACCATGCACTCTCCTAGCAGTACTCTAATCATCCAGTCAGTACCCATGTACTCATGCAATGACCCAGGCACTAACACATGCACTGCTACAATCCCCTGAGCACTACTGATGCAGTCCAGCCATCTCCTTGTCACTAGACATGCACTCCTCCAATCACCCAGCCAGTTCCATGTCCTTATCTAATCAATGAGCTAAAACACAACAACATATAAATTCACCATGCACTCTCCTAGCAGTACTCTAATCATCCAGTCAGTACCCATGTACTCATGCAATGACCCAGGCACTAACATATGCACTGCTACAATCCCCTGAGCACTACTGATGCAGTCCAGCCATCTCCTTGTCACTACCCATGCACTCCTCTAATAACCCAGCCAGCACCATGTACTTATCCAATCACTCCGCCAAAACACAAGCACTTATAAATTCACTGTGCACTCTCCTTACAGTACTCTAATCATCCAGTCAGTACCCATGTACTTATGCAATGGCCCAGGCACTAACACATGCACTGCTACAATCCCCTGAGCACTACTGATGCAGTCCAGCCATCTCTTTGTCACTACCCATGCACTCCTCCAATCACCCAGCGAGCACCATGTACTTATCCAATCACTCCGCCAAAACCCAAGCACTTATAAATTCACCATGCACTCTCCTTGCAGTACTCTAATCATCCAGTCAGTACCCATGTACTTATGCAATGGCCCAGGCACTAACACATGCACTGCTACAATCCCCTGAGCACTACTGATGCAATCCAGCCATCTCCTTGTCACTACCCATGCACTCCTCCAATCACCCAGCCAGTTCCATGTACTTATCCAATCACTCCGCCAAAACCCAAGCACTTATAAATTCACCATGCACTCTCCCTGCTGTTCTCTAATCATCCAGTCATAACCCATGTACTTATGCAATGACCCAGGTACTAAAACATGCACTGCTACAATCCCCTGAGCACTACTGATGCAGTCCAGCCATCGCCCTGTCTCTACCCATGCACTCCTCCAATCACCCAGCGAGCACCATATACTTATCCAATCACTCCGCCAAAACCCAAGCACTTATAAATTCACCATGCACTCTCCTTGCAGTACTCTAATCATCCAGTCAGTACCCATGTACTCATGCAATGACCCAGGCACTAACACATGCACTGCTACAATCCCCTCAGCACTACCGATGCAGGTCAGCCATTTCCTTGTCACTACCCATGCACTCTTCCAATCACCCAGCCAGTTCCATGTCCTTATGTAATCACTGCGCCAAAACACAAGCACTTAGAAATTCACCATGCACTCTCCTTGCAGTACTCTAATCATCCAGTCAGTACCCATGTACTCATGCAATGACCCAGGCACTAACACTAGGCATGGGTGGTAAATTCTGTTCCGCTCGCGGAATTTGCGGAATTTGGTAATTTTGCGTTCCGCGGAGAACGCGAAATTACCAAAAATTCCGCGATCCGCGGTTTTGCGGAATTTTTTGCTTGTTTGCGTTTTCAAAATGCGTGTTCGCGAGATATTTCTCCCCGAGCATGCAAACAGCGTTCGCGAACAGGAAAAAAGCATCGCGAACGGGCGGAACAACCAATTCCGCGTGTTCGCGGAACTTTTGCGTGCTCGTGGAGATTTTTTACTGTTTCACGGAGCTTTGCGTAGCACGACTACGCAAATTCCGCCCAACCCTAACTAACACATGCACTGCTACAATCCCCTGAGCACTACTGATGCAGTCCAGCCATCTCCTTGTCACTACCCATGAACTCCTCCAATCACCCAGCCAGTTCCATGTCCTTATCTAATCACTGCGTCTAAAACACAAGCACTTATAAATTCACCATGCACTCTCCTTGCAGTACTCTAATCATCCAGTCAGTACCCATGTACTCATGCAATGACCCAGGCACTAACACATGCACTGCTACAATCCCCTGAGCACTACTGATGCAGTCCAGCCATCTCCTTGTCACTACACATGCAATCCTCCAATCACCCAGCCAGTTCCATGTCCTTATCTAATCACTGCGCAAAAACACAACATATAAATTCACCATGCACTCTCCTTGCAGTACTCTAATCATCCAGTCAGTACCCATGTACTCATGCAATGACCCAGGCACTGACACATGCACTGCTACAATCCCCTGAGCACTACTGATGCAGTCCAGCCATCTCCTTGTCACTACCCATGCACTCCTCCAATCACCCAGCCAGTTCCATGTCCTTATCTAATCACTGCGCCAAAACACAAGCACTTATAAATTCACCATGTACTCTCCTTGCAGTACTCTAATCATCCAGTCAGTACCCATGTACTCATGCAATGATCCAGGCACTAACACATGCACTGCTACAATCCCCTGAGCACTACTGATGCAGTCCAGCCATCTCCTTGTCACTACCCATGCACTCCTCCAATTACCCAGCCAGTTCATTGTCCTTATCTAATCACTGCGCCAAAACAAAAGAACTTATAAATTCACCATGCACTCTCCTTGTAGTACTTTAATCATCCAGTCAGTACCCATGTACTCATGCAATGACCCAGGCACAAACACATGCACTGCTACAATCCCCTGAGCGCTACTGATGCAGTACAGCCATCTCCTTGTCACTACCCATGCACTCCTCCAATCACCCAGCAAGCACCATGTACTTATCCAATCACTCCGCCAAAACACAAGCACCTATAAATTCACCATGCACTCTCCTTACAGTACTCTAATCATCCACTCAGTACCCATGTACTTATGTAATGGCCCAGGCACTAACACATGCACTGCTACAATCCCCTGAGCACTACTGATGCAGTCAAGCCATCTCCTTGTCACTACCAATGCACTCCTCCAATCACCCAGCCAGTTCCATGTACTTCTCCAATTACTCCGCCAAAACCCAAGCACTTATAAATTCACCATGCACTCCTTGCAGTACTCTAATCAACCAGTCAGTACCCATGTACTCATGCAATGACCCAGCCACTAACACATGCACTGCTACAATCCCCTGAGCACTACTGATGCAGTCCAGCCATCTCCTTGTCACTACCCATGCACCACTCCAATCACCCAGCGAGCATCATGTACTAATCCAATCACTGCGCAAAAACACAACATATAAATTCACCATGCACTCTCCTTGCAGTACTCTAATCATCCAGTCAGTACCCATGTACTCATGCAATTACCCAGGCACTGACACATGCACTGCTACAATCCCCTGAGCACTACTGATGCAGTCCAGCCATCTCCTTGTCACTACCCATGCACTCCTCCAATCACCCAGCCAGCTCCATGTCCTTATCTAATCACTGCGCCAAAACACAAGCACTTAAAAATTCACCATGTACTCTCCTTGCAGTACTCTAATTATCCAGTCACTACCCATGTACTCATGCAATGACCCAAGCACTGACACATGCACTGCTACAATACCCTGAGCACTACTGATGCAGTCCTGCCATCTCATTGTCACTACCCATGCACTCCTCCAATCACCCAGCCAGTTCATTCTCCTTATCTAATCACTGCACCAAAACAAAAGCACTTATAAATTCACCATGCACTCTCCTTGCAGTACTCTAATCATCCAGTCAGTACCCATGTACTCATGCAATGACCCAGGCACTAACACATGCACTGCTACAATCCCCTGAGCGCTACTGATGCCATCCAGCCATCTCCTTGTCACTACCCATGCACTCCTCCAATCACCCAGCCAGCACCATGTACTTATCCAATCACTCCGCCAAAACACAAGCACCTATAAATTCACCATGCACTCTCCTTACAGTACTCTAATCATTCACTCAGTACCCACGTGTAGGAGAGTAGGATCTGCTTCACATGGGTACCCCCACTTTTTGCTGATGCTTCACTGTTTTTCGACTTTAGTCTGGCTGGGGCCCTGCTAATCAGAACCCCAGCCTAGCTGCTTCCTCTCTAAAATGTTTTCCATGTACCTTAGGTACATCTTTGATTGGAATCTGGAGTGCCCTTACAAGTCCCTAGTATATGGTATACTATGTACCCAGGGAATAGGTTCCCCAGATGCCTGCCAGGGTCTGAAGCATGTATTATGCCACCCCTGGAAGGCCAGCCAAATGACACCACAGGTCTGCTACTGCAGCCTGGGTAAGGTGGTGCATGCACCCCTTACTGTGATATAGGCTACCTGTTTCACTACCAATGCACACACATATAAGCCTATAAGTCACACCTATAGCAGGCCTTTACAATCCTAGAGGCAGAGTGCTTGGTTTTTATGTGAGAGGGTGCCCCTGCATGAGCAGAGCCCCTCTGCAGCGTTCGGAGTCCTTCCTCTGATGCTGTTTGTGGTACAGCCTGACCATATACTCTTAAGTGCATTATATCCTCGCGGTACAATGCTAACTTTGCACTGGCTGCACCAAAACATGTCGTGTTTGGTGTCAAACATCTTGGAATACTACCCCCCCCACCAGTCCTGGCGGAGGGGGTAGCATTCCACCCTTCTAGAGGGAGAGGCATGTACCCACCGCCTACCCGGTAACTTCTTTACAGAGCCCTGGCATCACAAAATGGATGCAGCTGCCACAGACACGGGTCTGGCCTCCTGCTGCTGACTGAAACTCCGGCAGGGGAGGCCTGGACAATAGGTTTCCTGTCGCAGGGAGGTGTAACCACCTCCCCAGACAGGATAATGTGTATAGGGGCTGGGCGGGAGCACTCTCTGGTGCTCAGAAGTCCTGCACTGGGGGCACACTTGGTGTCCCTGTGCATATGCCAGTTCAAACCGGTTGCAGGGGCTACCTGCCCCTGCTCTGACATGAAACTGGACAAAGGGACTGGGTGTAACCACCCCTCTTCCCTGACCCTCCCATAGGTGGGTCCCCAGAGTATGTCCAACCCCCTAACTTAGTATAAGTATGGGACCCCAGTCCTTAGGACTTTAGATATCCCTGGACGAAACTCTGACACTGAATCCTTGACCTTCGACGCTCTACTTCAAGATTAGAGGACTGAAGAATCTCCCTTGGGGTCAAGGAGTGACTCCCCTTCTTGGCATGCACCTAAGAAGCAATTGTCCGGTCTGCATCGCTGAAGCTCCCGCCGGACGCTGAAGTCTCTGCAACACCAGACATGGATTTCCAGACTTCTCCGATGCTGCCCTGAGGCCCCAGCGAAGCTGAGGCCCGTAGCTTTCGTGGGTAACGTGGAACTGTGACCCCTGGACATCGAGAACTTTTGCAAGTGTATCCTCTTCCTTGTCTCCCACGAAGTTGTGCTTTGGGCTCCGAGTAGCGCCCGCCTCCAGCACCAACTGCACCGAAGGTCACTGGCCTCCACTCCACGAGTGTCCTGTGAGCCAGCTCCAAGTGCATCCACTCGAGGCTCCTTCGCAGTTGCTAGTCCGTTGGCTAGTGGGCCCTCCCGAAGGCAACTCTTCTTCTGCTTGGGCTTTCCTAGTTGCTCCAGACATTCCCTGACTTACCCTCACTGGGTGAGTCCCCCAGACCTTGCTGGTCTCCATCAACGTCCTTTCTTTGTTTCCAGGTGACTTGCCGTTGCCAAGGCTTGTTGGGTCCAAACCGGTCGCCGACACCTCAGCAATCGACAAACGTTGTGGCATAGCTGGAACCCAGCTCCTGGTTGTCGTCGACACCTCCTGGACCTCGTGGCTGATGAGTCAAGACGACTGTCAACCTACCTGAAGCACCCGTCATCGGTGGGCATCTGCTCATCGCCTTCCTGGTCACTGGCTAGTGACCCAGACTCTGTCCCCTCTGCTTTCAGGTTCTTCAGATCTTCGATCCACCCTTGGATCCACCCGGACACTTTCGACTTGGTCGCCAGCAGCCTGATGCAGCAGATCGCCATTGAAAACGACGACGAAACCCGACGCTAAAAGACACCTATGCACCCGGCTTCCCTTGGTGAGGTAACTCGGGTACTCCGGTGCTCCCGTGGATATTGACTCTAGAATGGCCTAGTTCTAAAGGGATTTGCTCCAAGTCCTCCTCTAAGTGTCCTTTCCTTTTAAAAATCCAACTGTGACTTTCCCCATAGAAGTTAACAGTGGCTCGCGGCTGTGTTCTCACACTGCACGCGTCCCCCGTGGGTCCCCTGTGTCACTACCTTGGGTGGTTCCTTTAGGGTCCAAGCACTTCTACAGGCTCTAGGCCTTGTGTCTAGCTCAGTCGTGGTTCTTATTCCAATTTATTGGTATATGGTTTGGTACGCCCCTTGGGCTCGAACGTGTATTTGTGCTATTACTGTTGATAACTGACTTGTAACTTATGTACTTCGAACTCTAGCCTCATAAAGAGACTAGAGGGGTGTGTTTAAGACTAAATACATATATTTTATATATATACCTGGTGTGGTCCTCTTTCATTTGGTCACTCAAGAGATTATAGACTGGTAAAACAAGCTGCTTTACATTCCTTCAAGACTTAGCCTGAAGGCTGCTCTCCATAGCTACCACTAGGTAAGCTTTCAATAAAGGTTGTCTTTAACCTATCTCCAATAAGGGGTTGTTTGGACTGGTGCAAGGTGCCCACTATAATTAGTGGACAGCATATACCAGGCCAACGTCTCACATTGGTGTGCAGCGTGTGGGATTCCAGCTTGCTATTGTTTTACCAGATAATCTCAATTGAATTGATCAACTGAAAACCACTAAGGGTACCTTAGGTACATATAAAAACAAGCTTAGTATACAGTAAGTTCTACTGAACTTAGAGTTGTGTGTTAAGGGCTTAGCACACCCTTTCTACAACTCCAGAGAGTTTAGTAGGCCACACTAGAGTAGGTAGTGCATACACCACATCTCACTAGTAATGTCTTCAGGGCCAGGAATCAGTAGATCCCTGCCAGGAACCAGTGGGCTCCTACCCTCCAAGTATGACAACCTCCCATTCTTGGAATTGAGAGAGTTGTGCAAGGTTAGGAAACTGAAGACAGGCAAAAGTGCCAACAACCAACGTCTCATGGAGATGCTACTGCTGGATGATCTGAAGGGGTAGGCAGAGAGGGTGGGGCAGAGGATGAGGAAGGGGCCAGGGGTGAAATCACCCAGGACCCCCCCTCTGAAATTGGCCAGGAAAGTGACAATGACCTTGACCTGGAAAACTCAGCTATTCCTGTGGAGGAAGAGGAGGATCAGAATGACCTCCCCTTTGTCCCACCAGGAAGAGTTGTGAGTGTGCCTAGAAGGTCCAGATCTCCTTCTCAGGAGTCTAACCATTCTGACACCTCAGTAGGGACCTCTGTTTCCTCTCATAGGAGGGAATCCTCCAGTGAGAGGAAAGAGAGACTGCTCAAGTATGGAGAAGCTCAGTTGAGACTCAGAAGAGAGCAGTTGGCTATAGACAGGGTGTCCCTAGAGCTTGAAAGGCAAAGAAAAAATTTGGGACTAGAGTCCCATGGTGGCAGCAACTTCCCTAGTGGTAGGGAAAGGTCTAATGACCATAGAAACCTGAGCAAGATTGTCCCTCCCTACCAGAGTGGGGATGACATCCACAGATGGATTTCTGCTCTGGAGAGGGCCAGTAAAGTACAGAGGGTCCCTCAGCAGTGGGCAGCAATCTTGTGGCTCTCCTTTGCAGACAGAGGTAGAGATAAGCTCCTCTCTGTTAGAGAAGAGGATGCTGATAATTATCCAGTCTTAAAAAGTGCATTGATTGATGGGTTTGGCCTAACAACTGAACAATACAGGTTAAAGTTCAGAGATACCCAAAAAGCACAGACTCAAGACTGGGTGGACTATGTGGATTGTTCTGCTAAGGCTCTGGAAGGTTGGTTAGTGGGCAGTAAGGTATGTGACTTCAAAGGATTGTACAATCTTATCATGAGGGAGCAGATTCTTAATAACTGTCAAAATCAGCTGTTGCATAAGTACCTGGTGGACTCTGATCTGACCTCTCCCTAAGAATTGGGAAAGAAGGCAGACAAATGGGTCAGAACCAGGGTGAGGCAGAAGGTACAGAACCAAGGTGGTGACCCAAAGAAGCAAGATTCTAAGAGCTCTGACAAGGGTGGGGAGAAGAGTAAAGACCAGAAGTCTTCACAAGGCCCCCAAAAATCTTCTTCAGGTGGGGATTCACAGTCTAACAAAGGGAAGGCCCAAAAGAAACCATGGTGCAAAGTCTGTAAGCAAAAGACACACTGGACCAGTGATTGCACCAAGTCCAAAGACTCTATTCCAGCCCCCACCAATGCCCCTAAGGCACCTGTTCCCCCTAGTGCAGGTACAATTGGTGGTGGGAGTACACAAGCCAAGGGTTTAGTAGGGTTGACCCTGGGTAAGGAGATGAGCTCTGGCCTAGTCAGAGAACTCACTCAGGCTGTCCTAGTCTGTCCTAGTCTGTGATGTCTAGGAGGCATGGATGTGACCTCCTCTGTGAGTCCCAGTAATCTGGGCAAGTACAGGCAACAGCCATTAATAAATGGAAAAGAGGCTCTGGCATTTAGGGACACAGGAGCAAGTGTCACCATGGTGACACAAGATCTTGTGGATCCTGGGCAGATTATACATGGTGAAATGTACCAAGTGACCAATGCTAGCAATGTCAGAACAGACCATACTCTGGCAGTTGTTAACATCTCCTGGGGAGGGGTAACTGGCCTTAAGAAGGTTGTGTTAAGTGCAGACCTACCAGTTGAATGCTTGCTTGGCAATGATCTAGAAACTTCAGCTTGGGCAGAAGTGGAGCTCAGGACCGAAGCAGAAATGCTGGGCATCCCTGCAGATTTGTTTGCTGTGACCAGGTCACAGAGCAAAATGCCAAACACTGAACAGGCCTTGGATTCTGGAACAAAGGACCAAGTGCCTTCCAAGAGGAGGAGTAGTAGGGTAAAGGCAGTGCCTTCCCCCTTCGCTCAGAAGGAAGATCAGTCTCTTCAGGGAGATGATCTCAGTCCTGAGGAAGGAACTGTCCGAGAGGAGCTGGAGCCTGATCAGGTTGAGTTCTTAGGGACAGGGGGCCCTTCCAGTGCAGATCTGAGCGAGGAGCAGCAGAGCTACCCCTCTCTTGAACCCCTCAGACAGCAAGCTGCTGCTGAGGCTGCTGGGAATGCTAGTGGTCCCCATAAAGTGTATTGGGATGATGGACTCTTGTACTCAGAGTGTAGAGACCCCAAGCCTGGTGCCACCAGGAGGTTGGTTATACCTCTGAAGTTCAGGGGCTTCCTATTGACCCTAGCCCATGACATTCCTTTAGCAGGTCACCTGGGCCAGAACAAGACTTGGGACAGAATTGTCCCTCACTTTCACTGGCCGCACATGTCTGAAGACACCAAGGAGTTTTGTCGCTCCTGTGTAACCTGCCAGGCCAGTGGCAAGGCAGGTGGCACTACAAAGGCCCCCCTGATACCACTACCTGTGGTGGGGGTTCCCTTTGAAAGGGTGGGGATTGACATTGTTGGTCCCATGGATCCCCAAACAGCATCTGGGCACAGGTTTATCCTGGTGGTGGTTGACCATGCCACCAGGTACCCAGAGGCTATACCCCTTAGGACCACTACAGCACCTGTGGTGGCAAGAGCCCTCCTGGGAATTGTCTCAAGAGTGGGCTTCCCTAAGGAGGTTGTATCAGACAGGGATGCAAACTTTATGTCTGGATACTTGAAGGCAATGTGGAAGGAGTGTGGAGTGACTAACAAGTTCACCACACCCTATCACCCACAATGCAATGGTTTAGTTGAGAGATTCAACAAAACCTTGAAGGGCATGATTAAAGAGCTCCCAGAGAAGCTAGGCGAAGATGGGACATACTCTTGCCCTGCCTTTTATTTGCATACAGGGAGGTGCCTCCATAGGGGGTTGGCTACAGCCCTTTTGAACTTTTGTTTGGTCACCCTGTCAGGGGTCTATTGTGCCTGGTGAAGGAAGGATGGGAGTTACCTCTCAAGCCCCCAAAGCAGGACATAGTGGACTATGTCCTTGGTCTCCACTCCAGGATGGATGAGTACATGAAAAAGGCAACTAAAAACCATGAGGCTAGGTAGAAACTCCAAAAAGGCTGGCTTGACCAAAAGGCTGTACTGACTGTTTACCAGCCAGGACAGAAGGTATGGGTGTTGGAGCCAGTGGCCCCAGCAGCTCTCCAAGACAAATGGAGTAGACCCCATACCATTGTTGAACAGCAGGGTGAGGTTACCTATTTAGTAGACCTGGGAACACCCAGGAGTCCCCACAGGGTTCTCCATGTCAACAGATTGAAACCATATGTGGACAGGGCAGACATGGGCTTGCTCATGGCTACTGATGAGGGACAGGAGGAAGAGAGTGACCCACTCCCTGACCTGCTCTCGCAGAACCCTGATGATGGGTCAGTGGATGGTGTAGCCTTGGCAGGCAGCCTCACTGCCCAGCAGCAAACTGATTGCAGACAGGTGCTCAATCAGTTCAGGCATATGTTCTCTCTTACACCAAGTCAGACCACCTGGTGCACTCATGAAGTGGACAATGGGGACAGTCTGCCTATTAAAAATAAGATTTATAGGCAACCTGACCATGTCAGGGACTGTATCAGGACAGAAGTCCAGAAGATGTTGGATTTGGGAGTTATTGAACCCTCAGATAGCCCTTGGGCTAGTCCAGTGGTCCTTGTGCCAAAACCTCACACCAGTGGTGGGAAAAGAGAGATGAGGTTTTGTGTGGACTACAGGGGTCTCAATGCAGTCAATAGGACTGATGCCCATCCAATACCCAGGGCAGATGAGCTAATAGACACTTTGGCCTCAGCCAAGTATCTAAGCACATTTGACCTAACAGCTGGCTACTGGTAGATCAGGCTAGCTGATGATGCAAAGCCAAAAACAGCATTCTCAACCCCTAGTGGGCATTATCAATTTGTGGTAATGCCCTTTGGTTTGAAGAAGGCACCTGCCACTTTTCAGAGGTTGGTGAATACAGTCCTTACAGGTCTGGAAGCCTATAGTGCAGCATATCTAGATGATATTGCTGTCTTTAGCTCCACCTGGGAGGATCACCTGGTCCACCTCAGAAATGTTTTGGAGGCCCTGCAAAGGCAGGCCTCACTATCAAGGCCACCAAGTGCCAGATAGGGCAGAGTCAGGTTGTGTACCTGGGCCACCTTGTAGGTGGAGGCCAGGTTCAACCACTGCAGAGCAAAATCCAGACCATCATGGACTGGGTTGCTCAAACTACCCAGACTCAGGTGAGAGCCTTCTTAGGCCTGACTGGGTACTATAGGAGATTTGTCAAGGGGTATGGATCAATAGTGACACCCCTGAATGACTTAACTTCCAAGAAAATGCCCAAAAGGTTCAGTGGACAGCTAGCTGTCAAAAGGCATTTGATGACCTGAAGCAGGCCATGTGCACTGCTCCCATTCTCCAGAGTCCTGATTACTCCAAGAAGTTCATTGTCCAAACAGATGCATCTGAATTGGGGGTAGGGGCTGTACTGTCACAATTGAATGATGAAGGTCAGGATCAGCCAGTAGCTTTTATTAGCAGAAGGCTGACCCCTAGAGAGAAACGTTGGTCAGCCATTGAGAGGGAGGCCTTTGCTGTGGTCTGGGCTCTGAAGAAGTTGAGGCCATACTTGTTTGGTACTCACTTCCTTGTTCAAACAGACCATAAGCCCCTCTTATGGCTAAAACAAATGAAGGGTGAAAACCCCAAACTGCCTAGGTGGTCCATTTCCCTACAGGGGATGGACTTTACAGTGGAACATAGACCTGGGAGTAACCATGCCAATGCAGAAGAACTCTCTAGGTACTTCCACTTAGAACATGAAGACTCAACTGGACAAGGTTAGTTTAATCTCCCTGCGTTTGGGGGGGATTGTGTAGGAGAGTAGGATCTGCTTCAAATGGGTACCCCCACTTTTTTCTGATGCTTCACTGTTTTTCGACTTTAGTCTGGCTGGGGCCCTGCTAATCAGAACCCCAGCCTAGCTGCTTCCTCTCTAAAATGGTTTCCATGTACCTTAGGTACATCTTTGATTGGAATCTGGAGTGCCCTTATAAGTCCCTAGTATTTGGTATACTATGTACCCAGGGCATAGGTACCCCAGAGGCCTGCCAGGGGCTGAAGCATGTATTAGGCCACCCCTGGAAGGCCAGCCAAAATGACACCACAGGTCTGCTACTGCAGCCTGGGTAAGGTGGTGCATGCACCCCTTACTGTGATATAGGCTACCTGTATCACTACCAATGCACACACATATAAACCTATAAGTCACTCCTATGGCAGGCCTTTACAATCCTAAAGGCAGAGTGCTTGGTTTTTATGTGAGAGGGTGCCCCTGCATGAGCAGAGCCCCTCTGCAGTGTTCGGAGTCCTTCCTCTGATGCTGTTTGTGGTTCAGCCTGACCATATACTCTTAAGTGCATTATATCCTCGCGGTACAATGCTAACTTTGGACTGGCTGCACCAAAACATGTCGTGTTTGGTGTCAAACATCTTGGAATACTACCCCCCCCCCACCAGTCCTGGCGGCGGGGGTTGCATTCCACCCTTCAAGAGGGAGAGACATGTACCCACCGGCCTACCCGGTAACTTCTTTACAGAGCCCTGGCATCACAAAATGGATGCAGCTGCCACAGACTTGGGTCTGGCCTCCTGCTGCTGACTGAAACTCCGGCAGGGGAGTCCTGGACAATAGGTTTCCTGTCGCAGGGAGACCTCCCCAGACAGGATAATGTGTATTGGGGCTGGGTGGGGGCACTCTCTGGTGCTCAGAAGTCCTGCACTGGGGGCACACCTGGTGTCCCTGTGCATATGCAAGTTTAAACCGGTTGCAGGGGCTACCTGCCCCTGCTCTGGTGCGAAACTGGAAAAAGGGAATGGGTGTAACCACCCCTCTTCCCTGACCCTCCCAAAGGTGGGTCCCCAGAGTATGTCCAACCCCCTAACTTAGTATAAGTATGGGACCCCAGTCCTTAGGACTTTAGATATCCCTGGACGAAACTCTGACACTGAATCCTGGACCTTCGATGCTCTACTTCAAGATTAGAGGACTGAAGAATATCCCTTTGGGTCAAGGAGTGACTCCCCTGCTTGGCAGGCACCTAAGAAGCAATTGTCAGGTCTGCATCGCTGAAGCTCCCGCCGGACGCCGAAGTCTTTCCAACACCAGAGGTGGATTTCCAGACTTCCCCACGGCTGCCCTGAGTCCCCAGCGAAGCTCAGGCCCGTAGCTGTCGTGGGTAACTTGGAACTGTGACCCTGGACACCGAGAACTTTTGCAAGTGCATCCTCTTCCTTGTCTCCCACAAAGTTGTGCTTTGGGCTCCAAGTAGCCCCCGCCTCCAGCACCAACTCCACTGAAGATCACTGGCCTCCACTCCACGAGTGTCCTGTGAGCCTGCTCCAAGTGCGTCCACTTGAGGCTCCTTTGTGGTAGCTAGTCCGTTGGCTAGTGGGCCCTCCCAAAGGCAACTCTTCTTCTGCTTGGGCTTTCCTGGTTGCTCCAGACGTGCCCTGACTTACCCTCGCTGGGTGAGTCCCCCAGACCTTGCTGGTTTGCATCAATGTCCTTTCTTTGTTTCCACGTGACTTGCCGTTGCCAAGGATTGTTGGGTCCAATACGGCGCCGACACCTCAGCAATCGACAGACGTTGTGGGACAGCTGGAATCCAGCTCCTGGTTGTCGTCGACGCCTCCATTACCTCGTGGCTGAAGAGTCAAGATGACCGTAAACCTACCTGAAGCACCCTACATCGGTGGGCATCTGCTCATCGCCTTCCTGGTCACTGGCTAGTGACCCAGACTCTGTCCCCTCTGCTTTCAGGTTCTTCAGATCTTTGATCCACCCTTGGATCCACCTGAACACTTTCGACTTGGTCGCCAGCAGCACTTTGCAGCAGATCGCCATTGAAAACGACGACGAAACCCGACCCCGAAAGACACCTATGCACCCAGCTTCCCTGGGTGAGGTAACTCGAGTACTCCAGTGCTCCCGTGGGTATAGACTCTAGAACAACCTAGTTGTAAAGGGGTTTGCTCCTAGTCCTCCTCTAAGTGTCCTTTCCTTTTAAAAATTCAACCGCGACTTTCCCCATAGAAGTCAACGGTGGCTCGCGGCTGTGTTCTCACACTGCACACGTCCCCCGTGGGTCCCCTGTGTCACCACCTTGGGTGGTTCCTTGGGGTCCAAGCACTTCTACAGGCTCTAGGCCTTGTGTCTAGCTCAGTCGTGGTTCTTATACCACTTTATTGGCATATGGTTTGGTACGCCCCTAGGGCTCAAACGTGTATTTGTGCTATTACTGTTGATAACTGACTTGTAACTTATGTACTTCGAACTCTAGCCTCATAAAGAGACTAGAGGGGTGTGTTTAAGACTAAATACATATATTTTATATATATACCTGGTGTGGTCCTCTTTCATTTGGTCACTCAAGAGATTATAGACTGGTAAAACAAGCTGCTTTACATTCCTTCAAGACTTAGCCTGAAGGCTGCTCCCCATAGCTACCACTAGGATAGCTTTCAATAAAGGTTGTCTTTAACCTAGCTCCAATAAGGGGTTGTTTGGACTGGTGCAAGGTGCCTACTATAATTAGTGGACAGCATATACCAGGCCAACTTCTCACACCATGTACTTATGTAATGGCCCAGGCACTAACACATGCACTGCTACAATCCCCTGAGCACTACTGGTGCAGTCCAGCCATCTCCTTGTCACTACCCATGCACTCCTCCAATCACCCAGCGAGCATCATGTACTTATCCAATCACTCCGCCAAAACCGAAGCACTTATAAATTCACCATGCACTCTCCTTGCAGTACTCTAATCATCCAGTCAGTACCCATGTACTTATGCAATGGCCCAGGCACTAACACATGCACAGCTACAATCCCCTGAGCACTACTGATGCAGTCCAGCCATCTCCTTCTCACTACCCATGCACTCCTCCAATCAGCCAGCCAGTTCCATGTACTTATCCAATCTCTCCGCCAAAACCCATGCACTTATAAATTCACCATGCACTCTCCTTGCAGTACTCTAATCATCCAGTCACTACCTATGTACTCATGCAATGACCCAGGCACTAACACATGCACTGCTACAATCCCCTGAGCACTACTGATGCAGTCCAGCCATCTCCTTGTCACTACCCATGAACTCCTCCAATCACCCAGCCAGTTCCATGTCCTTATCCAATCACTGCGCCAAAACACAAGCACTTATAAATTCACCACACACTCTCCTTGCAGTACTCTAATCATCCAGTCAGTACCCATGTACTCATGCAATGACCCAGGCACTAACAGATGCACTGCTACAATTCCCTGAGCACTACTGATGCAGTCCAGCCATCTCCTTGTCACTACCCATGCACTCCTCCAATCACCCAGCCAGTTCCATGTCCTTATCTAATCACTGCGCAAAAACACAACAACTTATAAATTCACCATGCACTCTCCTTGCAGTACTCTAATCATCCAGTCAGTACCCATGTACTCATGCAGTGACCCAGACACTGACACATGCACTGCTACAATACCCTGAGCACTACTGATGCAGTCCAGCCATCTCCTTGTCACTACCCATGCACTCCTCCAATCACCCAGCCAGTTCCATGTGTGAGAAGTTGGCCTGGTATATGCTGTCCACTAATTATAGTGGGCACCTTGCACCAGTCCAAACAACCCCTTATTGGAGATAGGTTAAAGACAACCTTTATTGAAAGCTATCCTAGTGGTAGCTATGGAGAGCAGCCTTCAGGCTAAGTCTTGAAGGAATGTAAAGCAGCTTGTTTTACCGGTCTATAATCTCTTGAGTGACCAAATGAAAGAGGACCACACCAGGTATATATATAAAATATATGTATTTAGTCTTAAACACACCCCTCTAGTCTCTTTATGAGGCTAGAGTTCGAAGTACATAAGTTACAAGTCAGTTATCAACAGTAATAGCACAAATACACGTTTGAGCCCTAGGGGCGTACCAAACCATATACCAATAAAGTGGTATTAGAACCACGACTGAGCTAGACACAAGGCCTAGAGCCTGTAGAAGTGCTTGGCCCTCAAGGAACCACCCAAGGTAGTGACACAGGGGACCCACGGGGGACGTGTGCAGTGTGAGAACACAGCCGCGAGCCGCCGTTGACTTCTAAGGGGAATGTCGCGGTTGGAGTTTTAAAGAAAAAGGACACTTAGAGGAGGACTTGGAGCAAATCCCTTTAGAACTAGGCTGTTCTAGAGTCAATACCCACGGGAGCACCGGAGTACTCGAGTTACCTCACCCAGGGAAGCCGGGTGCATAGGTGTCTTTTGGCGTCGGGTTTCGTCGTCGTTTTCAATGGCGATCTGCTGCAGCAGGCTGCTGGCGACCAAGTTGAAAGTGTCCGGGTGGATCCAAGGGTGGATCGAAGATCTGACGAACCTGAGAGCAGAGGGGACAGAGTCTGGGTCACTAGCCAGTGACCAGGAAGGCGATGAGCCGATGCCCACTGATGTCGGGTGCTTCAGGTAGGTTGACGATTGTCTTGACTCTTCAGCCACGAGGTCCAGGAGGAGTCAATGACAACCAGGAGCTGGATTCGAGCTGTCCCACGAAGTTTGTCGACTGCTGACGTGTCGGAGACCAGATTGAACCCAACAAGCCTTGGCAACGGCAAGTCACGTGGAAACAAAGAAAGGACGTTAATGCAGACCAGCAAGGTCTGGGGGACTCACCCAGCAAGAGTACGTCAGGGCACGTCTGGAGCAACCAGGAAAGCCCAAGCAGAAGAAGAGTTGCCTTCAGGGGGGCCCACTAGCCAATGGACTAGCGACCGTGAAGGAGCCTCGAGTGGACGCACTTGGAGCTGGCTCACAGGACACTCGTGGAGTGGAGGAAAGTGATCTTCAGTGCAGTTAGTGCTGGAGGCAAGTGGTACTCGGTGCCCAAAGCACAACTTCATGGGACACCAGGAAGAGGATGCACTTGCAAAAGTTCTCGGTGTCCAGGGGTCATGGTTCCACGTTACCCACGTGAGCTACGGGCCTCAGCTTCGCTGGGGCCTCAGGGCAGCCTCGGGGAAGTCTGGAAATCTACCTCTGGTGTTGCAAAGACTTCGGCGTCCGGCGGGAGCTTCAGCGATGCAGACTGGACAATTACTTCTTAGGTGCCTGCCAAGCAGGGGAGTCACTCCGTGACCCCAAGGGAGATTCTTCAGTCCTCTAATCTTGAAGTAGAGCGTCGAAGGTCCAGGATTCAGTGTCAGAGTTTCATCCAGGGATATCTATAATCCTAAGGACTTGGGTCCCATACTTATACTAAGTTAGGAGGTTGGACATACTCTGGGGACCCACCTATGGGAGGGTCAGGGAAGAGGGGTGGTTACACCCATTCCCTTTGTCCAGTTTCGCGCCAGAGCAGGGGCAGGTAGCCCCTGCAACTGGTTTGAACTGGCATATGCACAGGGACACCAAGTGTGCCCCCAGTGCAGGACTTCTGAGCACCAGAGAGTGCTCCCGCCCAGCCCCAATACACATTATCCTGTCTGGGGAGGTGGTTACACCTCCCTGCGACAGGAAACCTATTGTCCAGGCCTCCCCTGCCGGAGTTTCAGTCAGCAGCAGGAGGCCAGACCCGTGTCTGTGGCAGCGGCATCCATTTTGTGATGGCAGGGCTCTGGAAAGAAGTTACCGGGCAGGCCGGTGGGTACATGTCTCTCCCTCTAGAAGGGTGGAATGCTACCCCCGCCGCCAGGACTGGTGGGGGGTAGTATTCCAAGATGTTTGACACCAAACACGACATTTTTTGGTGCAGCCAGTCTAAAGTTAGCATTGTACCGCGAGGATATAATGCACTTAAGAGTACATGGTCAGGCTGTACCACCAACAGCATCAGAGGTGGGACTCCGAACGCTGCAGAGGGGCTCTGCTCATGCAGGGGCACCCTCTCACATAAAAACCAAGCACTCTGCCTTTAGATTGTAAAGGCCTGCCAAAGGAGTGACTTATAGGTTTATATGTGTGTGCATTGGTAGTGATACAGGTAGCCTATATCACAGTAAGGGGTGCATGCACCACCTTACTCAGGCTGCAGTAGCAGACCTGTGGTGTCATTTTGGCTGGCCTTCCAGGGGTGGCATAATACATGCTTCAGCCCCCGGCAGGCCTCTGGGGTACCTATGCCCTGGGTACATAGTATACCATATACTAGGGACTTATAAGGGTAGTCCAGATTCAAATCAAAGATGTACCTAAGGTACATGGAAACCATTTTAGAGAGGAAGCAGCTAGGCTGGGGTTCTGATTAGCAGGGTCCCAGCCAGACTAAAGTCGAAAAACAGTGAAGCATCAGCAAAAAGTGGGGGTACCCATGTGAAGCAGATCCTACTCTCCTACACAACCCCCCCCAAACGTAGGGACATTAAACTAACCTTGACCAGTTGAGTCTTCATGTTCTAAGTGGAAGTACCTAGAGAGTCCATCTGCATTGGCATGGTTACTCCCAGGTCTATGTTCCACTGTAAAGTCCATCCCCTGTAGGGAAATGGACCACCTAAGCAGTTTGGGGTTTCACCCTTCATTTGTTTTAGCCATAGGAGGGGCTTATGGTCTGTTTGAACAAGGAAGTGAGTACCAAACAAGTATGGCCTCAACTTCTTCAGAGCCCAAACCACAGCAAAGGCCTCCCTCTCTATGGCTGACCAACGTTTCTCTCTAGGGGTCATCGTTCTGCTAATAAAAACTACTGGCTGATCCTGACCTTCATCATTCAATTGTGACAGTACAGCCCTTACCCCCAATTCAGATGTATCTGTTTGGACAATGAACTTCTTGGAGTAATCAGGACTCTGGAGAATGGGAGCAGTGCACATGGCCTGCTTCAGGTCATCAAATGCCTTTGACAGCTAGCTGTCCACTGAACCTTTTGGGCATTTTCTTGGAAGTTAAGTCATTCAGGGGTGTCACTATTGATCCATACCCCTTGACAAATCTCCTATAGTACCCAGTCAGGCCTAAGAAGGCTCTCACCTGAGTCTGGGTAGTGGGAGCAACCCAGTCCATTATGGTCTGGATTTTGCTCTGCAATGGTTGAACCTGGCCTCCACCCACAAGGTGGCCCAGGTACACAACCTGACTCTGCCCTATCTGGCACTTGGTGGCCTTGATAGTGAGGCCTGCAAAACATTTCTGAGGTGGACCAGGTGATCCTCCCAGGTGGAGCTAAAGACAGCAATATCATCTAGATATGCTGCACTGTAGGCCTCCCGACCTGTAAGGACTGTATTCACCAACCTGTGAAAAGTGGCAGGTGCATTCTTCAGACCAAAGGGTATTACCACAAATTGATAATGTCCACTAGGGTTTGAGAATGCTGTTTTTGGCTTTGCATCATCAGCTAGTCTGATCTGCCAGTAGCCAGCTGTCAGGTCAAATGTGCTTAGATACTTGGCTGAGGCCAAAGTGTCTATTAGCTCATCTGCCCTAGGTATTGGATGGGCATCAGTCCTAGTGACTGCATTGAGACCCCTGTAGTCCACACAAAACCTCATCTCTCTTTTCCCACCACTGGTGTGAGGTTTTGGCACAAGGACCACTGGACTAGCCCAAGGGCTATCTGAGGGTTCAATAACTCCCAAATCCAACATTTTCTGGACTTCTGTCCTGATACAGTCCCTGACATGGTCAGGTTGCCTATAAATCTTATTTTTAATAGGCAGACTGTCCCCAGTGTCCACTTCATGAGTGCACCAGGTGGTCTGACTTGGAGTCAGAGAGAACATATGTCTGTACTGATTGAGCACTTGTCTACAATCAGTTTGCTGCTGAGCAGTGAGGCTGCCTGCCAAGGCTACACCATCCACTGACCCATCATCAGGGTTCTGTGAGAGCAGGTCAGGGAGTGGGTCACTCTCTTCCTCTTGTCCCTCATCAGTAGCCATGTCTGCCTTGTCCACATATGGCTTCAATCTGTTGACATGGAGAACTCTGTGGGGACTCCTGGGTGTTCCTAGGTCTACTAAATAGGTAACCTTACCCTTCTGTTCAACAATGGTATGGGGTCCACTCCACTTGTCTTGGAGAGCTGCTGGGGCCACTGGCTCCAGCACCCACACCTTCTGTCCTGGCTGGTAAACAGTCAGTACAGCCTTTTGGTCATGCCAGGCTTTTTGCAGTTCCTGGCTATCTTCAAGGTTTTTAGTTGCCTTTTTCATGTACTCAGCCATCCTGGAGCGGAGACCAAGTACATAGTCCACTATGTCTTGCTTTGGGGGCTTGAGAGGTAACTCCCATCCTTCCTTCACCAAGCACAATGGACCCCTGACAGGGTGACCAAACAAAAGTTCAAAAGGGCTGTAGCCAACCCCCTATGGAGGCACCTCCCTGTATGCAAATAAAAGGCAGGGCAAGAGTATGTCCCATCTTCGCCTAAGCTTTTCTGGGAGCCCTTTAATCATGCCCTTTTAGGTTTTGTTGAATCTCTCAACTAAACCATTGCATTGTGGGTGATAGGGTGTGGTGAACTTGTAAGTCACTCCACACTGCTTCCACATTGCCTTCAAGTATCCAGACATAAAGTTTTCCCCCCTGTCTGATACAACCTCCTTAGGGAAGCCCACTCTTGAGAAAATTCCCAGGAGGGCTCTTGCCAACACAGGTGCTGTAGTGGTCCTAAAGGGAATAGCCTCTGGGTACCTAGTGGCATGGTCCACCACCACCAGGATAAACCTGTGCCCAGATGCTGTTTGGGGATCCATGGGACCAACAATCTCAATCCCCACTCTCTCAAAGGGAACCCCCACTACAGGTAGTGGTATCAGGGGGGCCTTTGTGGTGCCACCTGCCTTCCCACTGGCTTGGCAGGTTACACAGGAGCGACAAAACTCCTTGGTGTCTTCAGACATGTGGGGCCAGTGAAAGTGAGGGACAAGTCTGTCCCAAGTCTTGTTCTGGCCCAGGTGACCTGCTAGGGGAATATCATGGGCTAGGGTCAATAGGAAGCCCCTGAACTTCAGAGGTATAACCAACCTCCTGGTGGCACCAGGCTTGGGGTCTCTACACTCTGAGTACAAGAGTTCATCATCCCAATATACTTTATGGGGACCACTAGTAATCCCAGCAGCCTCAGCAGCAGCTTGCTGTCTGAGGGGTTCAAGAGAGGGGCAGCTCTGCTGCTCCTGGCTCAGATCTGCCCTGGAAGGGCCCCTGTCCCCAAGAATTCAACCTGGTCAGGTTCAAGCTCCTCTGGGACAGTTCCTTCCTCAGGACTGAGATCATCCCCTCAAGAGACTGATCTTCCTTCTGAGCCAAGGGGAAGGCACTGCCTTAACCCTACTACTCCTCCTCTTGGATGGCACTTGGCCCATGGTTCCAGGATCCAAGGCCTGTTCAGTGTTAGACATTTTGCTCTGTGACTTGGTCGCAGCAAACACATCTCCAGGGATCCCCAGCATTTCGGCATGGGTCCTGAGCTCCACTTCTGCCCAAGCTGAAGTTTCAAGATCATTGACAAGCAAGCATTCCACTGGTAGGTTTGCACTCACCACAACCTTCTTAAGGCCAGTTACCCCTCCCCAGGAGAAGTTAACAACTGCCAGAGTATGGTCTGTTCTGACATTGCTAGCATTGGTCACTTGGTACATTTCACCAAGTATAATCTGCCCAGGATCCACAAGGTCTTGTGTCACCAAGGTGACACTTGCCCCTGTGTCCCTAAATGCCAAAGCCTCTTTTCCATTGATTAATGGCTGTTGCCTGTACTTGCCCAGATTACTGGGACTCACAGAGGAGGTCACATCCAGGCCTCCATCACAGACTAGGACAGCCTGAGTGAGTTCTCTGTCTAGGCCAGAGCTCATCTCATTACCCAGGGTCAACCCTACTAAACCCTTGGCTTGTGTACTCCCACCACCAATTGTAACTGCACTAGGGGGAACAGGTACCTTAGGGACATTGGTGGGGGCTGGAATAGAGTCTTTGGACTTGGTGCAATCACTGGTCCAGTGTGTCTTTTGCTTACAGACTTTGCACCATGGTTTCTTTTGGCCTTTTCCCTTGTTAGACTGTGAATCCCCACCTGAAGAAGATTTTTGGTGGCCTTGTGAAGACGTCTGGTCTTTACCCTTCTCCCCACCCTTATCAGAGTTTTTAGAATCTTGCTTCTTAGGATCACCACCTTGGTTCTGTACCTTCTGCCTCACCCTGGTTCTAACCCATTTGTCTGCCTTCTTTCCCAATTCTTGGGGAGAGGTTAGATCAGAGTTCACCAGGTACTGATGCAACAGCTGATTTTGACAGTTATTAAGAATCTGCTCCCTCATGATAAGATTGTACAATCCTTTGAAGTCACATACCTTACTGCCCATCAACCAACCTTCCAGAGCCTTAGCAGAACAATCCACATAGTCCACCCAGTCTTGAGTCTGTGCTTTTGGGTATCTCTGAACTTTAACCTGTATTGTTCAATTGTTAGGCCAAACCCATCAATCAGAGCACTCTTCAAGATTTTGTAATTGTCAGCATCCTCCTCTCTAACAGTGTAATCTCTACCTTTGTCTGCAAAGGAGAGCCACAAGATTGCTGCCCACTGCTCCTGAGGGACCCTCTGTACTCTACAGGCCCTCTCCAGTGCAGTTATCCATTTGTGGATGTCATCCCCACTCTGGTAGGGAGGGACAATCTTGCTCAGGTTTCTATGGTCATAAGACCTTTCCCTATCTCTAGGGATATTGCTGCCACCATGGGACTCTAGTCCCATCTTTTTTCTCTGTCTATAGAGATCTAGGGACTCCCTGTCTATAGCCAACTGCTGTTTTCTGAGCTCAAGCTGGGCTTGCTCATACTGAATCAGTCTCTTTCTCCTCTCATGAGAGGATTCCCTCCTATGAGAGGAGACAGAGGTCCCTACTGAGGTGTCAGAGTGGGTAGACTCCTGAGAAGGAGATCTAGTCCTTCTGGTCACACTCACAACTCTTCCTGGGGGGACAAGGGGGAGGTCATTCTGGGCCTCCTCCTCTTCCTCAGGAGTAGCTGCACTTTCCAGGTCAGGATCATTGTCATCCCCCTGGCCAGTTTCAGAGGTAAGGTCCTGGGTATTTTCATCCCTGGCCCCTCCCTCTTCTTCTGCCCCACCCTCTCTGCCTAACCTTCCACACCTTATGGGTCTTCTAAGATCATCTAGCAGAAGCATCTCCAGGAGACGTTGGGTGTTGGCACTTTTGCCTGTCTTCAACTTCCTAACTTTGCACAACTCTCTCAATTCCAAGAATGTGATGTTGTCATATCTGGATGGCAGGAGCTCACTGGTTCCTGGCAGTGAAGACATTACTAGTGTGGTGTGGTGTATGCACTACCTACTCTAGTGTGGCCTACTAAACTCTCTTGAGTTGTAGAAAGGGTGTGCTATCCCTTAACACACAACTCTAAGTTCAGTAGAACTTACTGTATCCTAAGCTTGATTTATATGTACCTAAGGTACCCTTAGTGGTTTTCAGTTGATCAATTCAATTGAGATTATCTGGTAAATCAATAGCAAACAGGAATCCCACACGCTGCACACCAATGTGAGAAGTTGGCCTGGTATATGCTGTCCACTAATTATAGTGGGCACCTTGCACCAGTCCAAACAACCCCTTATTGGAGATAGGTTAAAGACAACCTTTATTGAAAGCTATCCTAGTGGTAGCTATGGAGAGCAGCCTTCAGGCTAAGTCTTGAAGGAATGTAAAGCAGCTTGTTTTACCAGTCTATAATCTCTTGAGTGACCAAATGAAAGAGGACCGCACCAGGTATATATATAAAATATATGTATTTAGTCTTAAACACACCCTCTAGTCTCTTTATGAGGCTAGAGTTCGAAGTACATAAGTTACAAGTCAGTTATCAACAGTAATAGCACAAATACACGTTTGAGCCCTAGGGGCGTACCAAACCATATACCAATAAAGTGGTATAAGAACCACGACTGAGCTAGACACAAGGCCTAGAGCCTGTAGAAGTGCTTGGCCCTCAAGGAACCACCCAAGGTAGTGACACAGGGGACCCACGGGGGACGCGTGGAGTGTGAGAACACAGCCGCGAGCCGCCGTTGACTTCTATGGGGAATGTCGCGGTTGGAGTTTTAAAGAAAAAGGACACTTAGAGGAGGACTTGGAGCAAATCCCTTTAGAACTAGGTTGTTCTAGAGTCTATACCCATGGGAGCACCGGAGTACTCGAGTTACCTCACCCAGGGAAGCCGGGTGAATAGGTGTCTTTCGGGGTCGGGTTTCGTCGTCGTTTTCAATGGCGATCTGCTGCAAAGTGCTGCTGGCGACCAAGTCGAAAGTGTTTGGGTGGATCCAAGGGTGGATCGAAGATCTGAAGAACCTGAAAGCAGAGGGGACAGAGTCTGGGTCACTAGCCAGTGACCAGGAAGGCGATGAGCAGATGCCCACTGATGTCGGGTGCTTCAGGTAGGTTGACGTTCGTCTTGACTCTTCAGCCACGAGGTCCAGGAGGCATCGACGACAACCAGGAGCTGGATTCAAGCTGACCCACGACGTCGGTCGATTGCAGGCATGTTGGTGACAGGATTGGACCCAACAAGCCTTGGCAACGGCAAGTCTTGTAGAAACAAAGAAAGGACGTTGATGCAGACCAGCAAGGTCTGGGGGACTCACCCAGCAAGGGTAAGTCAGGGCACTTCTAGAGCAACCAGGAAAGCCCAAGCAGAAGAAGAGTTGCCTTCGGGAGGGCCCACTAGCCAACGGACTAGCAACCGCAAAGGAGCCTCGAGTGGATGCACTTGGAGCTGGCTCACAGGACACTCGTGGAGTGGAGGCCAGTGATCTTCGGTGCATGTGGTGGTGGAGGCGGGGGCTACTCAGAGCCCAAAGCACAACTTTGTGGGACACCCAGAAGAGGATGCACTTGCAAAAATACTCGGTGTCCAGGGGTCATGGTTCCACATTACCCACAACAGCTATGGGCCACAGCTTTGCTGGGGACACAGGGCAGCCTCTGGGAAGTCTGGAAATCTATGTCTGGTGATGCAAAGACTTCGGCGTCCGGCGGGAGCTTCAGCGATGCAGACCGGATAATTGCTTCTTAGGTGCCTGCCAAGCAGGGGAGTCACTCCTTGACCCCAAGGGAGATTCTTCAGTCCTCTAATCTTCAGGTAGAGCGTTGAAGGTCCAGGATTCAGTGTCAGAGTTTCGTCCAGGGTAATCTAAAGTCCTAAGGACTGGGGTCCCATACTTATACTAAGTTAGGGGGTTGGACATACTCATACTAAGTTAGGGGGTTGGACATACTCTGGGGACCCACCTATGGGAGGGTCAGGGAAGAGGGGTGGTTACACCCATTCCCTTTGTCCAGTTTCGCACCAGAGCAGGGGCAGATAGCCCCTGCAACCGGTTTGAACTGGCATATGCACAGGGACACCAAGTGTGCCCCCAGTGCAGGACTTCTGAGCACCAGAGAGTGCTCCCGCCCAGCCCCAATACACATTATCCTGTCTGGGGAGGTGGTTACACCTCCTTCGACAGGAAACCCATTGTCCAGGCCTCCCCTGCCGGAGTTTCAGTCAGCAGCAGGAGGCCAGACCCGTGTCTGTGGCAGCAGCATCCATTTTGTGATGCCAGGGCTCTGGAAAGAAGTTACCGGGTAGCCCGGTGTGTACATGTCTCTCCTCTAGAAGGGTGGAATGCTACCCCGCCACCAGAACTGGCAGGGGGTAGTATTCCAAGATGTTTGACACGAAACACGACATGTTTTGGTGCTGACAGTCCAAAGTTAGCATTGTACCGCGAGGATATAATTCACTTAAGAGTATATGGTCAGGCTGTACTACAAACAGAATCAGAGGAGGGACTCCGAACGCTGTAGAGGGGCTCTGCTCATGCAGGGGCACCCTCTCACATAAAAACCAAGCACTCTGCCTTCAGGATTGGTAAGGCCTGCCATAGGAGTGACTTATAGGTTTATATGTGTGTGCAATGGTAGTGATATAGGTAGCCTATACCACTGTAAGGGGTGCATGCACCACCTTACCCAGGCCGCAGTAGCAGACCTGTGGTGTCATTTTGGATGGCCTTCCAGGGGTGGCACAATACATGCTGCAGCCCCTGGTAGGCCTCTGAGGTACCTATGCCCTGGGTACATAGTATACCTTATACTAGGAACTTATAAGGGCACTCCAGATTCCAATCAGAGATGTGCCTAGGGCACATGGAAACCATTTTTGAGAGGAAGCAGCTAGGCTGGGGTTCTGATTAGCAGGGCCCCAGCCAGACTAAAGTCGAAAAACAGTGAAGCATCAGCAAAAAGTGGGGGTACCCATGTGAAGCAGATCCTACTCTCCTACACCATGTCCTTATCTAATCGCTGTGCCAAAACACAAGCACTTATAAATTCACCATGCACTCTCCTTGAGGTACTCTAATCATCCAGTCACTACCCATGTACTAATGCAATGGCCCAAGCACTGACACATGCACTGCTACAATCCCCTGAGCACTACTGATGCAGTCCTGCCATCTCCTTGTCACTACCCATGCACTCCTCCAATCACACAGCAAGTTCCATGTCCTTATCGAATCACTGCGCCAAAACACAAGCACTTATAAATTCACCATGCACTCTCCTTGCAGTACTCTAATCATCCAGTCACTACCCATGTACTCATGCAATGACCCAGGCACAAACACATGCACTGCTACAATCCCCTGAGGACTACTGATGCAGTCCAGCCATCTCCTTGTCTCTACCCATGCACTCCTCCAATCGCCCAGCCAGTTCCATGTCCTTATCTAATCACTGCGCCAAAACACAAGCACTTATAAATTCACAATGCACTCTCCTTGCCGTACTCTAATCATCCAGTCAGTACCCATGTACTCATGCAATGACCCAGGTGTGAGAAGTTGGCCTGGTATATACTGTCCACTAATTATAGTGGGCACCTTGCACCAGTCCAAACAACCCCTTATTGGTGATAGGTTAAAGACAACCTTTATTGAAAGCTATCCTAGTGGTAGCTATGGAGAGCAGCCTTCAGGCTAAGTCTTGAAGAAATGTAAAGCAGCTTCTTTTACCAGTCTATAATCTCTTGAGTGAAGAAATGAAAGAGGACCACACCAGGTATATATTTAAAATATATGTATTTAATCTTAAACACACCCCTCTAGTCTCTTTATGAGGCTAGAGTTCGAAGTACATAAGTTACAAGTCGAATATCAACAGTAATAGCACAAATACACGTTTGAGCCCCAGGGGCGTACCAAACCATATACCAATAAAGTGGTATAAGAACCACGACTGAGCTAGACACAAGGCCTACAGCCTGTAGAAGTGCTTGGCCCTCAAGGAACCACCCAAGGTAGTGACACAGGGGACACACGGGGGCGCGTGCAGTGTGAGAACACAGCCGCGAGCCGCCGTTGACTTCTATGGGGAATGTCGCGGTTGGAGTTTTAAAGAAAAAGGACACTTAAAGGAGGACTTGGAGCAAACCCCTTTAGAACTAGGTTGTTCTAGAGTCTATACCCATGGGAGCACCGGAGTACTCGTGTTAGCTCACCCAGGGAAGCCGAGTGCATAGGTGTCTTTCGGGGTCGGATTTTGTCGTCGTTTTCAATGGCGATCTGCTGCAAAGTGCTGCTGGCGACCAAGTCGAAAGTGTTCGGGTGGATCCAAAGGTGGATCGAAGATCTGAAGAACCTGAAAGCAGAGGGGACAGAGTCTGGGTCACTAGCCAGTGACCAGGAAGGCGATGAGCAGATGCCCACCGATGTCGTGTGCTTCAGGTAGGTTGACGGTCGTCTTGACTCTTCAGCCACGAGGTCCAGGAGGCGTCGACGACAACCAGAAGCTGGATTCAAGCTGTACCATAACGTCTGTCGATTACAGGGGTGTTGGCGACCGGATTGGACCCAACAAGCCTTGGCAACGGCAAGTCACATGGAAATAGAAGGACGGTGGTACAGTCCAGCAAGGTCTGAGGGACTCACCCAGCAAGGGTAAGTCAGGGCACATCTGGAGCAACCAGGGAAGCCCAAGCAGAAGAAGAGTTGCCTTCGGGAGGGCCCACTAGCCAACGGACTAGCAACCGCAAAGGAGCCTCGAGTGGACGCATTTGGAGCTGGCTTGCAGGACAGTGATCTTCGGTGCAGTCGGTGCTGGAGGCGGGGGCTATTCGGAGCCTAAAGCACAACTTTGTGGGATACCAAGAAGAGGATGCACTTGCAAATGTGCTTGGTGTCCAGGGGTCACGGTTCCACGTTACCCACGACAGCTACGGGGCTCAGCTTTGCTGGGGACTCAGGGCAGCCTCGGTGAAGTCTGGAAATCCACCTCTGGTGATGCAAAGACTTCGGCGTCCGGCAGGAGCTACAGCGATGCAGACCGGACAATTGCTTCTTTGGTGCCTGCCAAACAGGGGAGTCACTCCTTGACCCCAAGGGAGATTCTTCAGTCCTCTAATCTTGTAGTAGAGCGTCGAAGGTCCAGGATTCGGCTTCAGAGTTTCGTCCAGGGTAATCTAAAGTCCTAAGGACTGGAGTCCCATACTTATACAAAGTTAGGGGGTTGGACATACTCTGTGGACCCACGTATGGGAGGGTCAGGGAAGAGGGGTGGTTACACCCCTTCCCTTTGACAGTTTCGCGCCAGAGCAGGGGCAGGTAGCCCCTGCAACCAGTTTGAACTGGCATATGCACAGGGACACCAAATGTGCCCCCAGTGCAGGACTTCAAAGCACCAGAGGGTGCTCCCGCCCAGCCCCAATACACATTATCCTGTCTGGGAGGTGGTTACACCTCCTTGGGACAGGAAACCTATTGTCCAGGCCTCCCTGCCGGAGTTTCAGTCAGCAGCAGGAGGCCAGACCCGTGTCTGTGGCAGCGGCATCCATTTTGTGATGCCAGGGCTCTGGAAAGAAGTTACCGGGTAGCCCGGTGTGTACATGTCTCTCCCTCTAGAAGGGTGGAATGCTACCCCGCCGCCAGAATTGGTGGGGGTAGTATTCCAAGATGTTTGACACCAAACACGACATGTTTCTGTGCAGCCATCCCAAAGTTAGCATTTACTGCGAGGATATAATGTACTTAAGAGTATATGGTCAGGCTGCACCACAAACAGCATCAGAGGATTGACTCTGAATGCTGCAGAGGGGCCCTGCTCATGCAGGGGCACCCTCTCACATAAAAACCAAGCACTCTACCTTCAGGATTGTTAAGGCCTGCCATAGGAGTGACTTATAGGTTTATATGTGTGTGCAATTTGTAGTGATATAGGTAGCCTATATAACAGTAAGGGGTGCATGCACCACCTTACCCAGGCTGCAGTAGCAGACCGGTGGTGTCATTTTGGATGGCCTTCCAGGTGTGGCACAATACCTGCTGCAGCCCCTGGTAGGCCTCTGAGGTACCTATGCCCTGGGTACATAGTATACCTTATACTAGGGACTTATAAGGGCACTCCAGATTCCAATCAGAGATGTGCCTAAGGCACATGGAAACCATTTTAGAGAGGAAGCAGCTAGGCTGGGGTTCTGATTAGCAGGGCCCCAGCCAGACTAAAGTCGAAAAACAGTGAAGCATCAGCAAAAAGTGGGGGTACCCATGTGAAGCAGATCCTACTCTCCTACAAGCACAACTTCGTGGGAGACCAGGAAGAGGATGCACTTGCAAAAGTTCTCAGTGTCCAGGGGTCACGGTTCCACGTTACCCACGACAGCTACGGGCCTCAGCTTCACTGGGGAATCAGGGCAGCCTCGGGGAAGTCTGGAAATCCACCTCTGGTGTTGCAAAGACTTCGACGTCCGGCGGGAGCTTCAGCGATGCAGACCGGACAATTGCTTCTTTGGTGCCTGCCAAGCAGGGGAGTCACTCCTTCACCCCAAAGGAGATTCTTCATTCTTCTAATCTTGAAGTAGAGCGTCGAAGGTCCAGGATTCAGTGTCAGAGTTTCATCCTGGGTAATCTAAAGTCCTAAGGACAGGGGTCCCATACTTATACAAAGTTAGGGGGTTGGACATACTCTGGGGACCCACCTATGGGAGGGTCAGGGAAGAGGGGTGGTTACACCCATTCCCTTTTTCCAGTTTCGCGCCAGAGCAGGGGCAGGTAGCCCCTGCAACCGGTTTGAACTGGCATATACACTGGGACACCAAGTGTGCCCCCAGTGCAGGACTTCTGAGCACCAGAGAGTGCTCCCGCCCAGCCCCAATACACATTATCCTGTCTGGGGAGGTGGTTACACCTCCCTGCAACAGGAAACCTAATGTCCAGGCCTCCCCTGCCAGAGTTTCAGTCAGCAGCAGGAGGCCAGACCCGTGTCTGTGGCAGCGGCATCCATTTTGTGATGCCAGGGCTCTGTAAAGAAGTTACCGGGTAGGCCGGTGGGTACATGTCTCTCCCTCTAGAAGGGTGGAATGCTACCCCCGCCGCCAGGACTGGCGGGGGGGGGGTAGTATTCGAAGATGTTTGACACCAAACACGACATGTTTTGGTGCAGCCAGTCCAAAGTTAGCATTGTACCGCGAGGATATAATGCACTTAAGAGTATATGGTCAGGCTGTACCACCAACAGCATCAGAGGAGGGACTCCGAACGCTACAGAGGGGCTCTGCTCATGCAGGGGCACCCTCTCACATAAAAACCAAGCACTCTGCCTTTAGGATTGTAAAGGCCTGCCATAAGAGTGACTTATAGGTTTATATGTGTGTGCATTGGTAGTGATACAGGTAGCCTATATCACAGTAAGGGGTGCATGCACCACCTTACCCAGGCTGCAGTAGCAGACCTGTGGTGTCATTTTGGCTGGCCTTCCAGGGGTGGCATAATACATGCTTCAGCCCCTGGCAGGCCTCTGGGGTACCTATGCCCTGGGTACATAGTATACCATATACTAGGGACTTATAAGGGCACTCCAGATTTCAATCAAAGATGTACCTAAAGTACATGGAAACCATTTTAGAGAGGAAGCAGCTAGGCTGGGGTTCTAATTAGCAGGGCCCCAGCCAGACTAAAGTCGAAAAACAGTGACGCATCAGCAAAAAGTGGGGGTACCCATATGAAGCAGATCCTACTCTCCTACACCAGGCACTAACACATGCACTGCTAAAATCCCCTGAGCACTACTGATGCAGTCCAGCCATCTCCTTGTCACTACCCATGCACTCCTCCAATCACCCAGCGAGCATCATGTACTTATCCAATTACTGCGCAAAAACACAACAACATATAAATTCACCATGCACTCTCCTTGCAGTACTCTAATCATCCAGTCAGTACCCATGTACTCATGCAATGTCCCAGGCACTGACACATGCACGGCTACAATCCCCTGAGCACTACTGATGCAGTCCAGCCATCTCCTTGTCACTACCCATGCACTCCTCCAATCACCCAGCCAACACCATGTACTTATCCAATCACTCCGCCAAAACCCAAGCACTTATAAATTCACCATGCACTCTCCTTGCAGTACTCTAATCATCCAGTCAGTACCCATGTACTTATGCAATGGCCCAGGCACTAACACATGCACTGCTACAATCCCCTGAGCACTACTGATGCAGTCCAGCCATCTCCTTGTCACTACCCATGCACTCCTCCAATCAGCCAGCCAGTTCCATGTACTTATCCAATCACTCCGCCAAAACCCAAGCACTTATAAATTCACCATGCACTCTCCTTGCAGTACTCTAATCATCCAGTCAGTACCCATGTACTCATGCAATGACCCAGGCACTGACACATGCACTGCTACAATCCCCTGAGCACTACTGATGCAGTCCAGCCATCTCCTTGTCACTACCCATGCACTCCTCCAATCACCCAGCCAACACCATGTACTTATCCAATCACTCCGCCAAAACCCAAGCACTTACAAATTCACCATGCACTCTCCTTGCAGTACTCTAATTATCCAGTCAGTACCCATGTACTCATGCAATGTCCCAGGCACTGACACATGCACGGCTACAATCCCCTGAGCACTACTGATGCAGTCCAGCCATCTCCTTGTCACTACCCATGCACTCCTCCAATCACCCAGCCAACACCATGTACTTATCCAATCACTCCGCCAAAACCCAAGCACTTATAAATTCACCATGCACTCTCCTTGCAGTACTCTAATCATCCAGTCAGTACCCATGAACTTATGCAATGGCCCAGGCACAAACACATGCACTGCTACAATCCCCTGAGCACTACTGATGCAGTCCAGCCATCTCCTTGTCACTACCCATGCACTCCTCCAATCACCTAGCGAGCATCATGTACTTATCCAATCTCTGCGCAAAAACACAACAACATATAAATTCACCATGCACTCTCCTTGCAGTACTCTAATCATCCAGTCAGTACCCATGTACTCATGCAATGACCCAGGCACTGACACATGCACTGCTACAATCCCCTGAGCACTACTGATGCAGTCCAGCCATCTCCTTGTCACTACCCATGCACTCCTCCAATCATCCAGCCAGTTCAATGTACTTATCCAATCACTCCGCCAAAACACAAGCACTTATAAATTCACCATGCACTCTCCTTGCAGTACTCTAATCATCCAGTCACTACCTATGTACTCATGCAATGACCCAGGCACTAACACATGCACTGCTACAATCCCCTGAGTACTACTGATACAGTCCAGCCATCTCCTTGTCACTACCCATGCACTCCTCCAATCAGCCAGCCAGTTCCATGTACTTATCCAATCACTCCGCCAAAACACAAGTGTGAGAAGTTGGCCTGGTATATGCTGTCCACTAATTATAGTGGGCACCTTGCACCAGTCCAAATAACCCCTTATTGGAGATAGGTTAAAGACAACCTTTATTGAAAGCTATCCTAGTGGTAGCTATGGAGAGCAGCCTTCAGGCTAAGTCTTGGAGGAATGTAAAGCAGCTTGTTTTACCAGTCTATAATCTCTTGAGTGACCAAATGAAAGAGGACCACACCAGGTATATATTTAAAATATATGTATTTAGTCTTAAACGCACCCCTCTAGTCTCTTTATGAGGCTAGAGTTCGAAGTACATAAGTTACAAGTCGAATATCAACAGTAATAGCACAAGTACACGTTTGAGCCCTAGGGGCGTACCAAACCATATACCAATAAAGTGGTATAAGAACCACGACTGAGCTAGACGCAAGGCCTAGAGCCTGTAGAAGTGCTTGGCCCTCAAGGAACCACCCAAGGTAGTGACACAGGGGACCCACGGGGGGCGCGTGCAGTGTGAGAACACAGCCGCGAGCCGCCGTTGACTTCTATGGGGAATGTCGCGGTTGAAGTTTTAAAGAAAAAGGACACTTAGAGGAGGACTTGGAGCAAACCCTTTTAGAACTAGGTTGTTCTAGAGTTTATACCCACGGGAAGCACCGGAGTACTCGAGTTACCTCACCCAGGGAAGCCAGGTGCATGGGTGTCTTTCGGGGTCGGGATTCGTCGTCGTTTTCAATGGCGATCTGCTGCAAAGTGCTGCTGGCGACCAAGTCGAAAGTGTTGGGGTGGATCCAAAGGTGGATCGAAGATCTGAAGAACCTGAAAGCAGAGGGGACAGAGTCTGGGTCACTAGCCAGTGACCAGGAAGGCGATGAGCAGATGCCCACCGATGTCGTGTGCTTCAGGTAGGTTGACGGTCGTCTTGACTCTTCAGCCACGAGGTCCAGGAGGCGTCGACGACAACGAGGAGCTGGATTCGAGCTGTCCCACAACGTCGGTCGATTGCAGGGGTGTCGGCGACCGGATTAGACCCAACAAGCCTTGGCAACGGCAAGTCACGTGGAAATAGAAGAAGGACAGTGGTACAGACCAGCAAGGTCTGAGGGACTCACCCAGCGAAGGTAAGTCAGGGCACGTCTGGAGCAACCAGTGAAGCCCAAACAGAAGAAGAGTTGCCTTCGGGAGGGCCCACTAGCCAACGGACTAGCGACCACGAAGGAGCCTCGAGTGGACGGACTTGGAGCTGACTTGCAGGACACTCGTGGAGTGGAGGCCAGTGATCTTCGGTGCAGTCGGTGCAGGAGGTGGCGGATACTCGGATCCCAAAGCACAACTTCGTGCAAGACCAAGAAGAGGATGCACTTGCAAATGTGCTCGGTGTCCAGGGGTCACGGTTCCACATTACCCACGACAGGTACGGGCCTCAGCTTTGCTGGGGACTCAGGGCAGTCTCGGGGAAGTCTGGAAATCTACCTCTGATGATGCAAAGACTTTGGCGTCCGGCGGGCGCTTCAGCGATGCATACCAGACAATTGCTTCTTTGGTGCCTGCCAAGCAGGGGAGTCACTCCTTGACCCCAAGGGAGATTCTTCAGTCCTCTAATCTTGTAGTAGAGCGTCGAAGGTCCAGGATTCGGCTTCAGAGTTTCATCCAGGGTAATCTAAAGTCCTAGGGACTGGGGTCCCATACGTATACAAAGTTAGGGGGTTGGACATACTCTGGGGACCCACCTATGGGAGGGTCAGGGAAGAGGGGTGGTTACACCCCTTCCCTTTGTCCAGTTTCGCGACAGAGCAGGGGCAGGTAGCCCCTGCAACCGGTTTGAACTGGCATATTCATAGGACACCAAATGTGCCCCCAGTGCAGGACTTCAAAGCACCAGAGGGTGCTCCCGCCCAGCCGCAATACACATTATCCTGTCTGGGGAGGTGGTTACACCTCCTTGGGACAGGAAACCTATTGTCCAGGCCTCCCCTGCCGGAGTTTCAGTCAGCAGCAGTAGGCCAGACCCGTGTCTGTGGCAGCGGCATCCATTTTGTAATGCCAGGGCTCTGGAAAGAAGTTACCGGAAAGCCCGGTGTGTACATGTCTCTCCCTCTAGAAGGGTGGAATGCTACCCCCGCCGCCAGAATTGGCGGGGGGTAGTATTCCAAGATGTTTGACACCAAACACGACATGTTTCTGTGCAGCCATCCCAAAGTTGGCATTTACCGCGAGGATATAATGTACGTAAGAGTATATGGTCAGGCTGCACCACAAACAGCATCAGAGGATTGACTCCGAACACTGCAGAGGGGCTCTGCTCATGCAGGGGCACCCTCTCACATAAAAACCAAGCACTCTGCCTTCAGGATTGTTAAGGCCTGCCACAGGAGTGACTTATAGGTTTATATGTGTGTGCAATTGTAGTGATATAGGTAGCCTATATCACAGTAAGGGGTGCATGCACCACCTTACCCAGGCTACAGTAGCAGACCTGTGGTGTCATTTTGGATGGCCTTCCAGGGGTGGCACAATACATGCTGCAGCCCCTGGTAGGCCTCTGAGGTACCTATGCCCTGGGTACATAGTATACCATATACTAGGGACTTATAGGGGCACTCCAGATTCCAATCAGAGATGTGCCTAAGGCACATGGAAACCATTTTAGAGAGGAAGCAGCTAGGCTGGGGTTCTGATTAGCTCGTCCCCAGCCAGACTAAAGTCGAAAAACAGTGAAGCATCAGCAAAAAGTGGGGGTACCCATGTGAAGCAGATCCTACTCTCCTACACAACCCCCCCAAACGTAGGGACATTAAACTAACCTTGACCAGTTGAGTCTTCATGTTCTAAGTGGAAGTACCTAGAGAGTCCATCTGCATTGGCATGGTTACTCCCAGGACTTTGTTCCACTGTAAAGTCCATCCCCTGTAGGGAAATGGACCACCTAAGCAGTTTGGGTTTTTCACCCTTCATTTGTTTTAGCCATAGGAGGGGCTTGTGGTCTGTTTGAACAAGGAAGTGAGTACCAAACAAGTACGGCCTCAACTTCTTCAGAGCACAAACCACAGCAAAGGCCTCCCTCTCTATGGCTGACCAACGTTTCTCTCTAGGGGTCAGCCTTCAGCTAATAAAAGCTACTGGCTGATCCTGACCTTCATCATTCAATTGTGACAGTACAACCCCTACCCCCAATTCAGATGCATCTGTTTGGACAATGAACTTCTTGAAGTAATCAGGACTCTGGAGAATCGGAGCAGTGCACATGGCCTGCTTCAGGTCATCAAATGTCTTTTGACAGCTAGCTGTCCACTGAACCTTTTTGGGCATTTTCTTGGAAGTTAAGTCATTCAGGGGTGTCACTATTGATCCATACCCTTGACAAATCTCCTATAGTACCCAGTCAGGCCTAAGAAGGCTCTCACCTGAGTCTGGGTAGTTGGAGCAACGCAGTCCATGATGGTCTGGATTTTGCTCTGCAATGGTTGAACCTGCCCTCCACCCACAAGGTGGCCCAGGTACACAACCTAACTCTGCCCTATCTGGCACTTGGTGGCCTTGATAGTGAGGCCTGCCCTTTGCAGGGCCTTTAAAACATTTCTGAGGTGGACCAGGTGATCCTCCCATTTGGAGCTAAAGACAGCAATATCATCTAGATATGCTGCACTGTAGGCCTCCAGACCTGTAAGGACTGTATTCACCAACCTCTGAAAAGTGGCAGGTGCATTCTTCAGACCAAAGGGCATTACCACAAATTGATAATGTCCACTAGGGGTTGAGAATGCTGTTTTTGGCTTTTTTTGGCTTTGCATCATCAGCTAGTCTGATCTGCCAATAGCCAGCTGTCAGGTCAAATGTGCTTAGATACTTGGCTGAGGCCAAAGTGTCTATTAGCTCATCTGCCCTAGGTATTGGATGGGCATCAGTCCTAGTGACTGCATTGAAACCCCTGTAGTCCACACAAAACCTCATCTCTCTTTTCCCACCACTGGTGTGAGGTTTTGGCACAAGGACCACTGGACTAGCCCAAGGGCTTTCTGAGGGTTCAATAACTCCCAAATCCAATATTTTCTGGACTTCTGTCCTGATACAGTCCCTGACATGGTCAGGTTGCCTATAAATCTTATTTTTAATAGGCAGACTGTCCCCAGTGTCCACTTCATGAGTGCACCAGGCGGTCTGACTTGGAGTCAGAGAGAACATATGTCTGTACTGATTGAGCACTTGTCTACAATCAGTTTGCTGCTGAGCAGTGAGGCTGCCTGCCAAGGCTACACCATCTACTGACCCATCATCAGGGTTCTGTGAGAGCAGGTCAGGGAGTGGGTCACTGTAGGAGAGTAGGATCTGCCTCTTATGTTGCCCCCACTTTTTTTCTGATGTTACACTGGTTTCTGGCTATAGTCAGGCTGGATCCCTGCCAATCCGGGCCCCAGCCTCTCTGTTCTCTCTAAACGATTTCGAGTGCACTCTAGGTGCACTAGTGATTGGATACTGTGGTGCCTTATGAGTCCCTAGTATATGGTACCTTAGGTGCCAAGGGCATAGGTACTTCACAGGCCTACCAGGGGCTGAAGCATGTATTATGCCACCCCTGGGAAGCAGACTAAATCTGACACCACAGGCCTGCTACTGCAGCCTGGGTGAGGTGGTGCTAGCACTCCTCACTGAGATATAGGTTCCCTATATCTCTCCTGCACACACATTTAAACCTATCAGTCACCCCTAAGGCAGGCCCTATCAATCCTGAGGGCAGGGTGCTTGGTTTCTAATGTGAGGGTGCCTCTGCCTGAGCAGGGCCCCACTGCAGCTCTCAGAGTCCATTCTCTGGTGCTGTTTGTGGATGCGGTTAAACCATATACTCTTAAGTGCATTATATCCTCGCGGTAAAATGCTAACTTTGGAATGGCTGCATCAAAACATGTCGTGTTTGGTGTCAAACATCTTGGAATACTACCCCCCCACCAGTTCTGGCGGCGGGGGTAGCATTCCACCCTTCTAGAGGGATAGACATGTACCCACTGTGGAAACAAGGTAGAATCCTAAAGAGCCCTGGCATCATAAAATGGATGCCACCAGCCACAGACACGGGGCTGCCCTCCTGCTGCTGACCGAAACTCGCAGTGGAGGAAGCCCAACAAAAGGTATCCTTTCACAGGGAGGTGTAACCAACTCCCAGACAGGGTTTAGTGTATTGGGGCTGGGTGGGTGCACTCTTAGAGTGCTTTGAAGTCCTGCACTGGGGGAGCAGAAGGCTCCTCTGTGCATATGCCAGTTCAAACCGGCACAGGGGCTACCTGCCCCTGCTCTGGCGTGAAACTGGACAAAGGGAAGTGGGTGTAGCCACCCACTCCCCTGACCCTCCCATAGGTGGGGTCATAGAGCTAGTCCCTCCCTTCTTTACAGTATAAGATAGGGAACCCTTGAACTTGTAAGTTAGATATCTCTGGATGACGCTCTGAAGAAGAATCCTGGCCCTTCGATGTTCCACTACCTTTGGAAGACAGAAGAATCTCCCTTGGAGTCAAGGAGAGACTCCCCTGCTTGGCAGGCACCAAAAACTACAAATGACGGTCGCAAACTACGCCACTCCCGCCGGAGTCCGAAGTCCCTGTAGCCCAAGAAGTGGATTTCCTGACTTCTCCAAAGCCATCGTGAGTCCCCAGTGCAGCTGAGGCAAGTGGACCCCACGAGTGATGAGGAACCACGACCCCTGGGTACCGTGCACTATTGTCAAGTGCAACCCCTCCCTAACGTTCTAAGAACCTGTGCTTTGGACCACGTGTGTTCCCAGCCTCCAGCAGGAATCTCTCCGAAGATCAGAGGCCTACACCATCCAGAGTGACCATGGGCCCCTGTTGAGCGAATCCTCCCAAGGCGTCTTCGCGATCCCTTGCCAGCCGGCTCGTGGGTCCCCTGAAGACTTTTCCAAGAAACCAAAGGGCTCCCCTGGTTGCTCCAGGCATGCCCTGACTTACCCTCGCTGGGTGAGTCCCTCAGCCCTTGCTGGTCTGCGCCATTGCCTTTTCACACCTTCCATGAGACTTGCTGTTACCAAGGCTTCTTGGCTCCAATCGAGTTGTTGACACTGCAGTAAGCTGCAGACATCGAGGGACACACCGAATCCAGCTCCTGGTTGTCGTCGACACCTCCTGGGCCTCGTGGCTGAAGAGTCAAGGCAACTGTGAATGACCTGAATCCTGCGACGACGGTGGGCATCCATCTTCCTTGCCCCGAGTCACTGGCAAGTGACTTTGAACACTGTCCCCTCTGCTTTCAGGTCTTCCTTCTTCCGAATCCAGGCTTGGATTCCACCGGACACTTCTTCGGTCATCACAAGCAGCAAGTCTTCTTTGTTCACCATTGAAAACAACGCCGCGACCCGACACCAAAGGTCACCTATGCACCCGGCTTCCCTGGGTGAGGTAACTACAGCACTACGGTGCTCCTGTGGGTGTGGGCCCTAGAACTACTTACCCTGTAAGTGACTTGCTTGTAGGTTCTCCCGAAGTATCCTAAAACTCTTTATTTCCAACCGCGACTTGCCCCATTGAAGTCAACGGCGATCCGCACCTGTGTATCCACACTGCACGCGTCCCCTGTGGGTCCTTTACTTACCTGCCTTGGGTGGTTTCGTGAGGCCCCAGCACTTCTGAAGGCCCTAGGCCTTGTCTCCCTGCAAGTCGTTGTTCCTAAGTCTCTTTCTTAGTATATGGTCTGGTACGCCCCTAGGGCCCCAGCCATATTGTGCTTAATTTATTGTGAAACGTGGATTTGTGCATATGTTCTTGACTTCTAATCTCATAAAGAGATTAGTAGAGAGTTGTTTATTAATAAATACATATATATTTGATATATATACCTGTGTGGTGTCTTTTCATTTGCTGATTCAAGAGATTGTGTGGTAAAACAAGCTGCTTTACATTCCTTCAAGACTTAGCCTGAAGGCTGCTCTCCACAGCTACCACTAGGATAGCTTTCTATAAAGGTTGTCTTAAACCTATCTACCATAAGAGTCGAATTGTACTGGTGCAAGTTGTCCACTTTAATTAGTGAACAGCATATACCAGGCCAACTTCTCACAGTCACTCTCTTCCTCCTGTCCCTCATCAGTAGCCATGGGCAAGTCCATGTCTGCCCTGTCCACATATGGTTTCAGTCTGTTGACATGGAGAACCCTGTGGGGACTCCTGGGTGTTCCTAGGTCTACTAAATGGGTAACCTCACCCTTCTGTTCAACAATGGTATGGGGTCCACTCCACTTGTCTTAGAGAGCTGCTGGGGCCACTGGCTCCAGCACCCACACCTTCTGTCCTGGCTGGTAAACAGTCAGCACAGCCTTTTGGTCATGCCAGGCTTTTGCAGTTCCTGGCTAGCCTCAAGGTTTTTAGTTGCCTTTTTCATGTATTCAGCCATCCTGGAGCGGAGACCAAGTACATAGTCCACTATGTCATGCTTTGGGGGCTTGAGAGGTAACTCCCTTCCTTCCTTTACCAAGCAGAATTGACCCCTGACAGGGTGTCCAAACAAAAGTTAAAAAAGGGCTGTAGCCAACCCCCTTTTGAGGCACCTCCCTGTATGCAAATAAAAGGCAGGGCAAGAGTATGTCCCATCTTCACCTAAGCTTTTCTGGGAGCCCTTTAAGGTTTTGTTGAATCTCTCAACTAAACCATTGCATTGTGGGTGATAGGGTGTGGTGAACTTGTAAGTCACTCCACACTCCTTCCACATTGCCTTCAAGTATCCAGACATAAAGTTTGCACCCCTGTCTGATACAACCTCCGTAGGGAAGCCCACTCTTGAGAAAATTCCCAGGAGTGCCCTTGCCACTACAGGTGCTGTAGTGGTCCTAAGGGGAATAGCCTCTGGGTACCTGGTGGAATGATCCACTACCACCAGGATAAACCTGTTCCCAGATGCTGTTTGGGGATCCATGGGACCAACAATGTCAATCCCCACCCTTTCAAAGGGCACCCCCACCACAGGTAGTGGTATCAGGGGGGGCCTTTGTAGGGCCACCTGCCTTGGCACTGGCCTGGCAGGTTACACAGGATCGACAAAACTCCTTGGTGTCTTCAGACATGTGGGGCCAGTGAAAGTGAGGGACAAGTCTGTCCCAAGTCTTGTTCTGGCCCAGGTGACCTGCTAGGGGAATATCATGGGCTAGGGTCAATAGGAAGCCCCTGAACTTCAGAGGTATAACCAACCTCCTGGTGGCACCAGGCTTGGGGTCTCTACACTCTGAGTACAAGAGTCCATCATCCCAATACAGTTTATGGGGACCACTAGCATTCCCAGCAGCCTCAGCAGCAGTTTGCTGTCTGAGGGGTTCAAGAGAGGGGCAGCTCTGCTGCTCCTGGCTCAGATCTGACCTGGAAGGGCCCCCTGTCCCCAAGAACTCAACCTGGTCAGGTTCAAGCTCCTCTGGGACAGTTCCATTTTTCCAGGCTCCAAGGCCTGTTCAGTGTTAGACATTTTGCTCTGTGACCTGGTCACAGCAAACACATCTGCAGGGATCCCCAGCATTTCTGTATGGGTCCTGAGCTCCACTACTGCCCAAGCTGAAGTTTCCAGATCATTGCCAAGCAAGCATTCAACTGGTAGGTCTACACTTACCACAACCTTCTTAAGACCAGTTACCCCTCCCCAGGAGAAGTTAACAACTGCCAGAGTATGGTCTGTTCTGACATTGCTAGCATTGGTCACTTGGTACATCTCACCAAGTATAATCTGCCCAGGATCCACAAGGTCTTGTGTCACCATGGTGACACTTGCCCCTGTGTCCCTGAATGCCAAAGCCTCTTTTCCATTGATCAATGGCTGTTGCCTGTACTTGCCCAGATTACTGGGACTCACAGAGGAGGTCACATCCATGCCTCCATCACAGACTAGGACAGCCTGAGTGAGTTCTCTGACTAGGCCAGAGCTCATCTCATTACCCAGGGTCAACCCTACTAAACCCTTGGCTTGGGTACTCCCACCAACAATTGTAACTGCACTAGGGGGAACAGGTGCCTTAGGGGCATTGGTGGAGGCTGGAATAGAGTCTTTGGACTTGGTGCAATCACTGGTCCAGTGTGTCTTTTGCTTACAGACTTTGCACCATGGTTTCCTTTGGCCTTTCCCTTTGTTTGAATGTGAATCCCCACCTAAAGAAGATTTTTGGGGGCCTTGTGAAGATTTCTGGTCTTTACCCTTCTCCCCACCCTTATCAGAGTTCTTAGAATCTTGCTTCTTTGGGTCACCACCTTGGTTCTGTACCTTCTGCCTCACCCTGGTTCTGATCCATTTGTCTGCCTTCTTTCCCGATTCTTGGGGAGAGGTCAGATCAGAGTCCACCAGGTACTGGTGTATAAGCTGGTTTTGACAATTATTAAGGATCTGCTCCCTCATAATCAAATTGTACAATCCTATAAAGTCATGCACCTTGCTGCCATGTATCCAACCTTCCAGAGCCTTAGTAGCACAATCTACAAAATCAACCCAGTCTTGAGTCTGAGCCTTTCGGGTATCTCTGAACTTCAACCTATACTGTTCAGTGGTTAGGCCAAACCCATCTATCAGAGCACTCTTCAAGACTTTGTAATTGTCAGCATCCTCTTCTCTTACAGTGAGGAGCTTGTCTCTACCTTTGTATGCAAAGGAGAGCCACAAGATTGCTGCCCACTGCTCCTGGGGGACCCTCTGAACTTTACAGGCCCTTTCCAGTGCAGTTATCCATTTGTGGATGTCATCCCCACTCTGGTAGGGAGGGACAATCTTGCTCAGGTTTCTATGGTCATAAGACCTTTCCCTATCTCTGGGGAAATTGCTGCCCCCATGGGACTCTAGTCCCAACTTTTTTCTTTGCCTTTCAAGCTCTAGGGACTCCCTGTCTATAGCCAACTGCTCTCTTCTGAGTCTCAACTGAGCTTCTCCATACTTGAGCAGTCTCTCTTTCCTCTCACTGGAGGATTCCCTCCTATGAGAGGAAACAGAAGTCCCTACTGAGGTGTCAGAGTGGTTAGACTCCTGAGAAGGAGATCTAGGCCTTCTGGGCACACTCACAACTCTTCCTGGGGGGACAAAGGGGAGGTCATTCTGATCCTCCTCCTCCTCATCCTCAGGAGTAGCTGCATTGTCCAGGTCAAGGTCATTGTCACCTTCCTGGCCAGTTTCAGAGGTTGGGTCCTGGTTATTTTCATCCCTGGCCCCTTCCTCATCTTCTGCACCACCCTGTCTGCCTACCCCTTCTGACCCTGGTAGTCTTCTGAGATCATCCAGCAGGAGTACCTCTATGAGGCGTTGGGTGTTTGCACTTTTGCCTGTCTTCAGTTTCCTAGCAGTGCTTAATGCTCTCAATTCCAAGAATGGGAGATTATCATACTTGGAGGGAAGAAGCCCATTGGCTTCTGGCTGGGACCCACTGGTTCCTGGCCCTGAAGACATTACTAGTGTGGTGTGGTGTATGCACTACCTACTCTAGTGTGGCCTACTAAACTCTCTTGAGTTGTAGAAAGGGTGTGCTATCCCTTAACACACAACTCTAAGTTCAGTAGAACTTACTGTATCCTAAGCTTGTTTTATATGTACCTAAGGTACCTTAGTGGTTTTCAGTTGATCAATTCAATTGAGATTATCTGGGAAAACAATAGCAAGCTGGAATCCCACACGCTGCACACCAATGTGAGAAGTTGGCCTGGTATATGCTGTCCACTAATTATAGTGGGCACCTTGCACCAGTCCAAACAACCCCTTATTGGAGATAGGTTAAAGACAACCTTTATTGAAAGCTATCCTAGTGGTAGCTATGGAGAGCAGCCTTCAGGCTAAGTCTTGAAGGAATGTAAAGCAGCTTGTTTTACCAGTCTATAATCTCTTGAGTGACCAAATGAAAGAGGACCACACCAGGTATATATTTAAAATATATGTATTTAGTCTTAAACACACCCCTCTAGTCTCTTTATGAGGCTAGAGTTCGAAGTACATACGTTACAAGTCGAATATCAACAGTAGTAGCACAAATACACGTTTGAGCCCTAGGGTCGTACCAAACCATATACCAATAAAGTGGTATAAGAACCACAACTGAGCTAGACACAAGGCCTAGAGCCTGTAGAAGTGCTTGGCCCTCAAGGAACCACCCAAGGTAGTGACACAGGGGACCCACGGGGGACGCGTGCAGTGTGAGAACACAGCCGCGAGCCACCGTTGACTTCTATGGGGAATGTCGCGGTTGGAGTTTAAAGAAAACGGACACTTAGAGGAGGACTTGGAGCAAACCCCTTTAGAACTAGGTTGTTCTAGAGTCTATACCCACGGGAGTACTGGAGTACTCGAGTTACCTCACTCAGGGAAGCCGGATGCATAGGTGTCTTTCGGGGTCGGGTTTCGTCGTCGTTTTCAATGGCGATCTGCTGCAAAGTGCTGCTGGCGACCAAGTCGAAAGTGTTCGGGTGGATCCAAAGGTGAATCGAAGATCTGAAGAACCTGAAAGCAGAGGGAACAGAGTCTGGATCACTAGCCAGTGACCAGGAAGGCGATGAGCAGATGCCCACCGATGTTGGGTGCTTCAGGTAGGTTGACGATCGTCTTGACTCTTCAGCCACGAGGTCCAGGAGGGGTTGACGACACACAGGAGCTGGATTTGAGCTGTCCCACGAAGTCTGTTGATTGCTGAGGTGTCGGCGACCGGATTGGACCCAACAAGCCTTGGCAACGGCAAGTCACGTGGAAAAAAGGAAAGGACGTTGATGCAGACCAGCAAGGTCAGAGGGACTCACCCAGCGAGAGTAAGTCAGGGCATTTCTGGAGCAACCAGGAAAGCCCAAGCAGAAGAAGAGTTGCCTTCAGGAGGGCCCACTAGCCAACGGACTAGTGACTGCGAAGGAGCCTCAAGTGGACGCACTTGGAGCTGGCTCACAGGACACTTGTGGAGTGGAGGCCAGTGATCTTCGGTGCAGTCGGTGCTGGAGGTGTGAGCTACTGGGAGCCCAAAGCACAACTTCGTGGGACACCAGGAAGAGGATGCACTTGCAAAAGTACTTGGTGTCTAGGGGTCACAGTTCCACGTTATCCACAACAGCTACGGGCCTCAGCTTTGCTGGGGACTCAGGGCAGCCTGAGGGAAGTCTGGAAATCCACATCTGGTGATGCAAAGACTTCGGTGTCCGGCGGGAGCTTCAGCGATGCAGACCGGACAAATGCTTCTTAGGTGCCTGCCAAGCAGGAGAGTCACTCTTTGACCCCAAGGGAGATTCTTCAGTCCTCTAATCTTCAAGTAGAGCGTCGAAGGTTCAGGATTCAGTGTCAGAGTTTCATCCAGGGTAATCTAAAGTCCTAAGGACTGGGGTCCCATACTTATACAAAGTTAAGGGGTTGGACATACTCTGGGGACCCACCTATGCGAGGGTCAGGAAAGAGGGGTGGTTACACCCATTCCCTTTGTCCAGTTTCACGCCAGAGCAGGGGCAGGTAGCCCCTGCAACCGGTTTGAACTGGCATATGCACAGCGATACCAAATGTGCCCCCAGTGCAGGACTTCAAAGCACCAGAGGGTGCTCCCGCCCAGCCCCAATACACACTATCCTGTCTGGGGAGGTGGTTACACCTCCCTTCGACAGGAAACCTATTGTCCAGGCCTCCCCTGCCGGAGTTTCAGTCAGCAGCAGGAGGCCAGACCCGTGTCTGTGGCAGCGGCATCCATTTTGTGATGCCAGGGCTCTGGAAAGAAGTTACCGGGTAGCCCGGTGTGTACATGTCTCTCCCTCTAGAAGGGTGGAATGCTACCCCTGCTGCCAGGACTGGCGGGGGGTAGTATTCCAAGATGTTTGACACCAAACACAACATGTTTTGGTGCAGCCAGTCCAAAGTTAGCATTGTACCGCGAGGATATAATGCACTTGAGAGTATATGGTCAGGCTGTACCACAAACAGCATCAGAGGAGGGACTCTGAAAGCTGCAGAGGGGCTCTGCTCATGCAGGGGCACCCTCTCACATAAAAACCAAGCACTCTGCCTTCAGGATTGGTAAGGCCTGCCATAGGAGTGACTTATAGGTTTATATGTGTGTGCAACGGTAGTGATATAGGTAGCCCATACCACTGTAAGGGGTGCATGCACCACCTTACCCAGGTTGCAGTAGCAGACCTGTGGTGTCATTTTGGATGGCCTTCCAGGGGTGGCATAATACATGCTGCAGCTCCTGGTAGGCCTCTGAGGTACCTATGCCCTGGGTACATAGTATACCATATACTAGGGACTTATAAGGGCACTCCAAATTCCAATCAGATATGTGCCTAGGGCACATGGAAACCATTTTAGAGAGGAAGCAGCTAGGCTGGGGTTCTGATTAGCAGGGCCCCAGCCAGACTAAAGTCGAAAAACAGTGAAGCATCAGCAAAAGTGGGGTACCCATGTGAAGCAGATCCTACTCTCCTACACAACCCCCCAACGTAGGAACATTAAACTAACCTTGACCAGTTGAGTCTTCATGTTCTAAGTGGAAGTACCTAGAGAGTCCATCTGCATTGGCATGGTTACTCCCAGGTCTATGTTCCACTGTAAAGTCCATCCCCTGTAGAGAAATGGACCACCTAAGCAGTTTGGGGTTTTTACCCTTCATTTGTTTTAGCCATAGGAGGGGCTTGTGGTCTGTTTGAACAAGGAAGTGAGTACCAAACAAGTATGGCCTCAACTTCTTCAGAGCCCAAACCACAGCAAAGGCCTCCTCTCTATGGCTGACCAACGTTTCTCTCTAGGGGTCAGCCTTCTGCTAATAAAAGCTACTGGCTGATCCTGACCTTCATCATTCAATTGTGACAGTACAGCCCCTACCCCCAATTGAGATGCATCTGTTTGGACAATGAACTTCTTGGAGTAATCAGGACTCTGGAGAATGGGAGCAGTGCACATGGCCTGCTTCATGTCATCAAATGCCTTTTGACAGTTAGCTGTCCACTGAACCTTTTGGGCATTTTCTTGGAAGTTAAGTCATTCAGGGGTGTCACTATTGATCCATACCCCTTGACAAATCTCCTATAGTACCCAGTCAGGCCTAAGAAGGCTCTCACCTGAGTCTGGGTAGTGGGAGCAACCCAGTCCATGATGGTCTGGATTTTGCTCTGCAATGGTTGAACTTGGCCTCCACCCACAAGGTGGCCCAGGTACACAACCTGACTCTGCCCTATCTGGCACTTGGTGGCCTTGATAGTGAGGCCTGCCTTTTGCAGGGCCTCTAAAACATTTCTGAGGTGGACCACGTGATCCTCCCTGGTGGAGCTAATTACAGCAATATCATCTAGATAGGCTGCACTGTAGGCCTCCAGACCTGTAAGGACTGTATTCACCAACCTCTGAAAAGTGGCAGGTGCATTCTTCAGACCAAAGGGCATTACCACAAATTGATAATGTCCACTAGGGGTTGAGAATGCTGTTTTTGGCTTTGCATCATCAGCTAGTCTGATCTGCCAGTAGCCAGCTGTCAGGTCAAATGTGCTTAGATACTTCGCTGAGGCCAAAGTGTCTATTAGCTCATCTGCCCTAGGTATTGGATGGCATCAGTCCTAGTGACTGCATTGAGACCCCTGTAGTCCACACAAAACATCATCTCTCTTTTCCCACCACTGGTGTGAGGTTTTGGCACAAGGACCACTGGACTAGCCCAAGGGCTATCTGAGGGTTCAATAACTCCCAAATCCAACATTTTCTGGACTTCTGTCCTGATACAGTCCCTGACATGGTCAGGTTGCCTATAAATCTTATTTTTAATAGGCAGACTGTCCCCAGTGTCCACTTCATGAGTGCACCAGGTGGTCTGACTTGGAGTCAGAGAGAACATATGTCTGTACTGATTGAGCACTTGTCTACAATCAGTTTGCTGCTGAGCAGTGAGGCTGCCTGCCAAGGCTACACCATCCACTGACCCATCATCAGGGTTCTGTGAGAGCAGGTCAGGGAGTGGGTCACTCTCTTCCTCCTGTCCCTCATCAGTAGCCATGAGCAAGCCCATGTCTGCCCTGTCCACATATGGTTTCAGTCTGTTGACATGGAGAACCCTGTGGGGACTCCTGGGTGTTCCTAGGTCTACTAAATAGTTAACCTCACCCTTCTGTTCAACAATGGTATGGGGTCCACTCCACTTGTCTTGGAGGGCTGCTGGGGCCACTGGCTCCAGCACCCACACCTTCTGTCCTGTCTGGTAAACAGTCAGTACAGCCTTTTGGTCATGCCAGGCTTTTTGCAGTTCCTGGCTAGCCTCAAGGTTTTTAGTTGCCTTTTTCATGTACTCAGCCATCCTGGAGCGGAGACCAAGTACATAGTCCACTATGTCTTGCTTTGGGGGCTTGAGAGGTAACTCCCATCCTTCCTTCACCAAGCACAATGGACCCCTGACAGGGTGTCCATACAAAAGTTCAAAAGTGCTGTAGCCAACCCCTTTTGAGGCACCTCCCTGTATGCAAATAAAAGGCAGGGCAAGAGTATGTCCCATCTTCGCCTAAGCTTTTCTGGGAGCCCTAGAATCATGCCCTTAAAGGTTTTGTTGAATCTCTCAACTAAACCATTGCATTGTGGGTGATAGGGTGTGGTGAACTTGTAAGTCACTCCACACTCCTTCCACATTGCCTTCAAGTATCCAGACATAAAGTTTGCACCCTGTCTGATACAACCTCCTTAGGGAAGCCCACTCTTGAGAAAATTCCCAGGAGGGCTCTTGCCACCACAGGTGCTGTAGTGGTCCTAAGGGGAATAGCCTCTGGGTACCTAGTGGCATGGTCCACCACCTCCAGGATAAACCTGTGCCCAGATGCTGTTTGGGGATCCATGGGACCAACAATATCAATCCCCACTCTCTCAAAGGGAACCCCCACCACAGGTAGTGGTATCAGGGGGGCCTTTGTGGTGCCACCTGCCTTACCACTGGCTTGGCAGGTTACACAGGAGCGACAAAACTCCTTGGTGTCTTCAGACATGTGGGGCCAGTGAAAGTGAGGGACAAGTCTGTCCCAAGTCTCGTTCTGGCCCAGGTGACCTGCTAGAGGAATGTCATGGGCTAGGGTCAATAGGAAGCCCCTGAACTTCAGAGGTATAACCAACCTCATGGTGGCACCAGGCTTGGGGTCTCTACACTCTGAGTACAAGAGTCCATCATCCCAATACACTTTATGGGGACCACTAGCATTCCCAGCAGCCTCAGCAGCAGCTTTCTGTCTGAGGGGTTCAAGAGAGGGGCACCTCTGACCCTGCTCGCAGGCAGGTCGCTCCCCACGCTGCTGCACTGCTCTGCCTGCATTGTTTTTGCCTAATCCTGTACTTTCCCACTGTGCCTAACCTGCTTTCTTGCCCAGACTTGTTTTTATTCCCCTGTGCCTAACTTGCTTTCTTGCCCAGACTTGTTTTTATTCCCCTGTGCCTAACTTGCTTTCTTGCCCAGACTTGTTTTACCCCCCTGTGCCTAACTTGCTTTCTTGCCCAGACTTGTTTTTATTCCCCTGTGCCTAACTTGCTTTCTTGTCCAGACTTGTTTTTATTCCCCTGTGCCTAACTTGCTTTCTTCCCCAGACTTGTTTTTATCCCCCTGTGCCTAACTTGCTTTCTTGCCCAGACTTGTTTTTATTCCCCTGTGCCTAACTTGCTTTCTTGCCCAGACTTGTTTTTATTCCTCTGTGCCTGTACTTGTTTTCTTGCCTAAACTTGTTTTTCCTTCCTGTGCCCAGTTCTCCCGCGGCCCCCGCCCGTTTTTCCCACCGCTGCGTCCCTGCGGCCCCGCCCCACTGCATTCCCATTCGCCGCCCCGCTTTCGCCTCCCAGCTGCTCCCCCCCCATATCCCCTCATATGGAGGCCACGCAGCGGCCGCGCGAAGTGGGTGCGCCTAAGGCAAGCCCGTCAGCGGCTGGACCGCGCCCAGCGCCAGGACCCCTGGACCCCGCGAACGCCACGACGCCCGACACCGCTACGATGCCAGATCCCTCCACGCACTCAACACCGGACGATCACACACCTGCTTCCTGGCCGCCCGAAGCGCACCCACGGAGCTTTCACCTGCCGGAACTGCAGCTTCACAAGCATCCGCCCCACCATGCCGCCGACCAGGAAAGAACCCAACCACCTCAGATGCATCCTTCTCAACACCCGCTCCGCCCGCAAACACGCCGTTGAACTCTGGGACGTACTCGACTCAACCTCCCCAGACGTCGCCTTCCTGACGGAGACCTGGCTGAACCCCGCCTCGGCACCCGACATAGCCATAGCCATCTCGGAAGGCTACAAGATCACCCGCAGGGACCGCACCAACGGAGCAGGAGGAGGAATCGCCATCGTCCACAGGAACACTCTCAGAGTCTCGACCAACACCGACGACACCCTCAGCACCGCCGAACACCTGCACTTCCAGATCCACACCGATCCCAACACCACCCTCAGAAGAACCCTCGTCTACAGACCCCCCGGACCCTGACCACAGTTCAGCGACTGCATCGCCGACTTCGTCAGCACACACGCCTTCGCCTCCACGGACTACATCCTCCTCGGGGACCTGAACTTTCACCTCGAGAACAACAACGACACCAACTCTACCACCCTGATCGACAACCCAGCCAACCTCGGACTCAGACAACTCGTCACAACACCCACCCACTCCGCCGGTCACGCGCTTGACCCCATCTTCTCCGCAAGCCCCCACGTCTCCTTCAACCACACCACCGAACTCCACTGGACCGACCATCGCTGCATCCACTTCACCTTCAAGAAACCCACAACGCACCACCACACCCAACAGATGCCCCGCCGCTGCTGGAGCAAAGTCACCGAAGACCAGCTAACCACCACCCTCGCCCAGAGCCCACCCACCGACCCCGACACTGCCACCCGCAACCTCAGACAGTGCATCAACGACTGCGCCAACACCCTCGCCCCGATCAAGAAACCCTCCAACAGTCACACCAACAAGAAAGCCAGCTGGTTCACTGAAGACCTCCGGGCGTCCAAGCAAACCTGCCGAAAGCTGGAGTAGATCTGGCTCTGTGAACGAACACCGGACAGCCACACAGCCCACAAGAACGGCACCCGCAGACACCATCACCTCATCAGATCCGCCAAAAGGGCCTCCTTCAAAGACCGCCTAGACAACAACGTGCACAACAGCAAAGAGCTCTTCAACATCATGAAGGAACTCTCCAACCCCAGCTCCAACACCAACGACGTCCCACCCTCGCAAGACCTGTGCGACTCGCTGGCCACCTTCTTCCACCGCAAGATCGCAGACATCCACGACAGCTTCAACACCATGACCGCCCCGACAACCACTGAGACCTCCGCCCCCACGACCACCATCCGCACCAACCGCCTGCTCTCCTGGACCAACATCAACGACGATGACACCTTCAAGATCATGAACACCATCCACTCCGAATCTCCGTCAGACCCATGCCCACACCACATCTTCAACAAAGCCAGCACAGCCATCGCACCCCATCTCCGGAAAGTCATCAACACCTCCTTCGAGACAGCAACCTTCCCGGAGAGCTGGAAGCACGCCGAGATCAACGCCTTGCTCAAGAAACCCAAGGCGGACCCCAAGGACCTCAAGAACTTCCGGCCCATCTCCCTGCTCCCATTCCCGGCAAAGGTCATCGAGAAGACCGTCAACAAACAACTGACCCGCTACCTCGAGGAGAACAACATCCTGGACCCTTCCCAGTCCGGGTTCCGCAGCAACCACAGCACCGAGACTGCCCTCATCGCCACCACCGATGACATCAAGTCCCTGCTGGACAACGGAGAAACGGCGGCCCTCATCCTCCTGGACCTGTCAGCCGCCTTCGACACGGTCTGCCACCACACACTACGAACACGCCTCCACAACGCCGGGATCCAAGAGAAGGCCATGGACTGGACCACCTCCTTCCTCTCCGGCAGAACACAGAGCGTCCGCCTTCCCCCCTTCCGCTCCGAAGCCACCGAGATCATCTGCGGCGTACCCCAGGGCTCTTCCCTCAGCCCAACTCTGTTTAACATCTACATGGCACCGCTCGCCCACGTCGCCCGTCGGCACGACCTCAACATCATCTCCTACGCCAATGACACCCAGCTGATCCTCTCCCTCACCAAGGACCCCCACACCGCCAAAACCAACCTTCACGAAGGAATGAAGGCCGTCGCTGAATGGATGAGGAACAGCCAACTGAAGCTGAACTCGGACAAGATGGATGTCCTTATCTCAGATCCACCCCTTTGGCCTGGGACGACTCCTGGTGGCCGACCGCACTGGGAACCGCCCCAACACCCACCGACCATGCACGCAACCTAGGGGTCATCCTCGACTCCACCCTCTCCATGACTAAACAGGTCAACGCCGTCTCCTCCGCCTGCTTCAATACCCTCCGTGTGCTCCACAGGATCTACAAGTGGATCCCCACTGAAACGAGAAGAACGGTCACCCAGGCCCTCGTCAGCAGCAGGTTGGACTACGGAAACGCCCTCTATGCAGGAGCCTCGGCCAAACTCCTGAGATGGCTCCAACGCATCCAGAACGCCTCTGCTCGCCTGATCCTCGACATCCCTCGCCGCAGCCATATCACACCCCACGTGGGAGACCTGCACTGGCTCCGGGTCAACAAGAGGATAACCTTCAAACTCCTCACCCACGCACACAAGGCAATCCACAACACCGGACCGACGAACCTCAACAGACGACTCAGCTTCTACACCCCCACCCGCCAGCTCCGCTCCACCGACCTCGCCCTTGCCACTGTCCCCCGCTTCCGAAGAGCGACCTCCAGTGGCAGATCGTTCTCCCACCTTGCCGCCAAGACCTGGAACACCCTCCCCATCCACCTACGGCAGACCCAAGACCTGCTGAGCTTCAGAAAACTCCTCAAGACCTGGCTTTTCGAGCAGTAGCAGCATTCCCCACCCCAGCGCCTTGAGACCCTCACGGGTGAGTAGTGCGCTTTACAAATGATATGATTGATTGATTGATTGATTGAGCTCTGCTGCTCCTGGCTCAGATCTGTCCTGGAAGGGCCCCCTGTCCCCAAGAACTCAACCTGGTCAGGTTCAAGCTCCTCTGGGACAGTTCCTTCCTCAGGACTAAGATCATCCCCCTCAAGAGACTGATCTTCCTTCTGAGCCAAGGGGGAAGGCACTGCCTTAACCCTACTACTCCTCCTCTTGGATGGCACTTGGTCCATGGTTCCAGGATCCAAGGCCTGTTCAGTGTTAGATATTTTGCTCTGTGACCTGGTCACAGCAAACACATCTGCAGGGATCCCCAGAATTTCTGCATGGGTCCTGAGCTCCACTTCTGCCCAAGCTGAAGTTTCAAGATCATTGCCAAGCAAGCATTCTACTGGTAGGTTTGCACTCACCACAACCTTCTTAAGGCCACTTACCCCTCCCCAGGAGAAGTTAACAACTGCCAGAGTATGGTCTGTTCTGACATTGCTAGCATTGGTCACTTGGTACATTTCACCAAGTATAATCTGCCCAGGATCCACAAGGTCTTGTGTCACCATTGTGACACTCACCCCTGTGTCCCTAAATGCCAAAGCCTCTTTTCCATTGATTAATGGCTGTTGCCTGTACTTGCCCAGATTACTGGGACTCACAGAGGAGGTCACATCCATGCCTCCATCACAGACTAGGACAGCCTGAGTGAGTTCTCTGACTAGGCCAGAGCTCATCTCATTACCCAGGGTCAACCCTACTAAACCCTTGGCCTGTGTACTCCCACCACCAATTGTAACTGCACTAGGGGGAACAGGTGCCTTAGGGGCATTGGTGGGGGCTGGAATAGAGTCTTTGGACTTGGTGCAATCACTGGTCCAGTGTTTCTTTTGCTTACACACTTTGCACCATGGTTTCTTTTGGCCTTTTCCCTTGTTAGACTGTGAATCCCCACCTGAAGAAGATTTTTGGGGGCCTTGTGAAGACTTCTGGTCTTTACCCTTCTCCCCACCCTTATCAGAGTTTTTAGAATCTTGCTTCTTAGGGTCACCACCTTGGTTCTGTACCTTCTGCCTCACCCTGGTTCTGACCCATTTGTCTGCCTTCTTTCCCAATTCTTGGGGAGAGGTCAGATCAGAGTCCACCAGGTACTGATGCAACAGCTGATTTTGACAGTTATTAAGAATCTGCTCCCTCATGATAAGATTGTACAATCCTTTGAAGTCACATACCTTCCTGCCCATCAACCAACCTTCCAGAGCCTTAGCAGAACAATCCACATAGTCCACCCAGTCTTGAGTCTGTGCTTTTGGGTATCTCTGAACTTTAACCTGTATTGTTCAGTTGTTAGGCCAAACCCATCAATCAGAGCACTCTTCAAGACTTTGTAATTGTCAGCATCCTCCTCTCTAACAGTGAGGAGCTTATCTCTACGTTTGTCTGCAAAGGAGAGCCACAAGATTGCTGCCCACTGCTCCTGAGGGACCCTCTGTACTTTACAGGCCCTCTCCAGTGCAGTTATTCATTTGTGGATGTCATCCCCACTCTGGTAGGGAGGGACAATCTTGCTCAGGTTTCTATGGTCATAAGACCTTTCCCTATCTCTGGGGAAATTGCTGCCACCATGGGACTCTAGTCCCATCTGTTTTCTCTGTCTATAGAGATCTAGGGACTCCCTGTCTATAGCCAACTGCTGTTTTCTGAGCTCAAGCTGGCCTTGCTCATACTGAATCAGTCTCTTTCTCCTCTCATGAGAGGATTCCCTCCCATGAGAGGAGACAGAGGTCCCTACTGAGGTGTCAGAGTGGGTAGACTCCTGAGAAGGAGATCTAGTCCTTCTGGGCACACTCACAACTCTTCCTGGGGGACAAAGGGGAGGTCATCCTGGGCCTCCTCCTCTTCCTCAGGAGTAGCTGCACTTTCCAGGTCAGGATCATTGTCATCCCCCTGGCCAGTTTCAGAGGTCAGGTCCTGGGCATTTTCATCTCTGACCCCTCCCTCTTCTTCTGCCCCACCCTCTCTGCCTACCCTTTCAGACCTTATGGGTCTTCTAAGATCATCTAGCAGAAGCATCTCCAGGAGATGTTGGGTGTTGGCACTTTTGCCTGTCTTCAACTTCCTAACTTTGCACAACTCTCTCAATTCCAAGAATGTGAGGTTGTCATATCTGGATGGCAGGAGCTCACTGGTTCCTGGCAGTGAAGACATTACTAGTGTGGTGTGGTGTATGCACTACCTACTCTAGTGTGGCCTACTAAACTCTCTTGAGTTGTAGAAAGGGTGTGCTATCCCTTAACACACAACTCTAAGTTCAGTAGAACTTACCTTATCCTAAGCTTGATTTATATGTACCCAAGGTACCCTTAGTGGTTTTCAGTTGATCAATTCAATTGAGATTATCTGGTAAAACAATAGCAAGCAGGAATCCCACACGCTGCACACCAATGTGAGAAGTTGGCCTGGTATATGCTGTCCACTAATTATAGTGGGCACCTTGCACCAGTCCAAACAACCCCTTATTGGAGATAGGTTAAAGACAACCTTTATTGAAAGCTATCCTAGTGGTAGCTATGGAGAGCAGCCTTCAGGCTAAGTCTTGAAGGAATGTAAAGCAGCTTGTTTTACCAGTCTATAATCTCTTGAGTGACCAAATGAAAGAGGACCACACCAGGTATATATATAAAATATATGTATTTAGTCTTAAACACACCCCTCTAGTCTCCTTATGAGGCTAGAGTTCGAAGTACATAAGTTACAAGTCAGTTATCAACAGTAATAGCACAAATACACGTTTGAGCCCTAGGGGCGTACCAAACCATATACCAATAAAGTGTTATAAGAACCACGACTGAGCTAGACACAAGGCCTAGAGCCTGTAGAAGTGCTTGGCCCTCAAGGAACCACCCAAGGTAGTGACACAGGGGACCCACGGGGGACGCGTGCAATGTGAGAACACAGCCGCGAGCCGCCGTTGACTTCTATGGGGAATGTCGCGGTTGGAGTTTTAAAGAAAAGGACACTTAGAGGAGGACTTGGAGCAAACCCCTTTAGAACTAGGTTGTTCTAGAGTCTATACCCACGGGAGCACTGGAGTACTCGAGTTACCTCACCCAGGGAAGCCGGGTGCATAGGTGTCTTTCGGGGTCGGGTTTCGTCGTCGTTTTCAATGGCGATCTGCTGCAAAGTGCTGCTGGCGACCAAGTCGAAAGTGTTCGGGTGGATCCAAGGGTGGATCGAAGATCTGAAGAACCTGAAAGCAGAGGGGACAGAGTCTGGGTCACTAGCCAGTGACCAGGAAGGCGATGAGCAGATGCCCACCGATGTCGGGTGCTTCAGGTAGGTTGACAGTCGTCTTGACTCTTCAGCCACGAGTTCCAGGAGGCATTGACGACAACTAGGAGCTGGATTCAAGCTGGCCCACAAGGTTTGTCGATTGCTGAGGTATCGGCGACTGGATTGGACCCAACAAGCCTTGGCAACGGCAAGTTATGGGGAAACAAAGAAAGGACGTTGATGCAGACCAGCAAGGTCTGAGGGACCCACCCAAGAAAGGTAAGTCAGGGCACGTCTGGAGCAACCAGAAAAGCCCAAGCAGAAGAAGAGTTGCCTTCGGGAGGGCCCACTAGCCAACGGACTAGCGACCGCAAAGGAGCCTCAAGTAGACACACTTGGAGAAGGCTCCCAGGACACTCGTGGAGTGGAGGCCAGTGATCTTCGGTGCAGTCGGTGCTGGAGGCAGGTGCTATTTGGAGCCCAAAGCACAACTTCATGGGAGGCCAGGAAGAGGATGCACTTGCAAAAGTTCTCGGTGTCCAGGGGTCACGGTTCCACATTACCCACAACAGCTATGGGTCTCAGCTTCACTGGGGACTCAGGGCAGCCTTGGTGAAGTCTGGAAATCCACCTCTGGTGGTGCAAAGACTTCGGAGTTCGGCGGGAGCTTCAGCGATGCAGACCGGACAATTGCTTCTTAGGTGCCTGCCAAGCAGGGGAGTCACTCCTTGACCCCAAGGGAGATTCTTCAGTCCTCTAATCTTGAAGTAGAGCGTCGAAGGTCCAGGATTCGGCTTCAGAGTTTCGTCCAGGGTAATCTAAAGTCCTAAGGACTGGGGTCCCATACTTATACTAAGTTAGGGAGTTGGACATACTCTGGGGACCCACCTATGGGAGGGTCAGGGAAGAGGGGTGGTTACACCCATTCCCTTTGTCCAGTTTTGCGCCAGAGCAGGGGCAGGTAGCCCCTGCAACCGGTTTGAACTGGCATATGCACAGGGACACCAAATGTGCCCCCAGTGCAGGACTTCAAAGCACCAGAGAGTGCTCCCGCCCAGCCCCAATACACACTATCCTGTCTGGGGAGGTGGTTACACCTCCCTTCGACAGGAAACCTATTGTCCAGGCCTCCCCTGCCGGAGTTTCAGTCAGCAGCAGGAGGCCAGACCCGTGTCTGTGGCAGCAGCATCCATTTTGTGATGCCTGGGCTCTGTAAAGAAGTTACCGGGTAGGCCGGTAGGTACATGTCTCTCCCTCTAGAAGGGTGGAATGCTACCCCCGCCGCCAGGACTGACCTCTTTACCCTTACCACACCTTCAATGCTTCTGTTTAAATCACCAGCAGCCTCCTCCCCATCCTCTCCAACCTTACCGCTGACTCCGCTTACCTCCTGCTCCTGTCTTTGCTCCTGCTGTTGGCTGTGATCCAAGTCCAATTCCTTCCCACGCCGAAAAAAGCCGGTAATACTGGCTTTCTTGCCCCCCCTGAGGAGGCCCCGCGCTACTGCCTTACACCCCCTCCTGACCTCCAGCGTGGCTTCCAACAGGCGGGGAGGCGTAGGAAAACAGTTCCCCGCCTCCTCTCTACACATCCCTGGCTTCCACGACGTCCGACGCCCAGTGTTCTTCTCCTCCGCAGCCCCCGCAAAAGAGCCGCGAAAAGAGCCGCGCCACAGGCCACCAACACCGGCTCAAGCCGGGAAAAGCTGGAAAAAAGAAAAAAGAAAGCCTTCTCGTGCGTCCTCCAACAAGCGCGGTGTCCCCAGTGACAGCCCAGCGTCTCCCTGCTCGCGGTTTCACAGAAGAGCAACGCCGCATCAACAAACCCAGGCACCGGAGCGAACAGCGAGGGCAGCGAGGAGACGCTCCAGCAGAGCCGTCAGCATTCAGGTAATGGCCCCCTGCTCCTCCTCCGATCAATTACGGGCTACTTTCACTCCCCGGGTCCATAGTGGCTGGCGCAGAGCTCCGGGCGCTAGCGGCTAACGTGCAGCCGCCATGTTCCCCCTAAGTAAAGGGGACCAATAGCTGGCCCAACTACAGTGTAGTCAGTGAGGTGATATCTCTCCTACATAGAGAAGTTAATAGCAATGAGAGTTTTTTTATTCTGAGAGGCTGTCTGGAGTTGTGAGGAGCGCTCCTTTCCTGGTTGCTTTTAGTATAGTTAGGCCTCCCCGCTTTTCTTTTATTCTTTGAATCTTATTTAGTTTCTCTCTGGGTGTTTTGTTTTGGTGGTGTTGTTTTTTATTAAGGTGGGGCTGGCGCAGATATCTCCGGGACGCAATTGCCTGGACTCCATCTGTCCAGATAATTGGGGTATGGGTTCCCAGTGAGGGGGGGAGGGGTAGGTGGGGGCACGGGGTTGGGGTTGGGGTTGGGTGTAGCAGGAAAAAAAATCCTCATTCGCCGTTTTTTTGTGTGGGATGTACTCACGTTAGGGCTTGGTTGAGAGTTTTGGTGCTAGGCTGGACTGATTGCTGGCATTGGTTACCTTATATTCAGTCCTCGGTTTTTAGGCTGGGCTTCTCGATGGATACAATATGAGTCCTATACAGATTTCATCTTGGAATATTAATGGCCTGCGAACCAGACCAAGAAGAGATAGGATAGTACAGTATCTCCAAGATTCATTGGCTCAGGTTTTGATCCTTCAGGAAACACATCTCCTAAAAGAGGAGGTATGTTCCCTTCTTAAAAATAAAAGATGGGTAGGTTCATACGTGTGCACGAATCAGACAGCTAACGTTAGAGGAGTCCTTATAATTTTCAAGAAATCAGCTCAAGCTTATGTTTACAGCAATTGGTTGACCCAGGTGGCAGATGGGTCATCGTTAAAGTTAAGATGATGGAGACCCTGTACACGTTGGTCGGCTACTACGGGCCCAATCAAGATGATCCCTCAATTCTTAAGACCATCTTTTCCCATCTATTAGATTTTCCTGAGCCAATAATTATGGCTGGAGATTTTAATATAGTTTTAAATCCCGGCCTGGACAAAACTCCAAATAGCAGAGCTGCAGCACCCTTAAAATCTTGCGTTTTTCTCCTAGAGGCAATGCAGCAATTTGCTCTTTTAGATATATGGAGGGAAAGATCAGGCTTACAGCAGGGGGTATCATTCACAAATTATAAATACCGGCATCAATCGAGAATTGATTACATGCTGATAAGTAACTCGCTCAGGGATAGAGTTAACGATATTACCTATCTGGCCAATTATCTTTCTGACCACTCAGGGGTCCTTTTATGCCTGGAGAGTCCATCTGTAGGGTTTATTCGTTCATGGTCATTTGATCGTTCTTTACTCCTGATAGAGAAAGAAAAAGCTTTCTTGTCACAAGAAACTGAATGGTTCTTTGAAGTAAATTTAGAGTCAACATCAATATTAAATGTGTGGGACTCTTTTAAAGCTTTCCTGCGGGGTCAGATCACAAGCAGGGCAAGTTTCAGGAATAAAAAATATAAAGTGGAGGTATCTTCCATTGAGGGGAAGTTGAAAGATCTAGAAGCTGATACATCCTCGTTAGCCTCGCCTGAAGCCCAGCAAGAGTGGAAAGTTAAATGGGATAACTTAAAAGGGCAACTAGAAAGTAAATTGCAGTCCAGGCTTATACGTAGATGGGAGGCCAGTAAAATCGCCCATTTTGAATATGGAGAAGGCGCAGGCAAACTTCTTGCCTGGAAAGCTAAGTCCGACCGGGCAAGGAATCAGATTAAGGAGATCATTAGCGGAGATGAGACCTTCCGCTTAGATGGGGAAATCAGCCTGGCTTTTCAGAGGTATTTCGAGGAGATATATTGTGAGGACAAAAGCCTAGATGTTACTAGCGTTCAAAACTGGTTAAGGGATATCCCCCTTCCCTCGTTAGGACAGGACCAACAGCAATATTTGGATCAAGCCTTCACTCAAACTGAGGTTAGAGAAGCCATCCAACGCTCCAAGTCCGGGAAAGCTGCGGGACCTGATGGCCTTCCAGCAGAAATGTATAAGATGCTGGGAGAAAAGATCGTCCCCATCTTAACGCAGCTGTTTAATCATGTGCTGGAGGCTGGTCTAGGGCTCCCAGCTTCTTGGAATGATGCTTTAATCATTTTGATATTAAAACCCGGGAAGCCTCCGTCAAGTTGTGGGTCATATAGACCCATCTCGCTCCTAAATGTAGATTATAAAATTCTTACTTCTGTTCTGGCAGCGAGATTGGGTCTTATCGTGGGAGATGTCCTTCATATAGATCAGAAAGGTTTTATAAGGAATAGGCAGCTCTCTGATCTCACGTATAATCTTATTGGGGCCATAGATCTTGCCTCTACTTATTCCCTCCCATTGGCCGTCGTGACTTTGGATGCAACCAAGGCCTTCGACAGAGTAAATTGGATTTACCTGTCGGAGGCCTTGCAGAAATTTAATTTAGGGGGAAGATTTCGTCATATGGTACAATTGATCTACCAGAATCCCACAGCTAGACTGCTGGTTAATGGGAAGATTACCGACTCCTTTAAGATCACAAGAGGAACCAGACAGGGCTGCCCACTATCCCCTCTTCTATTCGATCTTTACATTGAGCCATTTGCTCAATGGCTTAGGGCGGATCCTAACATAGCGCCATTTAAGTATGAGGAGTGGGAGAGGAAGGTAGCCCTGTATGCCGATGATATCTTGGTTTTCTCCGCGGATCTACAGTCAGCTTTTCCAGCGGTTATTAGTTTGGCCCGGGAGTTTGGCTCCGTCTCTGGGTATGAGATCAATGCTACAAAAACCAAAATCATGACTTGGAACCTGTCGGAGACACAGCAGGGTTACCAGCCTAGCTCCAAAATGAGATATCTGGGAGTTCAGGTGGTGCAGGACATCACAAAGTTAGCTGAGATCAACTTAGCTATGGTGGCAAGGGAGTATAGAATGCTTATGAAATCTTGGGCTTGTCTTCCATTATCAATCTTGGGAAGAACTAATTTGGTCAAGATGACGATACTCCCAAAGATTTCTTTTCTTTTTAACTGTATCCCTCTTTATTTGGAAAAATCCACGATTGCGAAGCTTCAGAGTGACATTAATTCCTTCATCTGGGCATCTAAGGCATCTAGGATTGCCTGGAAGAAGCTGAGGCGGAGAAGAGAAAAGGGTGGCCTGGCCTTATCAGACCTTCAGATATATGCTTGGGCGTTCCAACTCTCACATTCACGCATGCTATTGAGAATGCCCGTAGATACCGGGGCTGGAGGGATGTTTTTGGCCATGCTAAGGGGTGTTAAACTGCCAGAGAACGGGTTTCTGTTTAAATTTGGGAATCCGAAGTTTAAAAAAAAAATTAGGCTGAAGGTTCTTCAGGGGGCAGCTAAAACTTGGGCCCAAGTCAGGGGGGCAGTGGGGCTCGACTATTTTTCCAGTTTAGCTCCCCTTTGGGATTCTCCTGGAACTCCAGAGTGTTTAAGGGACAGTTTGGCAAACCCCTTGAGGAATGCAGGGTTATTGGTTTGGGGAGACCTCCTTGATGGAGGTATACTTACCCCCTGGGAATACCTCCAGGATAGGGTTGGGGGAGGACTTTCTCGGTTTAAGCATTATCAACTTGCAAGCTGGGTTCAATCTCACCCGCGGAAGCATGCCTTGGGATGTGGAAGTATTTTAGAACATCAGCTCGTGACCAAACCCCCAGGGAAGAAAGAAGTCTCCCTTTGGTACCAAACCCTGTTGGAGGAAGTAGATGGTGAATTCAAGCTTGCTGAGGAACTGTGGGGGGGGGTCTTTGCCCACACAGGACTGTGCGAAATTATGGCAGAAATCATGTAAGATCCTATATGAAGTTGTGAAACCAGCCTGGCTAAAAAGAAATCACCTGTTCACCATCCACAGGGCTTACTACACTCCCCACAAATTGTCTAAAATCTCAGTTGGGCCTCCAGCCAGCTGTAAAAAATGTGGCCTGGTTTCCGCTTCAGATATCCACATGTTTATGGAATGCCCTTCTCTTGCTACTTTCTGGCAGGAGGTCGGAGATTTTTGACAAGTGTTTTAGGCTGTGCTATTAATATAGATTTGCCTTTAATAATATTTGGTCTCACAGAAAACATCACTGGGCTTGCCGAAACTTTGCTTATTTATTCTGTTTTGTTAGCTAGGAGGCAAATCTGTATAAGGTGGACGGAATCCAGTCCTCCCACTTTTGCGGACTGGCAGTCATCAGTTTTAGCAGTCTCCAAATTGGATCTGGCCAGACAGGGAAGTAGAAAAAGAAGGCATTTTGGAATCTTTTGAAACTTAGATGGGATTCTCAGACGATGAGGTGAAGTCGTGTTTTTTTTTTTCTTTTTCTCCTGAGTCCCATGATTATGCTGTCAACACTCCTTGGGCTAAGCCGTGCGCTGCCAGGTATGGTGGCGGTTAACCAGCGAAAGTCTACCAGCCCTTGAGCTTGGCAGAAGGGGTATCTCAGTGGTTTCTTCATTTGAGGAGGAGGCCCAGGATGACCTCCCCTTTGTCCCCCCAGGAAGAGTTGTGAGTGTGCCCAGAAGGACTAGATCTCCTTCTCAGGAGTCTACCCACTCTGACACCTCAGTAGGTTACCTCTGTCTCCTCTCATGGGAGGGAATCCTCTCATGAGAGGAGAAAGAGACTGATTCAGTATGAGCAAGCCCAGCTTGAGCTCAGAAAACAGCAGTTGGTTATAGACAGGGAGTCCCTAGATCTCTATAGACAGAGAAAAAAGATGGGACTAGAGTCCCATGGTGGCAGCAATTTCCCCAGAGATAGGGAAAGGTCTTATGACCATAGAAACCTGAGCAAGATTGTCCCTCCCTACCAGAGTGGGGATGACATCCACAATTGGATAACTGCACTGGAGAGGGCCTATAAAGTACAGAGGGTCCCTCGGAGCAGTGGGCAGCAATCTTGTGGCTCTCCTTTGCAGACAAAGGTAGAGATAAGCTCCTCACTGTTAGAGAGGAGGATGCTGACAATTACAAAATCTTGAAGAGTGCTCTGATTGATGGGTTTGGCCTAACAACTGAACAATACAGGTTAAAGTTCAGAGATACCCAAAAGCACAGACTCAAGACTGGGTGGACTATGTGGATTGTTCTGCTAAGGCTCTGGAGGGTTGGTTGATGGGCAGTAAGGTATGTGACTTCAAAGGGTTGTACAATCTTATCATGAGGGAGCTGATTCTTAATAACTGTCAAAATCAGCTGTTGCATCAGTACCTGGTGGACTCTGATCTGACCTCTCCCCAAGAATTGGGAAAGAAGTCAGACAAATGGGTCAGAACCAGGGTGAGGCAGAAGGTACAGAACCAAGGTGGTGACCCTAAGAAGCAAGATTCTAAAAACTCTGATAAGGGTGGGAGAAGGGTAAAGACCAGAAGTCTTCACAAGGCCCCCAAAAATCTTCTTCAGGTGGGGATTTACAGTCTAACAAGGGAAAAGGCCAAAAGAAACCACGGTGCAAAGTCTGTAAGCAAAAGACACACTGGACCAGTGATTGCACCAAGTTCAAAGACTCTATTCCAGCCCCCACCAATGCCCCTAAGGCACCTGTTCCCCCTAGTGCAGTTACAATTGGTGGTGGGAGTACACAGGCCAAGGGTTTAGTAGGGTTGACCCTGGGTAATGAGATGAGCTCTGGCCTAGTCAGAGAACTCACTCAGGCTGTCCTAGTCTGTGATGGAGGCATGGATGTGACCTCCTCTGTGAGTCCCAGTAATCTGGGCAAGTACAGGCAACAGCCCTTAATCAATGGAAAAGAGGCTTTGGCATTTAGGGACACAGGGGCAAGTGTCACCATGGTGACACAAGACCTTGTGGATCCTGGGCAGATTATACTTGGTGAAATGTACCAAGTGACCAATGCTAGCAATGTCAGAACAGACCATACTCTGGCAGTTGTTAACTTCTCCTGGGGAGGGGTAACTGGCCTTAAGAAGGTTGTGGTGAGTGCAAACCTACCAGTGGAATGCTTGCTTGGCAATGATCTTGAAACTTCAGCTTGGGCAGAAGTGGAGCTCAGGACCCATGCAGAAATGCTGGGGATCCCTGCAGATGTGTTTGCTGTGACCAGGTCACAGAGCAAAATGTCTAACACTGAACAGGCCTTGGATCCTGGAACCATGGACCAAGTGCCATCCAAGAGGAGGAGTAGTAGGGTTAAGGCAGTGCCTTCCCCCTTGGCTCAGAAGGAAGATCAGTCTCTTGAGGGGGATGATCTCAGTCCTGAGGAAGGAACTGTCCCAGAGGAGCTTGAACCTGACCAGGTTGAGTTCTTGGGAACAGGGGGCTCTTCCAGGGCAGATCTCAGCCAGGAGCAGCAGAGCTGCCCCTCTCTTGAACCCCTCAGACAGCAAGCTGCTGCTGAGGCTGCTGGGAATGCTAGTGGTCCCCATAAAGTGTATTGGGTTGATGGACTCTTGTACTCAGAGTGTAGAGACCCCAAGCCTGGTGCCACCATGAGGTTGGTTATACCTCTGAAGTTCAGGGGCTTCCTATTGACCCTAGCCCATGACATTCCTCTAGCAGGTCACCTGGGCCAGATCAAGACTTGGGACAGACTTGTCCCTCACTTTCACTGGCCCCACATGTCTGAAGACACCAAGGAGTTTTGTCGCTCCTGTGTAACCTGCCAAGCCAGTGGGAAGGCAGGTAGCACCACAAAGGTCCCCCTGATACCACTACCTGTGGTGTGGGTTCCTTTTGAGAGAGTGGGGATTGATATTGTTGGTCCCATGGATCCCCAAACAGCATCTGGGCACAGGTTTATCCTGGTGGTGGTGGACCATGCCACTAGGTACCCAGAGGCTATCCCCCTTAGGACCACTACAGCACCTGTGGTGGCAAGAGCCCTCCTGGGAATTTTCTCAAGAGTGGGCTTCCCTAAGGAGGTTGTATCAGACAGGGCTGCAAACTTTATGTCTGGATACTTGAAGGCAATGTGGAAGGAGTGTGGAGTGACTTACAAGTTCACCACACCCTATCACCCACAATGCAATGGTTTAGTTGAGAGATTCAACAAAACCTTAAAGGGCGTGATTAAAGGGCTCCCAGAAAAGCTTAGGCGAAGATGGGACATACTCTTGCCCTGCCTTTTATTTGCATACAGGGAGGTGCCTCAAAGGGGTTGGCTACAGCCCTTTTGAACTTTTGTTTGGTCACCCTGTCAGGGGTCCATTGTGCTTGGTGAAGGAAGGATGGGAGTTAGCTCTCAAGCCCCCAAAGCAAGACATAGTGGACTCTGTACTTGGTCTCCGCTCCAGGATGGCTGAGTACATGAAAAAGGCAACTAAAAACCTTGAGGCTAGCCAGGAACTGCAAAAAGCCTGGCATGACCAAAAGGCTGTACTGACTGTTTACCAGCCAGGACAGAAGGTGTGGGTGCTGGAGCCAGTGGCCCCAGCAGCTCTCCAAGACAAGTGGAGTGGACCCCATACCATTGTTGAACAGAAGGGTGAGGTTACCTATTTAGTAGACCTAGGAACACCCAGGAGTCCCCACAGGGTTCTCCATGTCAACAGATTGAAGCCATATGTGGACAGGGCAGACATGGGCTTGCTCATGGCTACTGATGAGGGACAGGAGGAAGAGAGTGACCCACTCCCTGACCTGCTCTCACAGAACCCTGATGATGGGTCAGTGGATGGTGTAGCCTTGGCAGGCAGCCTCACTGCTCAGCAGCAAACTGATTGTAGACAAGTGCTCAATCAGTACAGACATATCTTCTCTCTGACTCCAAGTCAGACCACCTGGTGCACTCATGAAGTGGACACTGGGGACAGTCTGCCTATTAAAAATAAGATTTATAGGCAACCTGACCATGTCAGGGACTGTATCAGGACAGAAGTGCAGAAAATGTTGGATTTGGGAGTTATTGAACCCTCAGATAGCCCTTGGGCTAGTCCAGTGGTCCGTGTGCCAAAACCTCACACCAGTGGTGGGAAAAGAGAGATGAGGTTTTGTGAGAAGTTGGCCTGGTATATGCTGTTCACTAGTTAAAGTGGACACCTTGCACCAGTCCAAATCGACTCTTATGGTAGATAGGTTTAAGACAACCTTTATAGAAAGCTATCCTAGTGGTAGCTGTGGAGAGCAGCCTTCAGGCTAAGTCTTGAAGGAATGTAAAGCAGCTTGTTTTACCACACAATCTCTTGAATCACCAAATGAAAAGACACCACACAGGTATATATATCAAATATATATGTATTTATTAATAAACAACTCTCTACTAATCTCTTTATGAGATTAGAAGTCAGGAACATATGCACAAATCAACAGTTCTCAATAAATTAAGCACAATATGGCTGGGGCCCTAGGGGCGTACCAGACCATATACTAAGAAAGAGACTTAGAAACAACGACTTGCAGGGAGACAAGGCCTAGGGCCTTCAGAAGTGCTGGGACCTCACAAAACCACCCAAGGCAGGTAAGTAAAGGACCCACGGGGGACGCGTGCAGTGTGGATACCCAGGCGCGGATCGCCGTTGACTTCAATGGGGCAAGTCGCGGTTGGAAATAAAGAGTTTTAGGATACTTCGGATGGACCTACAAGCAAGTCACTTACAGGGTAAGTAGTTCTAGGGCCCACACCCACAGGAGCACCTTAGTGCTGGAGTTACCTCACCCAGGGAAGCCGGGTGCATAATTGTCCTTTGGTGTCGGGTCGCGGCGTCGTTTTCAATGGCGAACAAAGAAGACTTGCTGCTTGCGGGAGCTGAAGAAGTGTCCGGTGGAATCCAAGCCTGGATTCGGAAGGAGGATGACCTGAAAGCAGAGGGAACAGTGTTCAAAGTCACTTGGCAGTGACTCGGGGCAAGGAAGATGGATGCCCACCGTCATCGCAGGATTCAAGTCGATCACGGTTGCCTTGACTCTTCAGCCACGAGATCCAGGAGGTGTCGACGACAACCAGGAGCTGGATTCGGCGTGTCCCACGATGTCTGCAGCTTACTGTCGTGTCGGCAACTCGATGGGAGCCAACAAGCCTTGGTAGCAACAAGTCTCGTGGAAGGTGTGAAAAGTCGATGGCGCAGACCAGCAAGGTCTGGAGAACTCACCCAGCAAGGGTAAGTCAGGGCAGGCCTGGAGCAACCAGGGGAGCCCTTTGGTTTCTTGAAGAAGTCTTCTAGGGACCCACGAGCTGGCTGGCAAGGGATCGCGAAGATGCCTTGGGAGAATTCTCTCAACAGGGGCCCACGGTCACTTGGGATGGTGTAGGCCTCTGATCTTTGGAGGGATTCCTGCTGGAGGCTGGGAACACATGTGGTCCAAAGCACAGGTTCGTAGAACGATGTGTAGGGTTGCACTCGACAATAGTGCACGGTACCCAGGGGTCGCGGTTCCTCATCACTCGTGGAGTCCACTTGCCTTAGCTTCGCTGGGGACTCACGATGGCCTTGGAGAAGTCAGGAAATCCACTTCTTGGGCTGCAGGAACTTCGGACTCCGGCGGGAGCAGCATAGTTTGCGACTGTCGTTTGTAGATTTTGGTGCCTGCCAAGCAGGGGAGTCACTCCTTGACTCCAAGGGAGATTCTTCAGTCTTCCAAAGGTAGTGGAACGTCGAAGGGCCAGGATTCTTCTTTAGAGCATCGTCCAGGGATATCTAATCTTCAGGTTCAAGGGCTCCCTACCTTATACTAACAAGGAAGGGAGGGACTAGCTCTAAGATCCCACCTATGGGAGGGTCAGGGGAGTGGGTGGCTACACCCACTTCCCTTTGTCCAGTTTCATGCCAGAGCAGGGGCAGGTAGCCCCTGAGCCGGTTTGAACTGGCATATGCACAGAGGAGCCTTCTGCTCCCCCAGTGCAGGCCTTCAAAGCACTCTAAGAGTGCACCCACCCAGCCCCAATACACTAAACCCTGTCTGGGAGGTGGTCACACCTCCCTGTGACAGGATACCTTTTGTTGGGCTTCCTCCACTGCGAGTTTCGGTCATCAGCAGGAGGGCAGCTCCGTGTCTGCGGCTGGTGGCATCCATTTTGTGATGCCAGGGCTCTGTAGGATTCTACCGTGATTCCACAGTGGGTACATGTCTATCCCTCTAGAAGGGTGGAATGCTACCCCCGCCGCCAGGATTGGCGGGGGGGTAGTATTCCAAGATGTTTGACACCAAACACGACATGTTTTGATGCAGCCATTCCAAAGTTAGCATTTTACATCAAGGGTATAATGCACTTAAGAGTATATGGTTTAACCGCATCCACAAACAGCACCAGAGAATGGACTCTGAGAGCTGCAGAGGGGCCCTGCTCAGGCAGAGGCACCCCCTCACATTAGAGACCACGCACCCTGCCCTCAGGATTGATAGGGCCTGCCTTAGGGGTGACTGATAGGTTCAAATGTGTGTGCAGGGGAGATATAGGGAACCTATATCTCTGTGAGGAGTGCTAACACCACCTCACCCAGGCTGCAGTAGCAGGCCTGTGGTGTCAGATTTAGTCTGCTTCCCAGGGGTGGCATAATACATGCTTCAGCCCCTGGTAGGCCTGTGAAGTACCTATGCCCTTGGCACCTAAGGTACCATATACTAGGGACTCATAAGGCACCACAGTATCCAATCACTAGTGCACCTAGAGTGCACTCCAAATCGTTTAGAGAGAACAGAGAGGCTGGGGCCCTGATTGGCATGGACCCAGCCTGACTATAGCCAGAAACCAGTGTAACATCAGAAAAAAAGTGGGGGCAACATAAGAGGCAGATCCTACTCTCCTACAGGTTTTGTGTGGACTACAGGGGTCTCAATGCAGTCACTAGGACTGATGCCCATCCAATACCTAGGGCAGATGAGCTAATAGACACTTTGGCCTCAGCCAAGTATCTAAGCACATTTGACCTGACAGCTGGCTACTGGCAGATCAGACTAGCTGATGATGCAAAGCCAAAAACAGCATTCTCAACCCCTAGTGGACATTATCAATTTGTGGTAATGCCCTTTGGTCTGGAGAATGCACCTGCCACTTTTCAGAGGTTGGTGAATACAGTCCTTACAGGTCTGGAGGCCTACAGTGCAGCATATCTAGATGATATTTCTGTCTTTAGCTCCACCTGGAAGGATCACCTGGTCCACCTCAGAAATGTTTTGGAGGCCCTGCAAAAGGCAGGCCTCACTATCAAGGCCACCAAGTGCCAGATAGGGCAGAGTCAGGTTGTGTACCTGGGCCACCTTGTGGGTGGAGGCCAGGTTCAACCATTGCAGAGCAAAATCCAGACCATCATGGACTGGGTTGCTCCCACTTCCCAGACTCAGGTGAGAGCCTTCTTAGGCCTGACTGGGTACTATAGGAGATTTGTCAAGGGGTATGGATCAATAGTGACACCCCTGAATGACTTACCTTCCAAGAAAATGCCCAAAAAGGTTCAGTGGACAGCTAGCTGTCAAAATGCATTTGATGACCTGAAGCAGGCCATGTGCACTGCTCCCATTCTCCAGAGTCCTGATTACTCCAAGAAGTTCATTGTCCAAACAGATGCATCTGAATTGGGGGTAGGGGCTGTACTGTCACAATTGAATGATGAAGGTCAGGATCAGCCAGTAGCTTTTATTAGCAGAAGGCTGACCCCTAGAGAGAAACGTTGGTCAGCCATAGAGAGGGAGGCCTTTGATGTGGTTTGGGCTCTGAAGAAGTTGAGGCCATACTTGTTTGGTACTCACTACCTTGTTCAAACAGACCACAAGCCCCTCCTATGGCTAAAACAAATGAAGGGTGAAAACTCCAAACTGCTTAGGTGGTCCATTTCCCTACAGGGGATGGACTTTACAGTGGAACATAGACCTGAGAGTAACCATTCCAATGCAGATGGACTCTCTAGGTACTTCCACTAAGAACATGAAGACTCAACTGGTCAAGGTTAGTTTAATGTCCCTACGTTTGGGGTGGGGTTGTGTAGGAGAGTAGGATCTGCTTCACATGGGTAACCCCACTTTTTGCTGATGCTTCTCTGTTTTTCGACTTTAGTCTGGCTGGGGCCCTGCTAATCAGAACCGCAGCCTAGCTGCTTCCTCTCTAAAATGGTTTCCATGTGCCTTAGGCACATCTCTGAATGGAATCTGGAGTGCCCTTATAAGTCCCTAGTATATGGTATACTATGTACCCAGGGCATAGGTACCTCAGAGGCCTACCAGGGGCTGCAGCATGTATTGTGCCACCCCTGGAAGGCCATCCAAAATGACACCACAGGTCTGCTACTGCAGCCTGGGTAAGGTGGTGCGTGCTATTCATAACAGAAACTTGGGGCAATGTCACCTCCGATCCTGATTTTAATATTGCAGTACCACATGGCTATAAAGCTTTTAGACACAACAGACAACTGACCAGGGGTGGTGGACTTGCTTTAATACATAGAATTGAACTTAGCTCTCACTGCTCAATAGTCTGTGCATCTGACTGCGAGGCCTTCATGTTTAAAATCTCAACACAAGGACAGGATATTATCAATGGTCTACTGATCTACCGCCCTCCTGGTCCTAGAACGAATTTGCTGGCTAACTTTTATTCAGTACTGGAGCCAAGTCTTCAATCCCAATTCTTTACGCTTCTAGGAGACCTGAACTTCCATTTAGAAGCATTGGAAGATAGAGATACAAAGGAGCTTCTAGAAATGACTTCAGAACTAGGCCTTAGACAGCTTATTCAAAAACCTACGCATCTAGCAGGGCATACTCTAGATGGTCTCTTTTCTAACAATCCCGCCATCTTTAACATACCTACTCTTCCACTAACCTGATCTGATCATCACGCCGTTCTCTTTAGATACAAGCTTCTTCATTCTAACACCACCAGCACGACTCACGGTAAGACCATTGGTAGAGCCTGGCACAAAATTGACTCTTTGTCGCTCATTGACCATTTAGCTCAAACCTTGCCAGACTGGAAGATAGATGCAGAATCCTCTGCCATAAACTATACTTTATGGCTAGAGTCTAATTGTTCGAAACTTGCTCCTATCACGACGATCAACAAAAATAGAAAAACACCCTCAGCTCCATGGTTTTCGGAAGCTCTGAGACAAACAGGCCTGCAGAAGGCAGGAAAGAATCTGGCGAAAATTCTATGAAGCTCCAGAAAAAGATAGATACAGAGCTATGCTCTAAGATTTTAAAAGAAAAGTGATTCTCGAGAAAAGCCAGTATTTTACTTCACAAATAGAGAAAGCAGGTAATTCCAGCAAAGAACTATTTCAGACTGTAAAATATTTGACCTCTGGTACGCAGGAGGATTCCGCCAATTATAGTCAAGAATTCTGTGATGAACTTGCCTATACATTTAAATCTAAGGTGGATCAAATCTTCAACCAGTTTGCCCACTGTAAGGCACATATTAATCCCTTACAGCAAGAAGACATTGTCAAACAGTCTTTTATTAATTTTACTCCTACTTCTGCAATTCAAATATCTGAACTTATCCTGAAAACTAAATCTGGATCACCAGTAGATCCTTGCCCCCCTAGAATTCTACACAGTATCGGCCAGTTCATGGGACCCCACTTGGCCCGAGCTGTTTAATCAGATGATGGCACAGGGATCTTTCCCTACTGTGTGGAAACAGGCTTGTATCTTACCACTTTTAAAAAAGCCTAATTTGAATCCAACTGATCCAGTAAACTATCGACCTATTGCAAGAATTCCTTTGCCTGCAAAGATAATAGAGAAAGTTTTAAATGCTGAACTCTCCACCTTTATCACGGACAGTCAGGTTTTAGATCATAGCCAGTTCGGTTTTAGAGCTAATCATAGCACGGAAACGGCGTTGATAAAAACAACGGAAGAGATTCGGTCTTCTTTAGATGGCGGTGGGTCAGCAGTTCTTATACTGTTGGACCTATCCGCAGCATTTGATACGATAGATCATACTCTTCTTGTCCAGCGACTAAAAACAATAGGGATAGGAGGAGAAGCCCTCTCCCTACTGACGTCATTCCTATCAGAAAGAACTCAAACAGTCCAGATAGGTAAATTTAAATCGGCACCTTTTACTTTGCCGTGCGGAGTCCCCCAGGGCTCCTCGCTGAGTCCTACGCTCTTTAACATTTATGTGGCTGAATTGGCACCATTGATTAGAAGTTTTAATTTGATTCCTACCTCCTACGCCGATGATACCCAGTTGGTAATCTCGACAGTGGATAAGGATATCAATCACTCTCAAAAACTTCACGACTGTGGGGTCGATTCCGATTCGGGCCGGAAAAAGCACCGACCGACTCGGATCCGGAAAAAATACCGACCGACACGTACCAGTGGCGCCCGACACGCCAAGTACGATGCAAGCCGCGATAAATCCGACCGACACGTCAGGAAACCAAGCCGACCGACCGAACCGCTCGGAAAATAGCAATCCGGCCGGAAAAACACGCAAATCCAACCGACCGACACGCACCCGGAACAAATCCGACCGAATCGTACCCGCCAACTCCAACCCGCAAAGTACGATGCAAGGCGCGAAAAACACGACCGAGTCGGACGGAGGACAAGCCGTACGACCGACACGCATACAAAACCGAGCCGAAGCAATACAATACACCGCGACCGACGCGTACGCAGCATACAAAACTGCACAAACACAGCGTGAACGAAACGGAAAACACCGTACGAGACCAATGCAGGGTCCGACTCGGTCACAAGAACGTTTCCAACATACACAAACAGCACAAAGGAAAAATCAACCAAAAAAAGGCCAAACAAGCAATTACCAAGCCAATAAATACTGGGGGGGTGGGGACAGAGAACAAAGACACACCCACAACTCCACCTATATAAAGGACACAAATCACTACCATGAGCCTTTGCAAATGCCATTCCACTGCCAGCACCCAAGAGAAAGCAACCACACACCCACAGCTCATCCCTCACACAAGCCACACACCAGCAGCACACCAACAAATACCTACCTCACATACACCCAGCACAACACACACCCACACACCCTCACCTGCACACCAACACACACATCACCCACCATCACCACCCATCACCATGCCCCCAAGAAGAATCACAAGTTCCTAGATTGTGAATTGGAAGTCCTGGTAGACGAGATCCTCAGGGTAGAGCCACAGCTGTTTGGCACATTGGTCCAACAGACCCCCATGTCGCAGAAAACCAAGATGTGGGAGAGGATCATCAACAGGGTGAACGCACAATCACCATGTCGGCGCACAAAGACCGACATCCAGAACAGGTGGTATGACGTGCGCAGGAGGGTACGGAAACTGCTGAAGCAAGATTACATCAACAGCCAACACACCGGCAGTGGCCCTCCTGCCAAGCCAATATACCTCAGGCCCTGGGAGGAGAAGGTGCGGGCCATCCTACCGCCAGTGAGCATATATGGACTAGAGGACATCCCAGAGCCTGGTGAGTACACAACAAATGTACACAATATACTGCCACAAAACACACACACATCACTGTCAAGGGGAGAGTCAAACCATGCACTCATAGCAATTACACAGCAACTAGAACAGAATCATCCCAAAATGTGTATGTCAGTCAGATAAACCCAACACATGCCATCAAAAAAGTCACATCCAACTGTGCCAACACATGTACAAACACAACCACAACTACAGCTAGGCAGTGGCACAAATAGAACTAACACACACATCCACACATGTAGCCACCACAACAACACCAACACACAGTGAAGACCACTCAAAGGAAGGAATTCTGTGTATGCTGGCCAAGTCAGTGTAGCCAATAGCATCATGGGAGTCGCAGTCACACATATTGCCCCCCCACAACTGTCCCATCAACACCACCCTGAACCATGCGCACATCACAGGGAGTGGAGAAGGACTCACAAGATGGCTGACACTGGCTACTGCTGTGGGGAGCACAAGGCCCTGCTGCCAACTGTGCACCAACAAACAGCAGGACACCACTGACTGACATCCTGAGAGACAACTTACACTCCCTGCAATGCAAGCACGTTCCATGGTGGGATATCTGGCTGGCTGGGTGGGAAGGGGGACTTGCAGCACTGACCATAGTCACCAGCACCTCCCCTCACACCCCCCCAACACAAACTCCACAGTACCCACCTGGTAGAATGCAATGCCCTCCATCCTAACACAAGATCCCACAAAGCACCACCACCCTGGCTTATGTTGTGTGAAGCACAGGGACACTCTTGGGACTCTTAGCCAAACAACTGCCAGGACAACACTCCCAGCCATCCTGTCAGCACAGCCAGCCCACCCCACAGGGAAGCAGAGTCAAAAGGAAGGAAGCATGGGCATGCTGGGAAGGGGGTGGAGGCAATAGCATGATGGGAGTCGTAGTCACAGACATTGCTCAGCCTCACAACTGGCCCATCAACACCACCCTGAACCATGCTCACATCACAGGGAGTGGAGAAGGACTCACAAGATGGCTGACACTGGCTACTGCTGTGGGGAGCACAAGGCCCTGCTGCCAACTGTGCACCAACAAACAGCAGGACACCACTGACTGACATCCTGAGAGACAACTTACACTCCCTGCAATGCAAGCACGTTCCATGGTGGGATATCTGGCTGGCTGGGTGGGAAGGGGGACTTGCAGCACTGACCATAGTCACCAGCACCTCCCCTCACACCCCCCCAACACAAACTCCACAGTACCCACCTGGTAGAATGCAATGCCCTCCATCCTAACACAAGATCCCACGAAGCACCACCACCCTGGCTTATGTTGTGTGAAGCACAGGGACACTCTTGGGACTCTTAGCCAAACAACTGCCAGGACAACACTCCCAGCCATCCTGTCAGCACAGCCACCCCACCCCACAGGGAAGCAGAGTCAAAAGGAAGGAAGCATGGGCATGCTGGGAAGGGGGTGGAGGCAATAGCATGATGGGAGTCGTAGTCACAGACATTGCTCAGCCTCACAACTGGCCCATCAACACCACCCTGAACCATGCTCACATCACAGGGAGTGGAGAAGGACTCACAAGATGGCTGACACTGGCTACTGCTGTGGGGAGCACAAGGCCCTGCTGCCAACTGTGCACCAACAAACAGCAGGACACCACTGACTGACATCCTGAGAGACAACTTACACTCCCTGCAATGCAAGCACGTTCCATGGTGGGATATCTGGCTGGCTGGGTGGGAAGGGGGACTTGCAGCACTGACCATAGTCACCAGCACCTCCCCTCACACCCCCCCCAACACAAACTCCACAGTACCCACCTGGTAGAATGCAATGCCCTCCATCCTAACACAAGGTCCCACAAAGCACCACCACCCTGGCTTATGTTGTGTGAAGCACAGGGACACTCTTGGGACTCTTAGCCAAACAACTGCCAGGACAACACTCCCAGCCATCCTGTCAGCACAGCCAGCCCACCCCACAGGGAAGCAGAGTCAAAAGGAAGGAAGCATGGGCATGCTGGGAAGGGGGTGGAGGCAATAGCATGATGGGAGTCGTAGTCACAGACATTGCTCAGCCTCACAACTGGCCCATCAACACCACCCTGAACCATGCTCACATCACAGGGAGTGGAGAAGGACTCACAAGATGGCTGACACTGGCTACTGCTGTGGGGAGCACAAGGCCCTGCTGCCAACTGTGCACCAACAAACAGCACGACACCACTGACTGACATCCTGAGAGACAACTTACACTCCCTGCAATGCAAGCACGTTCCATGGTGGGATATCTGGCTGGCTGGGTGGGAAGGGGGACTTGCAGCACTGACCATAGTCACCAGCACCTCCCCTCACACCCCCCCCAACACAAACTCCACAGTACCCACCTGGTAGAATGCAATGCCCTCCATCCTAACACAAGATCCCACAAAGCACCACCACCCTGGCTTATGTTGTGTGAAGCACAGGGACACTCTTGGGACTCTTAGCCAAACAACTGCCAGGACAACACTCCCAGCCATCCTGTCAGCACAGCCAGCCCACCCCACAGGGAAGCAGAGTCAAAAGGAAGGAAGCATGGGCATGCTGGGAAGGGGGTGGAGGCAATAGCATGATGGGAGTCGTAGTCACAGACATTGCTCAGCCTCACAACTGGCCCATCAACACCACCCTGAACCATGCTCACATCACAGGGAGTGGAGAAGGACTCACAAGATGGCTGACACTGGCTACTGCTGTGGGGAGCACAAGGCCCTGCTGCCAACTGTGCACCAACAAACAGCAGGACACCACTGACTGACATCCTGAGAGACAACTTACACTCCCTGCAATGCAAGCACGTTCCATGGTGGGATAACTGACTGGGTGGGTGGGTGGGTGGGAAGGAGGTCTGGCTGTCAACCAAACACAATCAATGCAGACCATGTTCACACCCCAGAGAATACATAGAAATGCCCAAATAATGCAGGACAATGTGCCACACCAATATCAACCCCTGACTGTGACGACTTAGGACAATACAATGTACAGGCCCGCACCCCGAGGCACAGTCACAACTGTCAGGTGTGTCAACCACTGATGCCTGCAGAAACATGACATACATTGTTTGTGTCTCCCAAAAACAGGTGATGATAGGGACACAGCAGCAGACGCTGAGGAGTCCCAGTCCCAGGCTCAAGAGGATGCCGAGCTCACTGGCGTCGTACAGCCTCTGTCCTCCTCGGACGATGAACAACCTGGCACATCCGGTGCAAGTCAACATGCTGCACCAGCAGGACCACCAGCTGCAGCACCAGCAGGTCCACCAGCTGCACCCCCTGCACCCACCCCTCCAACGACTGTCACCACGAATACCATCCCTGCCGACATGGACAGAATAAGGAACAACACCAGCGCAGTGACCCTGGACCAACCTGGGGCCATGGACACCACCACCACCACCAACCCCAAGGTGGACCAGGGTTATCTGTGCGTGCAACTGCACACACTGCACATGTCAGCAGGGGTGGTGGGAGGGGTGGGAGACAGAGGTCGCTGCTTGCAGACGTTGCTGGTGTGCATGAAGACCCACAACTGGTACGCATAGCTGATGCGTACCAGTCCAGCACCGGAGAGCTCAGCCAGGTAGTGGGGCTCCTCAGAGACATCAAACAGCAGCAGGCTGCCCATCATGCCCGCTTGGACTCCCACATGTCCCAAGTGGAGTCACACATGTCACGTGTGGACTCCCACATGTCACGTGTGGACTCCCACATGACCCGCGTGGAGTCCAAGTGGGATGTACTACATGAGATGACGGCGGTGCACAGGGACATTTTACAATGCCTCCGCCAGATGAACAGCAACCAGTCCACACCTCCCTGTGTGCCAACAACATCTGGTACCGAACAAACTGCAACTGCCACAGGGAGGGAGGAGGACTCTGGCGGAGAGTCCCCTGCACCGCAGCAGCCTGCACTTGAGGGCCCCCCCCAAGAAGAGGGGTCGTCCGAGGAGGGGAAAGTGAGAGGCTGATGGCCAAGCGCAACTCCCAGGAAGCCTGAACCTGTTCTGGATTTTCGCCTTTGTGCACAGACTGTTCACCCTGTTGATGGCAACACTACTCCCACACATTGCATGGGGAGTATAAGTTGGAACAATGTGTCAGACAACAGTGGCCCCGATACTGGGGATCCTGTCTACCTGGACTTTCTATTCATCTAGGAACTTGGGATTGCAAGATTCATGTACAGCACAATCCATCCTATGCACTATTATCACAATAAACACACTAATACACCATACTTGCCTCTGTCGTGATTCCAACGTGGGTGCTGTTATGGGGATGATGAACTGCAAAATTACACAGTGTATGCGAACTGCAACAGCAAGGACAACACAGGCATGTGAGTACAGGCAACGTGACACATATGAGGGAGACACACCACCAGGGCTACACAACACATACACACCTAGGCCATCTGACTCATTGCCTACACTGATGTTGCCAGGGAAGATGGTGCAATGCACAGACACCACACCCATTCCCAGTTGTAGTCAAGTAGCCCACAGGTGCAGTAAGCAAATGGCAGTCAAATGTGTGACCACAGACAACGCACATCACTAAGTGAAGCACAGGTTTATTACACAGTAGCAACATGCCGTAACCACTACAGATGCAAGGTAACCCCACCTGGTAGCGGGCACACAGTCAACAACTGTAGACAGAAGGAAGTCCATGGGTGTGGCGCACATCACCTGTAGGGACACAACAGCTACCAGCCTGGATGTGCAATCACGTCGTCGGTGGACACAGTTGACCAAACGAATCTGAAAGTACCCTGTGAAGGACAGAAATGACACACAGTCAAAAGCAATGCAGTACAGGACAGAACAGCAAAACTCATGCACAATACATGTTACAAGATACCCACCCAGAACCAAGTTAGCATGTCAACACTGTTGGGGAGTACAGCCCACCTGTCACCACACATCGCAACACACATCCTGTCAAGTAGCCCATGGACACACTCCAACAGCACCAGAGCACCACCCACACATCATGCCAACTCACATCATTCACATGACACCTCAGGATACTCACATTCAGCTAAAGAAGTTGGTGATGAGCTGTGTGCGGACATCACCATCACCATCATCATCATCATCGTCACTGGCATCGTGGTCCAGGCCAGGATCCTCCACAGGTGGCGGATGTTGGTCATCGTCATCCTGGATGAGAGGCAACTCCTTCCGCACTGCCAGGTTGTGGAGCATGCAGCAGACGATGATAATCTTGCACACTTTCGCAGGGGCATATGGGAGGGACCCTCCGGTCTTGTCCAGGCAGCGGAAGCGGCTCTTCAGGAGACCAAAGGTCCGCTCAATCACTCTCCTGGTCCGACCATGTGCCTCATTGTAGCGCATCTGGGCAGGTGTCACAGGGTTCCTGAGGGGTGTCAGCAACCACGGCATGTTGGGGTATCCCGAGTCACCTACGGACAGACAAGTGCACATCAGCTGACTTGGAAAAGTGGGCGGAATACTACAGATCAGATCACACACAATGGCACAAAGTCAGTACACACCGACAAGCCAGGCACGCTGGTTCTGCATCTGTGCCATCAACCTGGGGATGCGACTACTCCTCATCACAAAGGCATCGTGTGCTGAACCAGGGAAACGGGCACACACGTGTGTGATGGTCATGTCTGCAAGACACACCACCAGTGCATTGACCGAGTGGTAGTGCTTGCGGTTCCTGTAGGCCTGCTCCTGGGCCTGTGGTGGTACCAAAGCCACATGTGTCCCATCAATGGAGCCAATGACATGCGGCATCCTCCCCAGGGCATAAAAGTCACTCTTCACGTCAGTGAGTCGTCGCAGTCTAGGGAAATAGATGTACCGGTTCAGGAAGAGCAACATTGCTGCCAAAACATCGCGGAGCACACGGCTGAACATGGTCTGTGACATCCCACCAGCAGACGCCACAGTATGTTGGAAGGTACCGGTGGCAAAGAAGTGTAGGGCTGCCATCACCTTCACCTTGGGGGTCAGCGCTGTAGGATACGGCCGGCCAGGCTGCAAATGTGGGGACAACTGCACTGCAAAATCCTCAATCAGCTGCCTGGTGAAGCGGTACCGTCGGATGCTGTCCCGTTCCACCATCGTTGCCAGGTCTGGGAATGGCCGATGGACAGCAGGAGCCCTGCAGTGCAGAGGAGAAGTAAGCAAGATCGTCAGTCACCCCACATATGCGGCATTGAACACACTCAAGATCCCAACATACATCATCATGAGGCACAACTACATGAAGTGTGCAGTACCGGAACGACATGTATGGTACATACATGGCCAACATCTGTCAACACGGTCCTACAGGTGGCATCAATTTGTCCCAGGTTGGCCCATTGGATATCATGATGCTGTGTCACAGTCACCCCCAGTGACATGTGAGGACAGATGTGCCCCAGGCACCACAGCTCAACGACAGGCACATTCCCAGGGACCCTGTAATGCCACATGGACACTGGCATCACCTGGAGTGTCATGTGTACACCACAACAAAACAAACATGACCCCCACAGGTAGTGGCCACACTTGCCATGGCAGGAGAGCCATGGACGTCTGTGACACACACGCACAACATCAGAGTCCATGCACACACAACGTGGATGTGGAGACTGTCTCCCATTGTGCACATGAAATCAGAGACATTGTAAACACTACATGCACAAAGACTGTGGAGGGCCATCACTATTGTGCCACTGGGACACCCTGGCTCAAACATACCGTCCCACATGGGACTCACGGGGTATGTGACATGACATACACAAACACCACTGTGAAATGTGACCATGGCACATGCACAGATATGAACAGTTGCACATCACAGTGGTCACGTACACGTAACACCCAGGATCCTGTCCCCATTAACACGTGCACAGCCTGGGGGTGGCTGCCCACAGGTGACACCCACAGGACAACATGTACACCAACATACACACAATAGGAAATGCAGCCTTACATGCCTTATGATAAGGTTTGGACAGGCTGTCGTGATGTAGGTGTGCCCCTCACTCCCTGGGAGCTATCTGTGGCTGGCATATGTCCATCTGAGACAGGCATGCTGACATATGCCAGTCACATGTACAGTGATGCGTTGAACAGCAATGGACCGATCGGTGCCTCCGGCGGACCCATTGCATTCAATGTGTGCGGGTACGCGTTGTACCCCTGTGCGCGTTGTACTGCAATGGACCGATCGGTGCCTCCGGCCGGCCCATTGCATTCAATGTGTGCGGGTACGCGTTGTACCCCTGTGCGCGTTGTACTGCAATGGACCGATCGGTGCCTCCGGCCGGCCCATTGCATTCAATGTGTGCGGGTACGCGTTGTACCCCTGTGCGCGTTGTACTGCAATGGACCGATCGGTGCCTCCGGCCGGCCCATTGCATTCAATGTGTGCGGGTACGCGTTGTACCCCTGTGCGCGTTGAACAGCAATGGACCGATCGGTGCCTCCGGCCGGCCCATTGCATTCAATGTGTGCGGGTACGCGTTGTACCCCTGTGCGCGTTGAACAGCAATGGACCGATCGGTGCCTCCGGCCGGCCCATTGCATTCAATGTGTGCGGGTACGCGTTGTACCCCTGTGCGCGTTGAACAGCAATGGACCGATCGGTGCGCACCCATTGACAATGGGCTTGCCTGGCAACGGACGCGTTTTTGAATATTCGAACGAGTCGGTTGCTGGAAATTCAGTTGGTCACCCACAACAATGTTGCAAAATAATGTATGTCATGAAGTTGAAGATTTGAAGGATGCTGTGGGCGTGTTTTGGTGCTGCTATTCCATGGATTGGCCAGATTCAGAAGATGCAAACGACTTGGACCTATCACTTTGGACACAAGGGACAGTATCTGCCTCTCCAGCACATATATATTGCTGCATGTTCCCCTGAGAGCCCACTTGCCTGCACTACATGCTCCAGGACGACATCTGCCACTGCACTGCTGCTGTCTCTGCCCCTCTGGACCCTGCAATGGCACGTACTGTGGAGAGAGCCCCAGCCTTCAGCCTTGAAGAGAACCAGGCCCTGCTGGACAGCCTACTTCCACAGTACAGCAAGCTGTATGGGACACCAGGGGAGCAGGTGAGTGTTCTGTGCACTGCCTTTCTGAATGTGCATTTTGTCTGACTAGCAAGGCTGAGAGTCAGCACACCACTGGCTAGCAGGCTCACTGAGTAGTTGTCACCCCCATAGTGTGTAGTGACTTGCACTGGACAGGTATGGTGCAGTGACAGTGCTTCTGAACAGGGTTTTACTCCCCATGCTATGATACCATGTAGTGACTTCTGGAAAACTGTCCATGGGCAGCCGTGCACTGCCTGGGTACACCATGTGCCCCTGTGATTGCGACATGTATATGCAACTGTGTCATGCACGGATATGTTGCATGTGTAGTAATGTCCTTATCACTTTGTCATCCTGACAGGCTTCTGCCCATCGGAAGCATGAGATCTGGAAGGACATCGTCCGGGCTGTCCGGTCCGTGGGGGTCTACCAGCGCCGGATCCGCAACTGCCAAAAGAGGTGGCAGGACCTTCGGGGCTGGACCCGGAGGATTGCACGGGTCCAGCTGAAGCTGTCGCCTCCTCGCAGGAGGGGCGGAACACGGACCCTGACCCCCCACATGCTCAGGATCCTGGCGGTGGTCTTTCCAGACCTGGATGGGCAGCTGAAGGCCAGAGAGCAGCAAGGAGGGGGTGAGTCAAAGACTGCACTGTGTACTCTGTCTAACATGTTATGTGCCCTCCTCGGGCCAGGTTGAACTGCCACAGTACAGCAGTCATGTTGTCCAGGAGCCATGTCCCTCTATTGTGCACTGCCCACTCCTCATCTGATACCCAGGTGTGGCCCTTACATGCAGGGAATTCTGTCACTTAGGACTGTGTCCTTGCAGTTTGCTTGACTCAAGGTGGGAGACAGCATCTGTTTCCCTGACTCTGTGGTGGGCATCATGGGTGGGTCCATTGCTTACACAATGCCTGTATTCTGACATGTAGGGTAGTGTCACAGGTCTCCCATATGTCCAATAGGTATGACCTGGACAGATGAGGGTTAAGAGGATGTGTTGTGGGGGGGATGTACATGTGCACTTGTGCAGCTCCAGGACTTGAATTCCCCATGACCTACTATTGTGACACAGTGCAGAGTGTTGTTGTCTGGCTGCAAAGTCATACATCACTGAGACAGTGATGTATGACTTTGCAGTCATGCCTCCGCCATGGCATGTGTCTACTGATTGGTGATCCTGCAGGGGAGTGACATGTGCTACATGCACACCATAGTGGCGCTGGCTATCAGGACATGGGTGCATCATGGTGTCTGTCGCTGGTATGCATCACATGCATTTCCTATTTGACTCTGGGCATCCCTTACATCCGTAAACCTGTACTGACTCAGTGGCAAGAGCTGTGATGTGTCCACACCGTGTCCTCTGCACTGTCCAACTACTGTGTACTTGGTGCATGTGTCAACACTGGGGTGTTGCAATCCAACAGACACCAGACAGATGGGTGCAAGGCCATGTGGGATGTGAGTGCCATGCTTGGCATCAGACTGACAATTGACTTCTCCTGTTCAATTAGTGCACTTTTAGCAATGTACAACTAATGATGCCAGGGCTTGCTCTGGGATGTGCTGTGCTCACAGTGGTGTGTGCGTTATGTGCAGGTGACTGATGTCTGTCTGTTTCCCCATTGTTTGCAGATACATCCACGGCCACGGAAGGGGACAGCTCCACGGACCAGGAGGAGCCGGAGAGCCAGACTGGGTCAGCAGCCGAGGAGTGGTCGGAGGGACCCAGTGGCACGGAGGGCGAGGGGAGCCACACCGAGGAGTCCTCAGCAGCATCCACCTCAGCTGAGGACCAGAGCAACTCGGAGGATGACTCCCTTGTGGAGGCGGGTGTCAGCAGCCACCACACCCCAGCTAGTGTTGCTGTCCCCGCCACCACCAGCACCACCACCGCCCTCCCATCGGCTCCCATTCCCCAGGTCCGTGGAGGCTCCCATGTCCGGGAGCGTGTCTCCTTTGGGCCAGGCACCGCACCCCCTGCCCCTGTGTCCCCTGCTGCCCTGAGTGAGGAGTCTGTGTACCTCCTTCGCCAGCTCCATGTAGGGCAGACAGCCATGCTGAGTGTCCTCCATGCGCACACCGCGCTGTTGACTCAGCTGGTGTCGTTCATGGAGGGCATCTCATCGGGCATGTCTGACCTACAGAGGGGCAATAGGTCCATGGACTCCTCCCTGACGGCAGCAGTGTCCCTCCTCAAACGGTCCCTCACCCCTCCTGCCTCTGCTCCATCCACACTCCCCAGCACCTTACCCATCCCAGGCACACACACACTGGCACACACCAGCACACACACATCCAGCACACTGACACACACGCCAATGACAAAACGCACACGCAAGCACATTCAGGGGACTGAAGCCAGACTCACAGGGGATGGGGCCCTGGAACACACACACGCATCCACATGCACTGCGCAGTCCTCAGTTCCCTCTCCCTCCAAAGCACCCTCCCTTGCCTCACCTGCAACCCCAAAGTCACAGCAGCTCTTCCTCTGTGACCTCGGCCTCTTCCCCACCGATGAAGCTGCTCCAGCATCCCGGGGAAGAGGAAGCCCACCCACACGGAGCAGAGTGCCCCTCGCCCCCGGACACCCTTCCCCAGGCGCAGACGGACTGAGGCCCCCACCCGCAAGTCCCCCGGAGTGCTAAGAGCAAGACCCCGCCACCGCCCTGCAGCTCAGGCACAAGGTCTCCGTCCTCCATCCCTCAGGCCCCCACTGCACAGGTGCCCCCACCACACCCTGCCCCAGGTTCCCCCACCCACAGATATATCATCCCCAAGATGCTCCGGCCTTCTCCCCTGCCACTTGCTCTCCCAGCACCACACCCCCGCTGCGCTTGTCTGTGCCACTGATGTGGTGAGGGTGTCCTCCCCTCTGTCCAACCCACCTTGCCTGTTCCCCATTCTCCTCCCCTGGAGGTAGGCACTGCAGTGGAGTCCACTACCGCCCTGTCTGACTTGGGCACTGCAGTGGCGGACCTGTCCACCCCATCTGCAGGGTCCACTGCAGTTGTGCCGGCACCCACGACATCTGTGTCATGCCCCCAGTTGTGCCGGCACACACCATGTCAGACACCTCCACTGCAGTTGTCAGTGGCTCTCCAGCACCCACCACCCCTTCCCTGACTCCCCTGGTGAGCCCTGATCCTGTCCCTGCGGTGCCTGGCCTGCCCCCGGTTGCCCCTCCTAGTGGATTGTCCCTGGTATTGTGCAGGCATGCGTAGGGTGACATCTGCCAGTGTCACCCTGTTTGAACTTTGACAATGGACTGGCCATTGGCCTTTGCTCTTTTTCAGGACTTCGTTTGGCCTCAACACATATGCTGAATAAAGCAACTTTCTTTTCTCTAGTGCTCATGCTTCAGATGTACATGTTGTTGGTGCAGCTAACCATGCCCTTGCTGCAGTGATGGTGATATCTGGTCTCATGATTATGAAGTGTTACTGTGCAGGAACCCATGTGGTCCAGGGGGAATGTGTCCTATCATGTGGTGTATCCATGTCATCAATAGCAGCATCTGAGGGTGTCATGTGTTCAGTATTTGGCAATGGGTTTCCTACTTACATTGGCAATTTCACATCTGTGGCTTCCACCCCTGCACATCTGTTGTGCCTGCCATCGTTGCTTTTGTCTACTTCCCTGACCGTGTTGCCATCTCCAGTGGACATGCAGGTTTGGGCATCAATGGGGAGGGACTCATCCGTGTAGTCAGTGCAACATTGCTATACAAGTGTGTTGGATCTGTGCTGATGATTCCGTTGGCACATCCATGACCAGGCTGATGTGATGGGAGCCCTCAATTGGTGCTAATTGTTGATTGTGTGACCAAGTGCTCAGCTGACATGATGGGGCCCTACTGAGGCAACATATGGCACAGCTTTCCTCACACAGGAGTGGAGTCCCCTCATGGCAGTGTGTACACGTGTGACATTGCCTGCGCCCAAGGTGTGTGTTGTATGTGCATGTCTGTGTGTTCACTTCCATTCATCTGTGCATGCTGTGATCCCTAGTGTTGTACCTGTTTGTGATGCTTGCTGACTTGAGCTATGTTCCCCCAAAGTCTTCTCCCTGTGTTCTCTGTGATGTGGGTGCATGGCACATTACTGGTCATCAGGGTGTCACCCATAGGTGTGTTTGCTGTCAGGGCAGAGTTTGTGTGCTGACGCAGATGGGTCACAGTCAGGTTTCCCTTTGGCACTTGTTGTTTGCCCCTGTCATGTGATTTCCAGTTTGTGTTATCTTTCAGTGATTGTGACACGTTGTGTGTGTGACTGCTGGCACTCCTTAGGGTCCGGGCTGCAATGTTGGTTGTTGTCTATGTGTGTTCTTTGTGGGTGACCTTGGCTTCTTCATTGGTGTGTGACTGTGGCTGGGATCCCATTGGTCGGTGTGGTATTGCCGTCATGTCCATGTACAGCGTAGTGTGCAGTGTGTCAGACATTCAGGAGTCTTGTTGAGTGTCCATGTGTGATGTGTTTCTACACCTTGGTTCCCACCCACCACCCTGGAATAGTAATGGGTGCATGTGCAATGTCACCAGTGCATGTGTACTTCACTGCTGCACATTGTTGGAGGTCGAGGGGTGTGGTCTTGAGTGTGTGCAGATGAGAGTTGTTGCCCGGCTAGTCCCCTGCCTCCATGTTGGCCTTGGCTTACTGGCCATGCTGATTGATTTGTGCTTGTGTAGGTGTGATGGTAGTTAGTTGCTCAGGACACCTGACTGTGGTTCACAGTGTGAACGACATTTAGCTTTGTCATCACAGTGGTATTTTTCTTCAGCCCAGGGTCACCACATTGTGGGGGCCCTGGGGGTGGTGCTGTGGTGTGTCTGTGACTTGCTGTGTCAGTTGTTGTTCCTACGTGCCTGTGTGACATGTGTGTTTTGTGCTCCCTCTCACCTGTCAATGCCTGCTTGCCCACATAGGGGATTTGGATCCATGAGTTACCTTAGTGTGGCAGTGTATGCACATCTGTATGATTGGTATTCAGCTCTCCTCATGTGTTGTGTTGTTGCCTGGGGACACTGGCACCCCCACCCCTCACCTGCTGTGTATGATGACAGTGTTGGTCTGCCTGTTAGTGTTTGTGCATCTGCACCACTGCATTGGCATATCTTGGGTGTGCCATTGGCTGTATGTTGTTTGGTGTGTTTCCCCTGCTGTCCCTGGGACTCCTAGGTCATCGGTCAGCACAGTGATCATGGTTTGTGTGTCCCATTGCTGCCATGGTATGGTATCTGTTCACCTCACATCTGCTGTCTCCACAGGGTATCTGCATTTGTGTGCCCATTGGTGCAAATATGTGGTTCTGCATTCTGATGGTCACTTCTGTCATTGTGTCATTGATGACTGTTGACGGTCTCAGCCACCATGGGTGTTGTTTGTCTGCACATGGCCAAAGGAATGTTTCATTTGCACTGCAGTATTTGGCTCCCCCAATTTATGTTGCAATGGGACACATACACTACTTTGCCACAGATGAGTTTTTGGTTCTGTGACCAGGAATGATCCATGCAGTTTGGCAGTTGCAGCTCTTTCTTTGTCAACAATTACCTTTTGGTCACTGTGATGATGAGGGTGTAGACCCCATTGCCACAATGGTCAAAATGTGCTTCAGCTATGGACCCCACACTTGCCTTTTGGTCACTGTGATGATGGGGTTTAGACCCCATTGCCACAATGGTCAAACTGTGCTTCAGCTATGGACCCCACACTTACCTTTTGGTCACTGTGATGATGGGGGTTTAGGCCCCATTGCCACAATGGTCAAAATGTGCTTCAGCTATGGACCCCACACTTGCCTTTTGGTTACTGTGATGATGGGGGTTTAGACCCCATTGCCACAATGGTCAAAATGTGCTTCAGCTATGGACCCCACACTTACCTTTTGGTCACTGTGATGATGGGGGTTTAGGCCCCATTGCCACAATGGTCAAAATGTGCTTCAGCTATGGACCCCACACTTGCCTTTTGGTCACTGTGATGATGGGGGTTTAGGCCCCATTGCCACAATGGTCAAAATGTGCTTCAGCTATGGACCCCACACTTGCCTTTTGGTTACTGTGATGATGGGGGTTTAGACCCCATTGCCACAATGGTCAAAATGTGCTTCAGCTATGGACCCCACACTTACCTTTTGGTCACTGTGATGATGGGGGTTTAGGCCCCATTGCCACAATGGTCAAAATGTGCTTCAGCTATGGACCCCACACTTGCCTTTTGGTCACTGTGATGATGGGGGTTTAGGCCCCATTGCCACAATGGTCATGGGCTGCTTGCATTGTGGGTGCCACACACATATATGTGTGGCACATGTGCTAGGGGGTCACATTGTATGTTCAATGTCATGTTCGGTGTTGTAGGCATTTGACACAGCCTGCTCACACGCTTGTCATGGTGGTGGGGGGATGTCTTAATCTTGCATTCCCTAGGTTGTGGTGTGCTTGTTGTGTCATGCATTGTCCATCCTATGAGTGGGGGTGGTAGTAGTGGTAGGCATCCAGCCCCCTGGCTAAGGGTGGTAGTAGTGGTGGGCATCCTGCCCCCTGGCTAAGGGTGGTGGTAGGCATCCAGCCCCCCTGGCTAAGGGTGGTGGTAGGCATCCAGCCCACCCTGGCTAAGGGTGGTAGTAGTGGTGGGCATCCTGCCCCCCTGGTTGAGGGTGGTAGTAGTGGTAGGCATCCAGCCCCCCTGGCTAAGGGTGGTAGTAGTGGTGGGCATCCTGCCCCCTGGCTAAGGGTGGTGGTAGGCATCCAGCCCCCCTGGCTAAGGGTGGTGGTAGGCATCCAGCCCACCCTGGCTAAGGGTGGTAGTAGTGGTGGGCATCCTGCCCCCTGGCTAAGGGTGGTAGTGGTGGGCATCTGGCATCCCCCTGGCTAAGGGTGGTGGTGGTGGGCATCCAGCCCCCTGGCTAAGGGTGGTGGTAGGCATCCAGCCCCCCTGGCTAAGGGTGGTAGTAGTGGTGGGCATCCTGCCCCCCTGGGTGAGGGTGGTAGTAGTGGTAGGCATCCAGCCCCCTGGCTAAGGGTGGTAGTAGTGGTGGGCATCCTGCCCCCCTGGGTGAGGGTGGTAGTAGTGGTAGGCATCCTGCCCCCCTGGGTGGGGTGGTAGTAGTGGTAGGCATCCAGCCCCCTGGCTAAGGGTGGTGGTAGGCATCCAGCCCCCCTGGCTAAGGGTGGTAGTAGTGGTAGGCATCCTGCCCCCCTGGTTGAGGGTGGTAGTAGTGGTAGGCATCCAGCCCCCGTGGCTAAGGGTGGTAGTAGTGGTGGGCATCCTGCCCCCCTGGTTGAGGGTGGTAGTAGTGGTAGGCATCCAGCCCCCTGGCTAAGGGTGGTAGTAGTGGTGGGCATCCTGCCCCCCTGGGTGAGGGTGGTAGTAGTGGTAGGCATCCTGCCCCCTGGGTGGGGGTGGTAGTAGTGGTAGGCATCCAGCCCCCTGGCTAAGGGTGGTGGTGAGGCATCCTGCCCCCTGGTTGAGGGTGGTAGTAGTGGTAGGCATCCTGCCCCCTGGTTGAGGGTGGTTGTGGTGGTTGGCATCCAGCCCCCTGGGTTGGGGTGGTGGCGCGCATTCAGGCCCCTGTGTGCATATGTGGCATTGGTGATGGGCATCCCGCCCCTATGGTGCTGCTGTTGCTGGTGTAAGTATATTCAGATTCCCAGTGTATGTGTGTGATGTGTCGTGTCCGTGTTGTATGTGTTTTGTGGTTGGTGTCTGACTTACCTTCTGCGCCGTACGCGTCCGTGCCTGTTCCGGTAGTAGATGTAGAATATTGGTATGATCGGGACGAAGGGATTCATGGTTGGTTCGTGTCGTTCGTCCTTCTCGTTGCTTGCGTCGTCCTCGTCGCTTGGCTTCGTCCTCGTCGCTTCGCGTCGTCCTCGTCGGTGCTGTGTTCGTCTCGTAGCCGTGGATCGTGTTGTGGCGCGATTCGGAGCTTATGTGCGCCTCTCCCGGATGCTTTGACGTGCCGTGCGTAGCGACGGGTTCGGCGCGTACGGAAAGCGCATCGTACTTGTTCGGCCGGACGGGGCTGCATTTTCCCTTCCGTGCGACTCGATTCGGCGTTTCCGGATTCGCCTCGGTCGGAGAACAGGACCTGGTTTGGGTGAGTACGGCTCGGCCGGGATTTTTGCTGTTGTGCGCATCGTACTTGCTCGTTCGGTGTGCTGTACGGATCGGTCGGGAAACTGGCTTTCGCATGGCTTTTTTCCCGACCGAATAGTATTGGGTGCGCCTCCGACCGAGATCGGAATCGGCCCCTGTATGATTAAATTAAGTGACTGGATGGGCAATCATTGCCTGAAACTGAATTCTAGCAAAACGGAAGTGATCATGTTTGGCAATCTCTTTCCGCCTTGGTCCCCAGAGTGGTGGCCAGACAATCTTGGCCCCCCTCCCACACCGGTAATCAAAGCCAAGAATCTTGGCGTTATTATAGATGATAAATTGAGTCTGAAGCCCCAAGTATCTAAGGTGGTGTCTTCCGCGTACTTTATGATTAAAATTCTAAGAAAAATACTCCCTTTCATTCCCATAAAAACTAGGAAGACGGTCGTGACCTCTCTGGTTTTATCGAAACTTGATTATTGCAATGGCCTATACATCAATATCCAATCCACTCTTCTCAGAAAGCTGCAAATGGTACAAAATGCCGCTGCAAGACTTGTACTAGATATTCCCAAATATCAATCTGTTAGATCAGGTATTCGTGACCTTCACTGGCTGCCAGTTGGGCAGCGGGTAAAATTCAAGGCGCTCTGCATTGCTCACAAGGCGCTTCACAAAGAAGGCCCGGAATTTTTATGTGACCTTTTCAGATGGTACTTACCTAACAGACCTCTACGATCGGCCAACACCAATTTGATGCCGACTGTCAGGATCAAAAAATGAATTGGGTTGGGAGGAGTTTTAGTTACAATACCACAAAAGAATGGAACTCCCTTCCATTATATCTTAGGAAGATTCCCTCTCTCCTCGAATTCAGAAAGCAACTAAAGACATGGCTCTTTTAGCAATAGTGGTCTGCAATTATGGTATGGAGAACCGGAAGCGCCAAGACACCCAAGGGTATACGTTGCGCTATATAAATTATAATAACATAACATAACATAACACCCCTTACAGTGGTATAGGCTACCTATATCACTACCATTGCACACACATATAAACCTATAAGTCACTCCTATGGCAGGCCTTACCAATCCTGAAGGCAGAGTGCTTGGTTTTTATGTGAGAGGGTGCCCCTGCATGAGCAGAGCCCCTCTACAGCGTTCGGAGTCCTCCTCTGATGCTGTTTGTGGTACAGCCTGACCATATACTCTTAAGTGCATTATATCCTCGCGGTACAATGCTAACTTTGGACTGGCTGCACCAAAACATGTCATGTTTGGTGTCAAACATCTTGGAATACTACCCCCCCTCCAGTCCTGGCGGCGGGGGTATCATTCCAGCCTTCTAGAGGGAGAGACATGTACACACCGGGCTACCCGGTAACTTCTTTCCAGAGCCCTGGCATCATAAAATGGATGCCGCTGCCACAGACACGGGTCTGGCCTCCTGCTGCTGACTGAAACTCCGGCAGGGGAGGCCTGGACAATAGGTTTCCTGTCGAAGGGAGGTGTAACCACCTCCCCAGACAGGATAGTGTGTATTGGGGCTGGGTGAGAGCACCCTCTGGTGCTTTGAAGTCCTGCACTGGGGGCACATTTGGTGTCCCTGTCATTATGCCAGTTCAAACCGGTTGCAGGGGCTACCTGCCCCTGCTCTGGCGTGAAACTGGACAAAGGGAATGGGTGTAACCACCCCTCTTCCCTGACCCTCCCATAGGTGGGTCCCCAGAGTATGTCCAACCCCCTAACTTAGTATAAGTATGGGACCCCAGTCCTTAGGACTTTAGATTACCCTGGACGAAACTATGACACTGAATCCTGGACCTTCGACGCTCTACTTGAAGATTAGAGGACTGAAGAATCTCCCTTGGGGTCAAGGAGTGACTCCCCTGCTTGGCAGGCACCTAAGAAGCAATTGTCTGGTCTGCATCACTGAAGCTCCCACCGATCGCCGAAGTCTTTGCATCACCAGAGGTAGATTTCCAGACTTCGCCGAGGCTGTTCTGAGTTCCCAGCAAAGCTGAGGCCCTTGGCTGTTGTGGGTAACGTGGAACCGTGACCCCTGGACACCAAGTATTTTTGCAAGTGCATCCTCTTCCTGGCCTGCCACGAAGTTGTGCTTTGGGCTCCAAGTAGCCCCCGCCTCCAGCACCGACTGCACTGAAGATCACTGGCCTCCACTCCACGAGTGTCCTGAGAGCCACCTCCAAGTGCGTCCACTTGAGGCTCCTTCGCTGTCGCTAGTCCGTTGGCTAGTGGGCCCTCCCGAAGGCAACTCTTCTTCTGCTTGGGCTTTCCTGGTTGCCCCAGATGTGCCCTGACTTACCCTTGCTGGGTGAGTCCCCCAGACTTTGCTGGTCTGCATCAACGTCCTTTCTTTGTTTCTATGAGACTTGCCGTTGCCAAGGCTTGTTGGGTCCAATCCGGTCGCTGACACCCCTGTAATCGACAGACATCGTGACAAAGCTTGAATCCAGCTCCTGGTTGTCGTTGACACCTCCTGAACCTCGTGGCTGAAGAGTCAAGACGACAGTCAACCTACCTGAAGCACTTGACATCGGTGGGCATCTGCTCATCGCCTTCCTGGTCACTGGCTAGTGACCCAGACTCCGTCCCCTCTGCTTTCAGGTTCTTCAGATCTTCGATCCACCCTTGGATCCACCCGAACACTTTCGACTTGGTCGCCAGCAGCACTTTGCAGCAGATCGCCATTGAAAACGACGACGAAACCCGACCCCGAAAGACACCTATGCACCCGGCATCCCTGGGTGAGGTAACTCGAGTACGCTGGTGCTCCCGTGGGTATAGACTCTAGAACAACCTAGTTCTAAAGGGGTTTGCTCCAAGTCCTCCTCTAAGTGTCCTTTTTCTTTAAAACTCCAACCGCGACATTCCCCATAGAAGTCAACTGCGGCTCGTGGCTGTGTTCTCACACTGCACGCGTCCCCCGTGGGTCCCCTGTGTCACTACCTTGGGTGGTTCCTTGAGGGCCAAGCACTTCTACATGCTCTAGGCCTTGTGTCTAGCTCAGTCGTGGTTCTTATACCACTTTATTGGTATATGGTTTGGTACGCCCATAGGGCTCAAACGTGTATTTGTGCTATTACTGTTGATAACTGACTTGTAACTTATGTACTTCGAACTCTAGCCTCATAAAGAGACTAGAGGGCTGTGTTTAAGACTAAATACATATATTTTAAATATATACCTGGTGTGGTCCTTTTTCATTTGGTCACTCAAGAGATTATAGACTGGTAAAACAAGCTGCTTTATATTCCTTCAAGACTTAGCCTGAAGGCTGCTCTCCATAGCTACCACTTGGATAGCTTTCAATAAAGGTTGTCTTTAACCTATCTCCAATAAGGGGTTGTTTGGACTGGTGCAAGGTGCCCACTATAATTAGTGGACAGCATATACCAGGCCAACTTCTCACACCAGGCACTAACACATGCACTGCTACAATCCCCTGAGCACTACTGATGCAGTCCAGCCATCTCCTTGTTACTACCCATGCACTCCTCCAATCGCCCCGCGAGCACCATGTACTTATCCAATCACTCCGCCAAAACCCAAGCACTTATAAATTCACCATGCACTCTCCTTGCAGTACTCTAATCATCCAGTCAGTACCCATGTACTTATGCAATGACCCAGGCACTAAGACATGCACTGCTACAATCCCCTGAGCACTACTGATGCAGTCCAGCCATCGCCCTGTCACTACCCATGCACTCCTCCAATCACCCAGCGAGCACCATGTACTTATCCAATTACTCAGCCAAAACCCAAGCACTTATGAATTCACAATGCCCTCTCCTTGCAGTACTTTAATCATCCAGTCAGTACCCATGTACTTATGCAATGACCCAGGCACTAACACATGCACTGCTTCAATACCCTGAGCACTACTGATGCAGTCCAGCCATCGCTCTGTCACTACCCATGCACTCCTCCAATCACCCAGCGAGCACCATGTACTTATCCAATCACTCCGCCAAAAACCAAGCACTTATAAATTCACCATGCACTCTCCTTGCAGTACTCTAATCATCCAGTCAGTACCCATGTACTCATGCAATGACCCAAGCACTAACACATGCACTGCTACGATCCCCTGAGCACTACTGATGCAGTCCAGCCATCTCCTTGTCACTACCCATGCACTCCTCCAAATACCCAGCCAGTTCCATGTCCTTATCTAATCACTGCACCCAAACACAAGCACTTATAAATTCACCATGCACTCTCCTTGCAGTACTCTAATCATCCAGTCAGTACCCATTTACTTATGCAATGGCCCAGGCACTAACACATGCACTGCTACAATCCCCTGCGCACTACTGATGCAGTCCAGCCATCTCCTTGTCACTTCCCATGCACTCCTCCAATCACCCAGCCAGTTCCATGTACTTATTCAATCACTCCGCCAAAACCCAAGCACTTATAAATTCACCATGCACTCTCCTTGCAGTAGTCTAATCATCCAGTCAGTACCCATGTACTTATCCAATGACCCAGGCACTAACACATGCACTGCTACAATCCCCTGAGCACTACTGATGCAGTCCAGCCATCTCCTTGTTACTACCCATGCACTCCTCCAATCGCCCAGCAAGCACCATGTACTTATCCAATCACTCCGCCAAAACCCAAGCACTTATAAATTCACCATACACTCTCCTTGCAGTTCTCTAGTCATCCAGTCAGTACCCATGTACTCATGCAATGACCCAGGCACTAACACATGCACTGCTACAATCCCCTGAGCACTACTGATGCAGTCCAGCCATCTCCTTGTCACTACCCATGCACTCCTCCAATCACCCAGCCAGTTCCATGTCCTTATCTAATCACTGAGCCAAAATACAAGCACTTATAAATTCACCATGCACTCGCCTTGCAGTACTCTAATCATCCAGTCACTACCCATGTACTCATGCAATGACCCAGGCACTAACAGATGCACTACTACAATCCCCTGAGCACTACTGATGCAGTCCAGCCATCTCCTTGTCACTACCCATGCACTCCTCCAATCACCCAGCCAGTTCCATGACCTTATCTAATCACTGCGCCAAAACACAAGCACTTATAAATTCACCATGCACTCTCCTTGCAGTACTCTAATCATCCAGTCAGTACCCATGTACTTATGCAATGGCCCAGGCTCTAACACATGCACTGCTACAATCCCCTGAGCACTACTGATTCAGTCCAGCCATCTCCTTGTCACTACCCATGCACTCCTCCAATCACCCAGCCAGTACCATGTCCTTATCTAATTATTCCGCCAAAACACAAGCACTTATAAATTCACCATGCACTCTCCTTGCAGTACTCTAATCATCCAGTCACTACCCATGTACTCATGCAATGACCCAGGCACTAATTCATGGCAAATACAGAGGAGGTCATGCTAATCACAGGGGTACCCCAACGCATAGTGTTCCCTAGTGTATGTAGGTGTTTTCACTGTACTCTAAGTGTCTTTTAGCATAGCACTGGCTCTAGGCCTGCTTAGTCAGAGTCAGTTACCACCAGTACCCGTCAGCAAAAAGTTAGGGGCACAGGAGGACTTTCTGCTCCTTTGTTGGTTCTTTCTGCACATATCTTGCTTCTTCCTGCACTTTTCTTCGTCTTTCTGGACTTCTGTTGCCTCTTTCTGCATTTGTCATGCTTCTTTCTGCGCTTTTCTTCTTCTTTCTTCACATGTCCTACCTTTGTGGGCATAGTTAGACATTAGCATTTAAAAAACCTTTGAAATGCACTGAAAAAACCATAGGTTTCAGGGATGTTATAGTTTGAAATTAGCATTTAAAAAACCTTTGAAATTCACTGAAAAACCATAGGTTTCAGGGACGTTATTGTTAGAAATTAGCATTTAAAAAACCTTAGAAATTCACTGAAAAAACCACAGGTTTCAGGGGCGTTATAGTTAGTTGGACATTTCACTCGTACAAAACCAGAGAAATTCGGCCGTTATAGTTAGTTCAGCTAACTATAACTCGCGCCCCTGCAATGCACTGCTGATGACGTCACATATTACATCATTGATGACATGGTCAGTGACATCACTGATGACATCACTGATGACATCACTGATGACAGAGTGTTGAACATTGCAAGCACTCACCCCCAGTCAACTGATATGGCCATATGCAAATCAGTCTGACCCTGTGCCCAGACGTGGGTCCCTTGCTCACTTTGCCACTGGATTCAAGATAGCCTGGCTGATAAGGGTTATGAACCTGAAACCGGTCCCAGGATGCTTGTTTCCGGTCCAGGGAAGACATGGCTTGGCAGTTTGGGCTGGACTGTTCCCATGAGGCACAGGGTCAGACTGATTTGCAAATGGCCATGTCTGAACTGGGGTGGCGGAGTGAGCTAAAGAATGATGATGGATTAAACCCAGATCAGTTGACTGGGGGTGAGTGCTTGCAATGTTCAACACTCCGTCCATCATCCCCTTTGGTTTTAACAGGTATAGTTACCCCAAATGTGGACTACAGATCATGTACTATATGCTGTAGGTTTATATGAACAGTGCCGTATTTTTTGCAATAGTTAAGTCTTAGGTCTTTAAATTATGAACCCCGCTAAAAGGTTTTTTAGAAGTTGGTTTCTGCCATAATTTTGCCCAGCACTTATGTATTTATGCAATGAGAGTTTTTCTAATATGCTTTTATCGCTTATTCTTAATCAATTTCAAGTATTATGCTGTAATAAGAAATTGTTTTGCACTATGCACTTTATAGCTAGATTTGCACATTGCATTAATTTGCACTATGCCTGGTCAGTCTAAGCGAAGCATGATTATACAGTCCATCAACCCAGATGTAATGCACTGTGAGGGCATGATTCACAGAAGAATAGGGGTATCAGGATATCCTAGCAGTAATAACTACTTTATGAGCCATTAACAAATATGACTTTGCGATATTTGCACATGGCAAACTTTTGCACATAATATCAACATGCACTTTGCACTTGGCACTTTAAATTTGAATTTAAATTTAAATTTATTCATAATTATACTATAGCATTTTCAGTTACTGATATTTTCCAGGTTGCTGGATAATATTTATGCAACCAGCTGGCAGCATTCCCTGGACACATTTTATCAATTTTTACTATGACAAAGCTACTAACATTGATTTCAATTCGGATATATGTAAAACTACAATATAAGTGGAGTCTGTTTTCTATTTTCACTGTGTCACGAGGTAATCACATGGTGTATGGTGTGTATATAGGCTTTGACAGATTTCAGTCTTGTCATGTGAACAAGCCCAGGAAGTGGGCGAAATGCGTCATCAAGCCATGCAGAGCACAAGCAAATAAACAAAGAAAATGCACTCAACTGGTGTCCGTGTCCCGTTTTGCAGCTAGCAGCTGTGGGAGTTTGGTGAAATTCATCATTTCGACGGGAGCAGGCTGTGCCCGAATCACAGACCCCCTCCCCCTTTGAGGGTCATTTAGTCTCCAGCCAACCACGTATTTTCACATTCCGGAAGGAATACCCGCTGTTGACCCCCTGCACCCGGAAGTAATCTGTGAGCGCTGCGGTCGGAGAAAACGAAGATACGCGAGTCGGAGGACCCGCAATTCCTCGCTGGAACCACCGGTAAGCCACATCGTTATGGACTAACTGTAGGTGGGGATTTGTGGAAATACCCAAGGACACGGCACTTACGAGCACGATAGGAACATAGTCACTGGGACTCCGGTGCCGGCTATATCGTGTCCGTTTCAAGTCAAGAGCCGAACCTGGGGGAATATTGCAAGACAGGCTCAAACATGGCAGACGAGATTATAAAAGAAAGGGAAGCAGCGGCTTTAGAACTTTTCACCAGCCTGCCAGTTATTATGGAATTCGGACGCAACAGAGGAGAGGTTGTCAACTCACTGGAGGGTGAAGTTAGGACACAGTTAAGAAAATTGGAAAAATTAATGAGGTCCGAAATAACAAAATGGTGGGAACAAAAATCCTTAGAGAAATATGTGGAAGTAGGAAGGATTCCACGAGGGTTACGGATAATGATAGCTCCAAGTTTCGACAATCCAAATCCTGAGATGCTCAAGGAGTGGGCCAGTAGCAATTTGGAAGCATCTATGCACTTGGTAAAAATTCTAATTAAATATGCCAGAATAGATCGAGAGTCTATTCTCAAGGAAATTGAGCAAATCAATGGAGAGCTTGCTAAATCTGAATATCAAGAACTTATAAAGAAAACCATTAATGAAATATAAATGCGCCTTAAAAAGCAAGAAGATGTAATAAAAACGAGGATAGCATACAAGTTCTCAAGGGATAAACTTGATTATGAAATAGGACAAATTTTTACATTTGCCAAGAAATGTGATTTCTTGAAGAAGAAACAGCAGCCTCGTGTTAATCCAAGTGAAGAGCAAGCGAGAGCTAGCAAAGAGCCCGATGTAGGATCCATGTCAGAGTCCAGTTCAATCCAAAGTGAGATTGATTCCGATGACAGCAGGGGGATAAGACATCAAATAAGGGAAGATATGGGTACCCTAACGTCAGCAGAGGAATTGGATTTTGTGCAGCGGGCGCGGTGCCAAACGCTCAGACCACGGAAGCCCTCTCAAAATCAAGAAAATGACGCAACCAAAGAGGGAAAGCCATAAGGCATAAGAAACAGGAAACCACCAAACAAAAAATGGAACAAGAAGTAATAACTAATACTAACACAGTGGTGAATGTCTCCTGTCCAACTGGATCAAGCTGAAATCCAACTTCTTTCATTAGGGCTATCCTACTGCCCAGAAAGCAGCTTGAACTATGTACAAACACGAGTGGACATATACAAGTTTATCCGCAAAATGAAGCTGAAAAAATATTTTGTCATCAAAATTCCAATAACAATCAGGAGCCTGATCCGATGCCCAATACGGGAACATCCAGCTCAGATCCTCGTTCCACCCTGCAGATTTTGGATATTCCTGAGCTACGCACTTTGGAATCACTATCAGGAGAGGACAGTGAAGACTCCACATCATCAACTCAAGATGTTCTAAGAGAAATGGGCATAAAAACATCACGGATTGAGGCATCCCCTTTCAAACCCAAATCAACCTTTGTCCCGATTATGCCGCGGGATGCTATTGATATATATCAAGATGTGGTAATTGAGGATGTTAAGAAATTATGCCTTTCGATCAAAGGCCGAAAGGGAGGAACCAGATTCAAATATAAACGTTATCAAGATCTAATCAAAAAGCTTCAAGATCACAGTGAAGTCATAATAAATAAATCGGATAAAGGAGGCAATATTGTCTATTTGCCAAGAAGTGATTATTTAATTGAAGCCGCCAACCATCTAGATGATGACAAGTGTTATAGAAAATCTAATTCTCAGCAATTAAAATCAGTAAACACTTTATGCTTGCAACATCTCAATAAATGGAAGAGAGAAAGCTTACTCACCAGCGATGAACTTTCCTATTTGAGGACTGACTTTCCGGTCATACCAATCATGTACTTTATACCAAAAATACACAAAGAGACTACTCCAGTCCCTGGAAGGCCTATAATCAGTGCTAAAGGGGCCTACTAGAAAAGGTGTCGGAGTATGTGTATTTTTATTTACAAGATCTAAGTTACTTCACTGCCCTCATAGATAAGGGACACAAATGACTTTTTAGAAAAGACAAAAGATATACAATGGTCAGAACATTGTCTGCTTGTTACCTTAGACATATGTGCATTGTATACTAGTATTAACCATTCGGATGGTATAAATGCAGAACAATTTTTTCAAAAAAACAGGCCTATAGAAATGTACCAACATGGGAAAATGATAGTGGATATGATATCCTTCTGTCTTCATAACAACTTCTTTATGTTTAATGAAGACATATACCAGCAAATTAGAGGAGTCGCGATGGGAGCCTGCTTCTCACCCAGCTATGCGTGTTTACAACTGATACAACTGTCGCACTGAATATGCTGTCTACGTCTTGAGTTGCGCATGCGGTTTGCAATACGTGGGCAGCACCAAACTGCAAGTGCATATGCACATCCTCCAGCACATAAGAGCCATAGTGAATTCGGACATGACATATCCAGTGGCCAGGCATTTCAGAGCAGTACATCGCAACAATCTAAATGACTTAAAATACTTTGTCATTGCTGCAGTGCCTCCTATGAGACGAGGTGGAAATAGGGAGAAACTTTTAAGACAATTGGAGTCGAAATTTATACTAGAACTGGATACCAGAACCCCAAATGGATTAAACAACGGGGAAGAACTGTACAATTATTTATGGAGAGAATCAAATTTAATTAATGTTATCTCTTTATTATATTATCTCTAAAGAACTTCCACTCAGTAACCCTATGTACATTCATGCTAGACATGAATGTCTCTAATACTATAGGATTTGATTCTGTGATGAAAATGCCGAAATCAATTCCCGTCTGTTTTTAATCAAACAGATTTGAGCTATCTTTATCACATTTTATCCATAGCCCCAGCACTTTTTGCACTTTTAGGAGGTTTTAACAGAGTTTCCACATATATATGAATGACAAAGGTAATTCACCCTAAGGTTTTACTTTCCAATATATTAGTAGCATTGTGTGTATTAATTTAAGTGTTTATAAACAAGGGAACAGGTATAGTTACACCAAATGTGGACTACAGATCATGTACTATATGCTATAGGTTTATATGAACAGTGCCGTATTTTTTGGAATAGTTAAGTCATAGGTTTTTAAATTATGAACCCCGCTATAAGGTTTTTTAGAAGTTGGTTTCTGCCATAATTTTGCCCAGCACTTATGTATTTATACGAGAGTTTTTTCTAATATGCTTTTATCGCTTATTCTTAATCAATTTCAAGTATTATGCTGTAATAAGAAATTGTTTTGCACTATGCACTTTATAGCTAGATTTGCACATTGCATTAATTTGCACTATGTAGTAATAGGTCAGTCTAAGCGAAGCATGATTATACAGTCCATCAACCCAGATGTAATGCATTGTGAGGGCATGATTCACAGAAGAATAGGGGTATCAGGATATCCTAGCAGTAATAACTACTTTATGAGCCATTAACAAATATGACTTTGCGATATTTGCACATGGCAAAGTTTTGCACATAATATCAACATGCACTTTGCACTTGGCACTTTAAATTTGAATTTAAATTTAAATGTATTCATAATTATACTATAGCATTTTCAGTTACTGATATTTTCAGGTTGCTGGATAATATTTATGCAACCAGCTGGCAGCATTCCCTGTACACATTTTATCAATTTTTACTATGACAAAGCTACTAACATTGATTTCAATTCGGATATATGTAAAACTACAATATATATATGTATGTATATATATATGTATGTATATATGTATATATATATATGTATGTATATATGTATATATATGTATGTATATATATATATATATATATATATATATATATATATATATGTATATATTACCTACTGGCAGTCGCCAGTAGGTAGTTATAGTTAGGACCTCGTTTGTATTCAAAAAGCGTTTTTTCTTTTGCCAATATCTTTGGTGCCGTTTGCCGAATCTTCATGAAATTTTCAAAACGTGTGGGGCGCTCCGGTCAGCTCCTGTCTTGAAAGTTTCGGGGAGATTTGTTAAGCGGCGGCCGAGAAAAAAGGGGGGTCCCAAAACGCATTTTCCCCATGTTAATTTCCATAGGAAACTTTAGACAAAGCTACAGCCCGAACTGCTGAACGGAATTACACCAAATTTGGCAAAAAGGTAGCCCTTGGTTCAGAAAGAGCCTTTATTTTAAATGGTGTAAATCCGTTCAATAGTTCCTGAGAAATTAGAAAAAGAAAAATATCGATATCTGAGCACCGAGAAGGGTTCGCGACTCCTCCCGGGCACGAGCTTCACTCTGATTGGCTGCCAACACCAAACCAGGAAGTGTTGGCAGCCATCAAGTGACTTGGTAGAACCGAGTCACAAGAAAACAGTGAAAAAGAGGTTAAAAAACAAGAAAAGGGGGCAGGGTAGAAACACCCTGACCCCTAGGCCTAATCAGGGGGTCCCACAAGGACCCCCAGGGCCAAAAAAAGCATTAAAAAAAAAAAAATCGGCAGAATTCGCGTTGGGGTCGCGATTCCTGCCAAGAAAATTTTAAAAAATGAAGCGCCTTCATTTTAATGAGCCCCCGGGTGGGCCAGGTCCCAGGGGCAATGCCAAAATTAAATAGCTGGGGCCAGCGGGGGCCCCCGCAGCCCCGGGGACCACCACCTCCCCGGGGCTATGATCACTGTATCTAGCTCTGCCTCACTTCTCTGACCAGGAATCATTGGGACATGGTCTAAATCCCCCAGTGTTAAACTCTGCCTAGTCCTAGACCAACCCCCCATCAGTTCAATCCGAAAGTGCCTGGATATTGTTCGGTCCAGTGTAGCACTTAACAAATCTTCCCACTTGCTCTGTGAGGCAATGATGATGTGGCGTAAAGGCCAGAGCTGCCGACTTTGGCGCTGGGAAACCAAGTTCAAGTATCGGCGTCGGTTCAACATCCTGTGATTCTGGGCGAATCACTTAATATCCCTGTGCCTAAAAAATAAATATGTCCTTGTGCTAATGTAACTGTTACTCATGTAAAGCGCTTCAATACCTTCTGGGCGAGGTGGCGCTATATAAAAGTGCAGAAACAAGTACAGCTGCCTCAGCTCCATATTCCTGTTATTGCTATGTACTAAGTCCATGTCTCCCAATGAAGAGCTTTGTGTCAATAAACGCGATGATATGGCACAGATGGGTGACATTGTGCTTTACAAGGAACGCGAGGATGCCACTCCATACACATATCGCGATAAATTAGTGACCTACATATGAGCAGGACAGCTTTAGCCGGACTCGCTCCGCGGTTTGTTCATTTGTCTATTTGTGAGAGTCCAATGCGCTATACAAGTCATGGCAGCTTCGAAGCACTCTGACTGAAGTGACTTAACGAATCCTGAAAACGTGACCGAATGGTTGCGCACAAATATCTAGCAAGGGCTTGTTTACCCTTGGTGCTACCCGAAACACTAAACTCAGTGCTGTAAATGGAAAAATAGAAGTGCAGGGACCGGAGCGGCAGCTCGTTCTATCCACAGGACCAAGAGTAGAGGTCTCTCCATCCACAGCACATAGTAAGAGCTCCTTCTATCCACAGGAGCAAGAGTAGAGGTCTCTCCATCCACAGCACATAGTAAGAGCTCCTTCTATCCACAGGAGCAAGTCAGCGATCCCTTCACAGGGAAACTAATTCTACCTCATCCTCAGGGCCAATGCTCAAGCAGTCCACAAGACTATGCCCAGAGGGGCCTCGTTTCCAGAAACACGGTCATTTCCCCATAGGGGCAGGACGACAGCTCACACCACCCATAGAACCAAAGGTTACACATCTATACATGGGCGCAGGGCTGGTGGTCTCCACAGGATCTCCCTGGGGCCAGTGCTCCTTCGGTACCCAGGCCAAGACAATAGCCAGAGAAGCCACATTCCACGAGATGCAGCACCTTTACCCACGGGAGCAGTATCAGAGTTGTCTCCCACCGCAGGGGCAAAACCAGAATCCCTCCAGCTCTGGGAGCTGCGCCAGAGCTTCCTGTCACCGTAGAAACTGATCCAGATGTCCCTCGCGCCAATTTGCATCAGACAGAGTTATTTCCGCCTGACCCTAGGGCCAAAGCCCCCTCCCACTTCATGAATGACCCAAACCAGAGACACCCCCGCCCCCGGGACACAGGGCACAGTCAAAGCTCCTTCCGTTCAAAGAAAGTCTATCAAAGTTTCCTCGATTTAGAGGCAGAGTTCCCTCCCTCCACAGCAACCAGGCGAGTCCATCCCCAGGGCCGTCCATCCCCAGGGCCAGAAGAAGAGCTCCTTCCACAGCAACCAGGTGAGTCCATCCCCAAGACCCGTCCATCCCCAGAGCCAGAAGGGCTTTCTTCCTCCACATCAACCACACGCGTCCATCCCCAGGGCCAAAAGCAGAGCTCCCTCTCCCCTCATCATGTAAGCCTGTCTATCCCCAGGGTCAGAAGAAGCACTATCTCCCTCAACAGCAACCACACGCCATCCACCCCCAGGGCCAGAAGAAGCGCTTCCTCTCTCAACAGCAACCACACGCCGTCCATCCCCAGGGCCAGAAGAAGAGCTCCCTCCCACCACAGCAACTAGACCCGTCCGCCGCCAGGACCAGAAGAAGCGCTCTCTCCCTCCACTGGGCCTGTCCATTAAACAGCCTGTGGGCGCTTGAGAGACTTCAGAATGTGAAGGCCACACTTCTTACACTGTCCACCAGTGCCAGCGTCTCATGCTGCCAATCATTGACTGCATCTCACACTGTCCACCCATACCCACTATACTCACTACCTACCCGTGACAGCTTCTCTCTTAACCATAGGCACCAACTTCTCCTAACCCCAGTGCCTGGCGCTCTCACTGCCCACCAAAGTGCTTGAAACCCACGAGGTGGGCAAAGCGCTGTGAAACCCACCAGCACCAGTGGCTAGAGGAGCAGAGGGTTACAGAAGGGTGGCACGGGCACCGAACACTCCTGGCCAGACAACGACTTGCACATGGTTAAAGACTTTGGAGCAATTCTGGGGGGGGCGGGTAATAAAATATTGTCGTGGTGTGTTTAAAACATCAGAATTCCCATTTTAACCCCTTCGCTGCTAGGCCTTCCCCCCCTCCCCCCCTCTCTGCTAAGCCTTTTTTGGCTATTTGGGGTAGTTCGCGCTTAGGCCCCTGTAACTTTTTGACCACATAAGGTATCCATGCCAAATTTGCGTCCTTTTTTTCCAACATCATGGGGATTCTAAAGGTACCCAGGGTTTGTGGATTCCCCTGGAGGGAACCCAGAAATTAGCTAAAATACAGCAAAAAAATTTTGGGGGGGGGAAAAATGTGAAAAAAGGGCTACAGATGAAAGTGTCTGTTTTTTTCCCTGCAAATGGTATCAAAAAAGGGGTTGTGGTGCTGAAATCACCATCTTCCCAGCTTTCAGGGACAAGCAGACTTTTGTCAGAAAACCAACATTTTTTACACAGTTTTGCCATTTTCTGGGACATAGCCTATTTTTGCTATTTTTTGTGCTTTCAACCTCTTTCCAGTTAATGGTAGAAATGGGTATGAAAGAAATAATGGATCCTGGAAAGCTATACAATTTAGAATAGTAGATAAAATTCTGAATTCAGCAAGGGGTCATTTGTGTAGATCCTTCAAGGTTTCTTTATAGAAACTAAGCGTTGAATATAGGAAAAATTGAAAATTAGTTGAAAAAAACAGCCATTTGTGTCAACGTTTTCACCTGTAACTTCTTCTAATTATGACAGCTGTTTGAAAGCAATATACCGTTACATCCGCTGGACCTTTCTGGTTGTGGGGATATATAGGACTTGTAGGTTCACCAAGAACCCAACGCCAATAACTGAGCAGCGTCTTGCAATAGTTTTTTATTATGTACCCGGTAATTAGCAATTAATTTGGGAAAATATATACATGGAAAAATCGGTATGAAAGACACCTATGTATTTCTGAAATTGGAACAAAATATAGAGTTTAGAAACAGTAGGTATTTGCACATTTCCGAAATTGTGAGTACCCATACTAGCATGAGAATTATAGGTCATTTTTCAAAATGACTTCTTTTTACACATTGTCTTTCATTTGGAAGGCAGAAATGCATCGAAAGTCAATAGGTAATAACAGTTGCTCTACAATTCTGTGTTACCCTAAGTCTCCCAATAAAAATGGTACCTCACTTTGTAGTGTAGCTCCTATTTCCCTAATAGGCTCTGCGCATTGGAATAATATATCCTATAGGTTTGACATAGGACTAAGGTCGGTATGTCCCTATCGAGTATATTAAACTTAATTACTTGTGCCAGCTAGCTCAGAGGCCACTAGAAACTTCTTGACAACAAGAAGGGAGTAGTTTCTGGCAGCCGCAAAATATGACCACTGTGTTTCCCTTACAGAATCAGGACGTGTCCCAGAGTCGTAGAAACAATAGATAACTATTTCACTCAGCTCAGTCGTGCATGGTTCAGTTACTCTCAAAGTTACACAGAAATAACAGACGGGCGTTTCAATAAAAAGGTTTATTGAACAGTCTTGTTTCTGTTGTAAGTTAGATGTGCTGTTACGATCACAAGACAGTATGCGAGATAAATAATGTACAGAGTGAGCAGTAGAAATAAATAATACTGCGTTAGCATTATCTTTTCAGCATATATGCATTTACATAAAATGACACAGCCTAAAAATGCGAGTACTCATACGATGCGTTTCTAGCCTAGTTCTACCCAGTGTACCTAACCTTTCCTAGGTGTAGGGAGAAGTAGAAGTAGGTGCTGTATTCCTGACTAGAGTATACTAAGAGTAAGTTACGCCTAGTATGCCAAGAGTCTAGTATGCCAAGAGTCCCTCTAGGTTCTAGTCTGCTCCATACCTGAAGAATGAGAGAGGTAGGAATCTCTTTCCGGACTCGAACTCCAACACCCCGCAAGGGAAGTTAGATCACTGGAAGCTGGACTCTCTGCGAGCAGGAATGACAGCGTCTTCTCAGTGCGTCCGGCTGGGAAACGGGCTCCTCTGAAGTCGAGGTCTCCTCTGATTTACAGGGGTTTGGGAAGGTATATTTATACCTGAAAATGTTAGCATTGACGTGAGTTGGGCAGCGAAAGACGTCATGAATGAACCTCTAGGGAATAATGGTTCATGCATAATGTATGAGTCCTTGAAGAAATCAATAGTCCTGGGCAAGGGAAACTCCCGCAGCCTAAGGGTCTGTTTTTTTCATGGACTCGTTGAGACGCTTAGGGTGGACGGATGCCGGAATCCATGCCTGTATTTGGAGTGCATGGTTTATGCCTAAATAAGGTCTGGGATTTTATGCCTATATAAGGGCAAGGCGAGTTGTGCCTATATAAGGACATGATTCTAGAAAGCCCGTTTATGGACACCCTATAAAGTATACAACACCCACTCCTCTTTCGTGTATACAACAATACTAAAATGCTAAACATTTAAAATGCTAAACATTAAAATGGAGTACCGCATATTAAAACATATCCTAAAAGCTTTAAAAGACACATTAAAAATGCAATTATTACTGTACATCATCAAGCAGTGCTTTTCATTTCCAGCATAAAGTACGAAATAAACGCAATTGGAATGAAATATAAAAGCAATATTTACATATGACGAAAATGATCGATAAGTTTGTTCAAAGTCAAAGTCATTTCCTGTCATGAAATTTAAATGAACTGATTTAGACACACAAGATGACTAAGTGTCCCTGGAAGTACTGCCAAGTCTGTATTATAAGGCTAGTTTTACTTTAAGCAGATTGAAGTGCCATTTTCGTTCAAAAAATGGGACAAAAAAGTTCAAATTTGGAAGAGTTCCAAGTGTTCGAAAAATGAAGGCCCAATTGTTGCTGTCTCTCTGGAACATGGTATGCCGAATCAGAGTCAGTTTACGGGTCTGGTGTAAACATGAGATCATCTACTTCAATAGACAAAACATCATCCACTGTCGCTGGTGTAAGTTGGAACACCTCGTGAAGTAGATTGACCGCACAAAGATGTGAAGCATCGCTCTCAGCATAGGTCGCCGCACCAATGTTCGCGTCCGTTGTTACCTGTGTGCCTGGAGTTGTTTCTCGTACCTCAGCAGCAGCAGGAGGCGACTGTGAGATATCAATGAATGCCGACATCAGAATTGGGAGCCTCTGGGGACAACACAGAGCATGGGCCGTTATCGGGACCAGCAAAGTATCGACGTCCTTTGGCGCAGCTGATGGATATGTTAGACAAGCGTCCAACGCGCATTCTTTACCGCATAGCAGGTAGCGTAGAACAGGTAAGATGCAATCTTGCCAGATTGGTCTAAACGACAGGAACCACGTGGTATTAAGGTCCCGTAGACGAGTCATGCCCAATAGCTGTACTATTCGCTCACGGCACTGTCTTTCAAGGAGAGCTTTCTCCATTTCGCTCGGAGTGATGTCGGCGAATAGGCTGGCCATAGCGCAGTAGCAGACAGATGAATAAAATTCCGGCAACAAGTGCGAGAATTAATGGTATGCCACCAAACACCGAATGTGCAAAGTTCGGGATGATTCCAAGTATTGCCTGGAACGGTGCTAACAGACCGGAGCAAACGCTCTTAAATACATGTACAATTCCTGTTGTATCTGACATGTTAAAGATACGTGATATCATTTCCACGAAAGGTATAGGGCAGTTTGCACGTATTAGAGTCTGTATCTCAGCCGAAGTCCTTGCTACTTGTAGATCATAGGTTTCTTTGGCCGAGGTCAAAGGCACTGTTTGCTGTAAAAGCATGGCTTTCATTCTGCTCAAAGTATCAAATCTTATAAAAAGAGACGCTCAGCGAAGGCCATAAAGGCGACTCCCTGACTGTGTCTATTGGGGGAAACAATACTTGCATACAGCAAGTGACCCTGGAGTTGACCGTTACTAGATATGAGATGCCTGGCAACATTCCACAGCAACTCTGATCATTCAACATGAGGTAACTCCCATTAGAAAGTTGTCCAAACGTTGGATTAATCACAGCAGCTGGTGTACCCCGCTGGTGGCAAGACAAGTTTGCCACAGAACCATTACAAGCCCCGTGTAAAGAAATGTCCTGACATATGAGTGAACCGGTCAGTGCATGTTTACAGTTGGTACCGCTAAGAAACACTTCACGATCCCCACTCCAACATCTATGTGTATACGGCAAATCCCAAGATGTCTTAATGTATTCCTTACCCAACCTTTCATATTTGCCACTTGCATCTGTCTGAGGCAATACTGAAACTGAAAAGTAGTCACAGGTAATGTTATTTTGCCATGAATGACCCATTCTGTAGCTGGTTTTTCTGCCACTGTAAATGGTAATTTCTCCAGTTTTTCAATGCTCAGCACTGTATACCTTGCTCCTCTTTGTGCCAATTTGATCTGTTTATCAGTTAGATTGTATTCTGCAAACAGAGACGACGTGTTGATGAAACGCCAAGGCACATAGCCCGCTCGCAAAGATTGCAGCGTCCATGTCAATAACACTATAGAACGTAATTGGGATTGAACTTGTTGTAACATAGGCAAATCTTGTTCTAGAATGTCGATAGCAGAGGATACAATGCCATCCAATGAATATATTCTGGAGGACAAAGTTGTTAACCCATTGTCGACCACAGAGAGTGTTTTCTCTAAATTAATACGATCAAGTTCACGTATTCGTTCTGCAGCCTCTATCTGTGACACTTTCCATGCTTCGTTATAAGCAGCATAGATGCCGGCATATATGAAACGTTTTTGACGCGGTTTTCTTGGTCCAAGCAAGAATTCCCTAAGATCTGCGTCCTCTTTAAGTAAGGTTAAGTGTTGTTTCACATCCTGTAGTATAGATTTATGCAGCCAATCGAGGCATAATTTCCCTACACTGTATGTTGTTACTACCCCCGGATGTTGTCTTTGGACATATCTTGGGTCTGGCCTATGAATAGTAAAGCCCTGAGTTTTGTTCAAGAACCTTTCCTGACAGTTGTTTGTGTCTGTGGGCCAGATCAACCATTTCTTCCAATTTGGATCAGATCTGTTGAGCTGTAGTATATTGTCAACTGTCACCACTGCCTTTGTATTATTATCACTGGCAGGTGTTGGCACAGAAGGTGTTTTCATCTCTTTGATCTTGGCTAATCCAAGACAAGATGTTTGTTGGACGGTGTCATTCAAAAACAGTATTTGTTCAGGGATGATACAGGCTCTAAATAAAGCTTCTATACCCTGTGCTTGCCAATCTTTACTACCCCAGACAGTTTTTGTCTCAATTGTGTCTTTCCATAAGTCGAAACCCTGTGTAGACAGTTGGGCAATAAATGCTTCAGAGTAAATCTGTTTCGTATTGGTTAACATAATTTTCAGTCCTGGTTTGTTTACATTTCTGTAGTAAAACGTTTCTGGGTCAGATGTATTATAACCTGAAAAATATGGAAATTTACTAGCAAATGTTTTTGAACTACCTTTTGGTGGTGTAGGACAATGTTCCCATTGGTTAAACATAAACACATTTCTTGGATATGCAGTTTTGTGCAAATAATGATGACCATAGTGGTTATAACAATACAGTTGTTCATAGTCTGAAGAACCTTCTAAAAATTCATTTTTAGAAAATGCAGCAGATTTTTCTAGATCAAACATTATATCGGTCACAGTCTCAAAGTCCCAATCATCTGAATAGGTACTGGACGTAATTAAATCACTTAGTGAAATTTTAAACAAATGTGGAATGTTCAATTGTTCACTTGGACCGAAGATTTCATAATCTGTTTTGTCCCACACTATACCATCCTGTATAGGAACAGCTGTGATGTTCACTGATGACAAGTCTCTTGCTTCACGATGGGAAGATTTATGTGGTTTCAAAAGTACATTCACGTCTTTTCCTTCACTGTTCACATGGATGTATCTGCCACTTATAAGCATGCTTACAGTTGTTACCAAAGCTAGCCAGAGCAGGAAAACAAAAAGTCCAGATGTAATCCAGAGTTCAATCCATGGAGAAACCAGATAAGTCTTTTTCAGAAAGTGAATAAAGTCTTGTACTTGCTGCTTGAGTTTTGATGATGCTGGCGTCGTTTCAGGTTCACTTGGATCTTCTGAGAACGTATGAAAGTCAATAAAATAGCCAGAAGCACTTCTGTCAATTGTTGGAATTGCATCAGGATTTGTTGAAATCACAGGAACCAGTTCTTCACGAGTCACGTTGGTGTAGACAGGTGTATTTGGACGAACTGTTACTTGGTTGTCAAGAGGGATGAGTTCCATAGCCTGGTTGCTTAGTCCTTCATTTGTTACAGCTGAATTCTCGATCGTGATCAGTCTTTCAGTCTGAACCTCTTGAATAGTAGCGAGAGGAGTGCGTCTGCTACTAGGTCGGAGTCCACGAGGCAACTGCTTAGTATTGGCCACATACTGTGGTTTGATCAGGTCGATTGACACAAATCTTTTCTCCTTTCTTCCAGCAAGGGGCGGCAGAAGTACTGTCCTTGTTCCTTGAACAGCTAGAACAGGTACTGGTTGTCTGTAAGAAGGTCCAAATTCCTTCTTGTCCGCTATTTTTTCTCTGACTAGATTCCCAACTTTTGGAATCCAGACAGGCCTTGCTGGGACCGCCGATGTTTCCCCAGTGGTGGTTGGCTGTAGGGATACGTTGCTTGGTTTCGTTCTTAATCTGTTAAGATCCTGTAAAACAGCCAAACGATCTTTGATATCAAATGGTTTCATGTCCACCACTGTGCCTACGTGTTCTAAGTCTGGAACCCACATTCTTGTCCCAAATAGGACCTCATATGGAGTGACCCCCCCTAGAGAACTTCTTGGCAGGTTATTAAGAGCGCGCTGCACGCTATTGAGGTGTTTGACCCACCCATCACCCGAGCCTAATACCCTAGCTGTTATAGACTGCTTTATGTCCCGGTTTTTACTTTCCACAACAGAATTTCCCTCAGGATGGAATGGAGAGGAGTACCGCAATGCAACGCCCAGACTGGCCATGGCCTCCTTGTAAGCCCTAGAGCTAAACCCCAGACCCTGGTCAGAATGTAGCGTGCCTATTGCGTATGTGCTGATAAAGACTCGCAAATCTTTTATAACAGTTCGAGCGTCAGCCGAGCGCTGAGGCCATAACCATAGGAACCTAGATTTAGTATTTGCGGGAATACCTTTGTCCAGTGGGACGCAGGCGAGTAGATAGCCTAATGCTGTCTAACAGTGGTGTCTGTACTGGGATGCCGCATTCGCAGCATGGTGTCTGGTGGCTCTCTCGCTGTAATTTACAGTCTAAGCAATTGTTGATAAATATGTGAATTTCTGGATTCATTCCAGGCCACCAGTACATCTCTTTTAATTTCAAAATTGTGTTTGAGATCCCTTGATGTGACAGACCCGCCCCCAAATGAGTTTCATAAATCAAGGCTGCCCTTCGTTCCATGTTTGGAATTACCCTATCCCCCACTCCAGGGATTCGAGCAAAAGGAACGTTATTCGCATCAATTACATAAGAGTACTTGAGTGGAAACTTTTTTGGTAACGCTGCACTGCTGCCTTTGCTTGAAGCATTGACAGCTAACATTATCTCACCGTCTATTTTTGTTTTGGAACAAGTGATCGCAGCTACGGAAGCCGTCTGAACAGCCCCCTTTGCGGCTTCGTCAGCCAATGAATTCCCTGCAACGTGAACGCCATCACGCTGATGACTCAGTGTGTGAATCACGTGAGCCTTTGGTAGTTCGTTTTTCAACTGAACTACTTGTTCCCAAAGCAATTTGTGGTTTATTGTGCCACCTTTCGCATCTTTGAAACCATTTTCAAGCCAGGTTCGTATATAGTCATTATACGACTGAACACAGTAATAGGAATCGCACACTATCAGTGTGAGGAATTCTAGATCCGTACTCTCAAGTGCCAGTTTGAATGCCTGTAGTTCAGCTCGCTGAGCTGTACAATCACCTAGTGACTGAGTTTTTGTGACCATAGGTCTGAAGATGCCATTTCGCATGCGACCTTTAACGATAGTGATGAAGCAGGGAAAATAAAAATTTTTTAACCCCTAACAAATTTTATAAATAATTAATAAAATGTTCGTTTAAATGTATTAATCAACACTGTATGTGTGGGAAAGGTAACATGCCAATGTGTGTGCTAAATAATCTATTAATGGATGTCCGTGTGTCTAATTATAATGTAAAAATAAATGCGTACTAATTTAAAATAAATGCATGTTTTTGTGCTTCATAGAAATAAAACGTGTTGTTGCAAAAACAATAGGGATGGTAAGTAAGGAACAGCTTAAATGTTGCTTTCTGCTAGGTAATAACTAATTGGGGTACGTAGATGACGGGAGGGAAACGAAAAGGCTATTTTTCTCTATTTTAATTATGTTTTGTTTACTTCAAATTAGTGCTTCTAAAGTATAACCGAGTGGCGATATAAAATGGCCACCAGTGGGAAGATGTGCGCAGGCGCAAGGGGACATGTGACACGGGATGAAGTCGGAGAAAAACTAACCTCGTGATGTTGCTGAGAGGCTAGGATGCGAGAAATGGTCAAGGCTGATGTGACCTAATTGAACTGATAGTGTGCCGTGGTGATCAGCAGAAGACCCGTGGGAAACCAGTTTAAGAGAAAGGACAATGACTGCGGAGTTCTCGAATGTATCGAAAGAAGTTACAAATGTACTGATCGAAGCGAATGGAAACATGTCTTGAGCGTATGGGAAAGGAAATGATCCAAGGACCATTGGATCCAAGAGAACTTGATTAAAAGAATGAATAAGATGACATGCATGGACCAATGAAAGAAAAGCGTGTTATTAATGTTGCAACAATTAGTTAGCAAAGTTAGAATTAGGGTATAAGAGGGCCTACTCTTAGTGGGAGGGGGTCAGTCGCAGTCACAGTCAGGAGCGGAGTTGGAGAGTCGTGTTGGTGTTGGTGGCTTCCAGTGCTGGGTGGTCCTGATCGATCCCTTACTGAGCGGGAGATGCTGAAAGACTGTTAGATGAGACGGGTTGCAGGTAGCTGATGCTGACGAGCTGAAGTTGCTGTTGCTGTCTTAATTTTCCAGTTGAGTATGAGAATCAGGTTATTTCTAATTCTTAAACTTAGGTTAGAAATCATTAGGCTAAATTAGAAAGGTAGGCAGGTAATTAGGGTTTTGGCTTCATGACAAAAAAAATTTCCTTTCTGCAATAAATTGATTATGCTTAATAAATATTTAAATTTATGAATGAATAATTGAATAAAGTTTAAAATTCTTTCTCATGCTTTTAAAATTATATAAAATTTAAGATTCTTTAAACCAAATGACTCAGTGGTTATTTTCCTAAATGATTGTGACATCAGTAATTGGTTATTGTGATTCAGCTGGTCTTAATCACTATGAACTAATTTCTTACATGAATGATTCATCGACAAAACAATGAGCAGGACTATCTTAAGAAATAACTAAAAGAAAGCGATAAGTTAAGGTAATAAGATATCCTGGCTCCTTCCAGCGGTACATAAATGGTGTTTTCCATTTAGATCTCATGCTTCTCCTAGGAGTACAGAATTTCATAAAGGTGTAAAGGAAATCCAGGTGTGTGCGTGTGTGTTAGGCGATGTTTATGGGCCCCATCGTCATGTGGATGTGAGAAAATATAGTTTGCCCCTGGATGACCTATAAGTGACCTAGGAGGAGAATAGTTTTTATTGTACGCGCTGCATCAGATTTCTTGGTAGCAGAGTTATGGTTTTCTATAGATTAGTTTAGTGATTATTGTTTATTGATTATTGATTATTTTTGATGACTAACACTATATGTTGAGTCGCGTTATGTTATATGTGAGTTTTCACGCTTCTGGGATGTAGGAAGTGGAACACGGGTGGCAAGAGAAGTCACATGGAATTTGGTACATGGTCTGAATTCATTTTGGTAATAACGCAGGTTGTGTTATGTTAGGGATTTTCCGTACGAAAAGTGTGTAATTGAAATAGCAAATCACGTTTACTTGTGAAACTTTGGCCTTAATTCTCAGGAGCCTAGTCTCCACATGTGTCTTATCCCCAGAGAAACGAGTAAATTGTTTGTTTGAAAGAAGGGTAAGGTAGAGGGAAGTGCTACTTTATCGGCGAGAGTAAATAATTCTGTGGTAGGGTAGAGGTAAGCGCTGCCTACTGGAAATACAGGATTCTTGTGTAAAAGGACAAAGCTGTCACTTTTGTTTAGCGAATCAGACTATGGAATTGTTTTAATTGTTGTAACTAACGAAGAAAACAGCGAAAAGAAAAAAATTGCCGATAAATTTTGTAAAGGAGGGGTAAAAGAGCAGAGGTGACGTGGAACAGTGCCGCGCTAGGATTGGATAGTGCGCTAGTCACGTGAACACAGAGCAGGAGTGACGTAGAAAAAGTGCCGCGCTAGGATTGGTTGGTTCGCGGACGGAGGGAATTGTTCTGATTGGTACGTTAGTGTGAGTCGCGCTGTAATTGGTCGAAGTTCCGTACACAGAACAGCGTTAGCGTAAAGAGAAAACAAATAGAAAACATGCCGTATTACGAGTATGAAAGGGAGAGAACGTCATGGACAACAAAATTAAAGAATTTCTTTAAGAAAGACAAAAAGGTTGTGACTAGAGAGGGACAAGTAATTCCTCCGCCGAAATCAGCAGCTTCACATATGATGCTGAAATATGGATATCATACGTGCATATGGTTGGAAAACTGGGCAAAATATACGAAGAATGATGGTGCTTTAGCTTTCCCTGAGAATGGTTCATTTAGTGTAGCGGTTTTGCGAAATTTGCGAGAAAAATGTGTAAATTGGAACCTAGACCTAGACCAACACAGTTTGAGGCTTTGACGGAATGGGAAGATGAGATGTATGAACGAGAGAGATTCAGAGGAATGAGAGATCATGAGTTTATGCCTGGAAGATTGTGGGGAGTAAATCATGAGGACAGAATAAAATGATGGAGATGTGCTAACATGACAGGAGGTTTGTTTCCAGCTTTTACAGTTGAGGAAGGGACTAAGAAAAAGCGGACTGAGAAAAAGAAACATATAGAGAGAGAAAAATATATGCATGAGAGCGAAACGGATGACGAGTTGCTGGAAGATATTTTAAATAGAAATCCACCTCCGTATCAGCAGAGTTCTACAGTGGTGACACCAAATGCGCCGCTAATAGAGACTATGCGAAATAAAAGCCCGGAAAAGAGAATTGAAGTAAATAGGTCACAAGAACAAATGAGAACTTCTCAAAATGAAGGAATAGAAAGCGACAATGCAAGCGAATTAGCAAGGACAACAAAAGAACTAACTGAGAAGATTAGAGAATTAACGAAAAATATGGAAGCAGTTACTGTGCCTGTAACAATAGGTCCAGTAATACCCGTTTTTGAGAATCAGAAAATTGATGAACGATCTTTGGTAATTCCCATGAGTTCACAATTTCAGAGAGAAAAAGAAAGGATGGAACAAAGTGCAAGTACCAGTAATTTGGCTAATACTTACAGACCAAGTCCACCTACAAATTTGACGGTAAATGAGTGCAATGGTAGAAAAATGCATATGGTAACAGAATCTGCAACAGAAACCCCTGAAAAGAGTGGTAATTGGATAGAACTAAATAATACACCCATAGGTCCGACTCCTGATGAGTTAAATGAGTGGATGAAGGCATTTAAAATAAAAGAACCAGAAGAAAAACCATTAGATGTAATTAGATTAAAAATCGACATGGAAGAATTAATTCTAGGAACAATTGGTACCGAAAAGATAAAAAATTACCAGGATGATGAAATAATGTTTCTGTGCAAAAGTATTACATGGAGGGCAAAGAATTTACATGACAAACTAGAAGAAGTAGCCAGTGAGATTGGAATAGACTTTGCGAAAGTGAAAACGTTGCAGAAACCATACAGAGTAGACTTTTGTGAAAAGGATATTGAAAATTTGAACACGGCAGGAAGACTGACACAGATAAAGGAGTTAATTGTGTTGTTGAGAAAATGGGGTGATGTGGACAGATGGAAGGTTAGATGGACAAAGAAGAATGAGAAAACTACAGACAAAGGTTCATTGGCTTTTATGATAACTGAAAAAGAATCTGTTGCCAAAGAATACCCCATGAGAGAAACTCCAGGTGGTAGTTACGTGCATGTTCCCTGGACTAGGCAGGACATACTGTCATTTACCAATGACTTTCCAAAGTTAAGTGAGAAGCCAGTTGAGTGGTACCGACAAGTAGAGAGGTTTGTAAAAGTCTCAAAAGTGTTGTGGATAGATTTAGATGGATTGTTTGACATAGTGGTACCAACAGATTTGTGGTCAGAATGTAAGATTACAGTTGACTGGCCAACTACAGAATATCCAAGAGATCCTAAGACAGGAGCTCCAGGTCCTGATGTGATGAAGAAGTACGATAAGGTGATTACCTTTTTGAAGAATAAGATTCCTCCTAAAGAGACAGATTGGGTAAAAATCGATAGAACTACACAGGAAAGTAAGGAGTCTGTACATGCATATTATGAGCGATTGTTATTGGTTTTCAAGCAGTATAGTGGTTATGAGGAATTGAGTGAAAAAGACATGAGTCATTTTGTATACCGATTTGTGTTTGGCCTGAAACAAGAAATAAGTGATATGATTAAGCAACACATGATAAACTGGCAGAATGGAAGTGTAGATGAGGTGCTGAGGTATGCTAAGTATTGTAGTGATGAAATAGAGAGTAAACAGCGTAAGTTGAAAGAGAAGGCAATGTGGGCACAGGTGAAGGTGGCAGAAAAACAAGAAGCTCAATTGGACAATAATAATGGAAATGAAACAGGACAGAATAAAATGCGACCGAACATAGGTAAAGGAAAGGGTCAAGTGAGTCTAGAAGAGGCAAAGAAGAAATGGCCATGTCATAATTGCGGAAAATTAGGGCATTGGAGAAACGAGTGTAAGTTCCCACCTAAACCTAATCCGGAAAATCAATCATTAACTCCACAGGTGCAGAATGAGGTAGTTGTTCAACAAAGTCAGGTGCCGCAACCACCACTTCCCAACACTGTTAACCAGCAAAGATACAGTACAGAAACAGGATTCTACGGAGGAGAGCAGGTAACACAGTTGCCACGAGCAGCTAACATTTCTCAGTATTGGTTGCGTCAGAGTGAGGATGACCCGGATGAAAGATTCTGACGGTGCCCAGGAGAGGGAAAGAGTACGTGCTTGGCGCAACTCTAGAGGTAGATCAGTCTGGTCCCTTTGTGGATGGAGAAGTGAATGGTGCAAATGTAACATTCCTTGTCGATACTGGAGCTACCCGTTCTACTGTTAGATCAGTGGAAATTCCAAACCTTCCTCTCTCAGGTGAATACATCCAAGTAGTAGGAGTAGCCAATCAGCAGATTAAAACCCCACTTACTGAATTGGTGGAAGTAAAAATTGGTTCTTTTAGCAAAATGCATAAATTTGTAGTGTGCGATTGTAGTCCTGTAAATCTTTTGGGTCGTGACCTCTTGTGCAAGATGAATTGCACAATTTATTGTACGCCAGATGGAATTGGATTTCAGACTTCAGATGAAGATGTTTTGTATAAAGTAACTTTGATGAATCAGGAACCTGAAACGAATGGTTTGTTTCCTGCATTTGACGCAGATAAACTTCCAGAAGAACTAAAAAGTGCAGTAAAAGAAAGTGTGTGGGATTTTACAGGAGAAGACATTGGATTAATGAAAGAAGTTGATCCCGTAAAAGTAACAGTAAAAGAAGGGACAACTTACCCGAATACGCCACAGTACAAATTAACTCCAGAAATAATTGAAGGAATAACTCCTGTGATAAATAAAATGATTGAACAGGGAATTCTAAAAGAAATAATGAGCAGTCCATGTAATTCACCTATTATGGGACTGAAAAAGCCAAATGGAACATATAGAATAGTACAGGATTTGAGAAAGATCAACAAAATAGTTGTGCCCTGTTGTCCAATAGTGCCAAACCCTGCAGTAATTCTATATCAAATTCCACATGAAGCTGAGTGGTACACTGTGATAGATTTGTGTCACGCATTTTTCTCTATTCCTTTGCATCCAGATAGCCAGCCATTATTTGCGTTCCGGTTCGGAGAGCGTATTTTGGCATGGTGCCGAATTCCTCAGGGGTATACAGAAAGCCCCTCAATCTTTAATCAGATTCTAAAGAAATCTCTGGAAGATTTGAAAATGCCAGAAAAGTCAGTGATGGTGCAGTATATCGATGACCTGTTGGTGGCGTTGAAAACAAAAGAAGCATGTGTAAGTGATACAATTGCTTTACTGAACCATCTAGAGAAAAGAGGACATAAAGTGTCTCCTTCAAAATTACAGTTTTGTCAGAAAGAAGTCCAGTATTTAGGGCATAAAATTGAGAAAGGAGTGCGAAAGATAGCGACAGAAAGAGTAAGAATGATTCAAGGAATGAGAGCACCAATGACTCAAAGAGAGGTAAGAATGTTTTTGGGAATGGTTGGATATTGCAGACAATGGATAAGTGGTTTCTCTTTAATTGCAAAACCATTACAAAAATTGACCAAGAAAGATGTAAAAGACCCTTTTGAGTTAAACAAAGAAGAAATGAAATCTTTCAAAGAATTGAAAAAGAAACTGTGTGAGGCACCTGCATTAGGCATGCCTGATTATGAGAAGGATTTTGAGTTGTACTGCAGTGAAAGAGATGGATGTGCGTTTTCAGTACTGGTACAAAAACATGGAACAACAAAAAGACCAATTGCTTATTTTTCAGCTGTTTTAGATCCTATAGCAAAAGCATTGCCTGGATGTCTGAAAGCAGTTGCTGCTACTTGTGTAAGCCTGGAACAAAGTGAAGGTATAGTGATGGGGTATCCACTGAGAGTATATGTTCCCCACTCAGTAGAAATTCTTTTGACAAGAACAAAAACACAGTACATGACACATAGTCGGCTGACTAAGTATGAAAAAGTCATCTTAAGTGCTGAAAATGTGACCATAGATAGATGCATGAATGTGAATCCTTCAACATCATTGCCAGATGAGGAGAATATAATTGAACAGGACGAAGTAGATCATGATTGTCTGAACGTGCTGGAATATTGCATGAAACCAAGAGCTGACATAAAAGATGAACCGTTAAAGGAATCTGATTATGTCATGTTTGTGGATGGCTCATGCTTGAGAACAAAAGAAGGAGTTTTAAGCGCAGCTTACGCAGTGTGCACAGTGGCAACTGTGATGGAAGCGTCTTGTCTGAAAGGAATAAGGTCTGCACAAGTTGCGGAACTGATTGCTTTGATTCAAGCATCTAAATTAGGAAGAAATGTACGAGTCACGATTGTGACCGATAGCCAATATGGTTTCGGCATCGTACATGACTTCGGTCAGATTTGGTCACAAAGAGGATTTTTGACATCTGCAGGAACACCTATCAGAAATGGAGATTTTGTTAAAAAGCTGCTTGAGGCGATACAGTTGCCTAAACAAATAGCTGTAGTGAAGTGCAAAGCGCATAAGAAAAACGAAGATTACATAGCCGTTGGTAATAATTATGCTGATGAGATCGCTAAATATTGTGCAGAGAACATGGTGTCCATGAACAAAAATAGAGAAAGGGAGCATGTCTCTTGTCCTTTGCTTTTTACTAATACTGTCGAGACATGGGATGAAGTAAGGCAGTTACAAGAAACTGCAAGTGATGAGGAAAAAGATTACTGGATAAAAGCAGGATGTAGAAGACAGGAAAATAATGGTGTGTGGGTATACAGAGATGAAAGACCAGTTATGCCTGATAGCATGATTGCAGACATGGCACGGATGTACCATGGACAAGCTCATATTGGGAGAGATGCAATGATCAGACTTTTTAGACAAACCTGGTATAACCCAAAATTCAGAGCCATTGCTGAAAGTCTTTGTCAAAGATGTCTTATTTGTCAGCAGTTTAACCCAGGAAGAAAAACAGTAGTGAGTCTAGGAACAATAGGACGAGAAGGAGGTCCATTCACTAGGATGCAGTTGGACTTTATAGAGATGCCCCCTAGTAACAGACTAAGATATGTTCTAGTGGTCGTCTGTTTGTTCTCTCGTTGGGTGGAGGCATACCCTACAAGAAGGAATGATGGAACAACAGTGGCAAAACTTATGCTGCGAGAGTTCATTCCAAGGTATGGTTTTCCAGTCACGGTTGAGACAGATAGAGGAACACATTTTCAAAATGAGTTGATCCAATTGATTTGTGAAGCATTGAGTATTAAACAAAAACTACATTGTGCTTACAGACCAGAGGCTTCTGGGGTAGTGGAGCAGATTAATGGAACAATTAAAAACAGATTGGGAAAAATGTGTCAAGCTACAGGACTCAAATGGCCAGATGCACTGCCTCTTGTTCTGATGACCATCAGAAGCATCCCTGAAAAGAAAACTGGACTCAGTCCTCATGAGATGATCATGGGACGAGCAATGAGACAAGCACACGTACCTGTCAACAAGTTATTAACTATAACTGATGATCTAGTACTGGATTATTGCAAGGGACTGGCTGATGTGGTGCGTTCTGTGTTTCATCAGGTTGGACCGGATGCGACCACTCTTGAAAGAAAACCAGCCCACGACTTGAATCCAGGAGACTGGGTCCGTATAAAAATCCACAGGAGAAGAAACTGTCTAGTTCCTCGCTGGGACGAACCACGACAGGTAATCCTAGTAACAACGACTGCAGTCAAGTGTGCAGGAGTGAAGAACTGGGTCCATGCCAGCCATACAATCAGAGTTCAAGAACCTACTGATCGACATGTGAGTCGACGTCTGGAAGTGTGGGATAAAAGTTTAACAGCTGGGACAACAAGGATAAGAGAAAGGGTGCCAGAACTTGAAGATCGACCTGAAAGTCGACATCTGGAAACCCCAACTGCAAACACCTCTAGAGAAGAAGAGGAAGAAGAAGAAGAAGAAAGAAATTCAGAAGTTCCAGAACCTGAAGATCGACCTGTAAGTCGACATCTGGAAATATCTGACACAAATTCAGAATCTGATGATTCAGTTGAAAACTGTGAAGAATTCCGAAGGAGAACTTGGGGTTATAAACCAATTAGAGAAGAAACTGAGCAAGAAATTGAGCTAGATGAACAACCAAGTACAAGTTATGGTGGAAATCCTTCAGAAATAATATTAATAGATGAAGTAGGGAAAGAAGTACACAAAAAGTTAGAAAATCGAGAAGAACCCCGAGGAGCAATAGGGACAGATAGAGAAACAGAAGAACAGGGAAATTTAGAAGCAGAAAGGGAGAAAAACACCAAATCGGAAGAACACCGAGGAGGGACAGTAATAAGGGAAAACAAGAAGGAGAAGACAGATCCACCAGTAGGAGATGACGAGATCATAAGTTTCAAAATAAGAGACAATAGTGAAACAGTTGAAACAGAAACTGAAGAAAGTGGAGAAGAGGAGAAAGCAAAAACTGAATCAAGAAAAAGAAATTGGAAATCAGAAAGAGAAGAAAAAGAAGGTGAAGCCAAAAGGCCAAGAAAAGGAGATAATTGGCCCAACAGCTATATAAGAAAATTGAGATATAGAATAATAAGAGCAGGAGACGAAAGTGCTGAACAAGTGAATGAAATAACAAGTCAAAAGGGACAAGAAAAACCCAGTGGAAAAAGATTACAAAAGTCCAAAAGAACAAAGAAAGTGAATGCAAAGTATAAGTCACCTGAGTGGCTGTATATTGCACTGACAGATTACAAAGAAGAAGAAAACACTCACGAGAACCAAAGACTAAGAAGTCGAATGGGAAAAGGTGAGATGCAACAAACCTGAAGTGAAGACTTATAGTGCTTCTGCCGGACATGACAATTTTACTGGATGTGACAAATCACCGGATGTGACAACGAAAGAATTCTGGAGAGAATTAAAAGAAAGTACCAAGCAAAGACTTTTTGAAAGCAGAGTGGCATCTAAGTCATTTCTGAGGTGTAGTGACACAATTTTCTGAAACTTAACAAATAGAAAAAGAAAAATGGAAAATACTAGGGATAGAAGAGATAAATGTGAGTTTATAAAAAGATGGTGCAAAATGTGCTGCTTTTGTACAGGGTTATTAATGACCATATGGACAGTTTTAGCAATCACAATTCCTATTAGTTTAGCTGTGATAAAAGCAAAGAATGATACTAAACCAGAAAAAGAGACTAATATTAAAGAACCAGTTATTTTAAGAAGTAGTGCAGAGTTACATAAGGATAAGTCAGTAACAGACTTTTCTAAAAATGTTTTTACAAAATTGTTGTACGAATATGTAGAGACAATGGATGTGAGAGATTGTTATGTTTGTATGCAGTTGCCTGCATCAGTGTCAGAAGGTGTGACTTATCATCACCTACCTCTAACTTATGGAATAACATGTAGTGTAATAGCAAGTTTATTTTATAAAACAGGTAGATTAGAATCTTATTATACTGACATAGATAAGATTTTTGCAAACATTCCAGTAGTACCAGAACTTAACAAAGTAAAACCAGCAAAAGTTTTAGGAGAATTCTTTTTAGAACATAGAAAATTAACGTTAGAAGAAATAGTTAGTAACAACCTTACCTGTGAGTTAAAGAAAGAAGAAAAAGTATTTTTAGAAATGGTTGAAGAAAGAAGAATGAAATTTCAAAAAGAAGCAATAAAAGAGGAAGGAACACATCTATGGACGTTTGAGGAAGGAAATCATGAAGGGAAAAAGATAAATGCAGCAATGACATTAGATTGGCCGCAAACAGGAAAGTTGTGTATTAGGAGAAATAAGACAGTCTATGACAATTACTTTGTAGGTTCCAGTATCTGCCATGACAATTATCAAATTCTGGGAGGTTGGGGATTCAAAGGTGGAAAAGATCCAATATTTCCAGGTATCTATTATATTTGTGGGAATAGAGCTTATTACAGGTTACCGGACCATTGGTATGGAACTTGCTATGTAGGCCTGGTCTTTCCAAAAATCTTTCACATGGACAGAGAAGAAAAGGGAACATACAAGATGATTAATAGCTTTACACGTAGAAAGAGGGAAAGTTTTTCAGAAATTGTAGGTGATATTTTTGGAGCATTAATACCAGCAGTGGGAATATCTTTGAATGCATTTAAAATTCAGAAGTTATCCACAGTAGTAGATCGTTTGTCTACAGATACTGCGGGAGGGTTCTTAATGGTAAATACCGAAATGGTTGCCATGAGAGCTATGGTGATGCAAAATCGGCTTGCCCTTGATATTCTTTTGCCAAAAGAGGGTGGAGTCTGTGGAATGTTGAAAGTCCAACATTGTTGTACTTACATTCCTGATAAAAGTGAAAATATACAGAAGTATATTACAAATATTACAAATTTGCACAAAGAACTAGTTCCACTGGAGGTTGAAAATGTTTTGGGAAAACTTGGTAGAGGGTTTTCTTCGTTTGCTAATTGGTTGACCAGAATGAGTAGACTAATGATAGGGAAAGTTATAATAATAGCAACTGTAGTAATATTGTTAGCCATGGTGTTGAAAATAGTAATAACGTGTATAAAACGAAAAGTAAGACAAAATAAGATAAAAAGAAATAACAGAATAATGAAAGAAGAGAGAGAGAAATGGGTGAAATTGAGTTGGAGAAAATGAAAGAAAACATGTATAAGGAGACAAAAAGACAAGATGAAGAAGAAACAGATGTGTAAATAACAGAAAGCATAGGATAAAAGACATGCTGCCTGAAAAGAAGTATAACTTGGGTTTTATGTGGTGATTTAAAAATCACCAAAGGGGGAGTTGATGGAGCAGGGAAAATAATTTTTTTAACCCCTAACAAATTTTATAAATAATTAATAAAATGTTCGTTTAAATGTATTAATCAACACTGTATGTGTGGGAAAGGTAACATGCCAATGTGTGTGCTAAATAATCTATTAATGGATGTCCGTGTGTCTAATTATAATGTAAAAATAAATGCGTACTAATTTAAAATAAATGCATGTTTTTGTGCTTCATAGAAATAAAACGTGTTGTTGCAAAAACAATAGGGATGGTAAGTAAGGAACAGCTTAAATGTTGCTTTCTGCTAGGTAATAACTAATTGGGGTACGTAGACGACGGGAGGGAAACGAAAAGGCTATTTTTCTCTATTTTAATTATGTTTTGTTTACTTCAAATTAGTGCTTCTAAAGTATAACCGAGTGGCGATATAAAATGGCCGCCAGTGGGAAGATGTGCGCAGGCGCAAGGGGACATGTGACACGGGATGAAGTCGGAGAAAAACTAACCTCGTGATGTTGCTGAGAGGCTAGGATGCGAGAAATGGTCAAGGCTGATGTGACCTAATTGAACTGATAGTGTGCCGTGGTGATCAGCAGAAGACCCGTGGGAAACCAGTTTAAGAGAAAGGACAATGACTGCGGAGTTCTCGAATGTATCGAAAGAAGTTACAAATGTACTGATCGAAGCAAATGGAAACATGTCTTGAGCGTATGGGAAAGGAAATGATCCAAGGACCATTGGATCCAAGAGAACTTGATTAAAAGAATGAATAAGATGACATGCATGGACCAAAGAAAGAAAAGCGTGTTATTAATGTTGCAACAATTAGTTAGCAAAGTTAGAATTAGGGTATAAGAGGGCCTACTCTTAGTGGGAGGGGGTCAGTCGCAGTCGCAGTCACAGTCAGGAGCGGAGTTGGAGAGTCGTGTTGGTGTTGGTGGCTTCCAGTGCTGGGTGGTCCTGATCGATCCCTTACTGAGCGGGAGATGCTGAAAGACTGTTAGATGAGACGGGTTGCAGGTAGCTGATGCTGACGAGCTGAAGTTGCTGTTGCTGTCTTAATTTTCCAGTTGAGTATGAGAATCAGGTTATTTCTAATTCTTAAACTTAGGTTAGAAATCATTTGGCTAAATTAGAAAGGTAGGCAGGTAATTAGGGTTTTGGCTTCATGACAAAAAAATTTCCTTTCTGCAATAAATTGATTATGCTTAATAAATATTTCAATTTATGAATGAATAATTGAATAAAGTTTTAAAATTCTTTCTCATGCTTTTAAAATTATATAAAATGTAAGATTCTTTAAACCAAATGACTCAGTGGTTATTTTCCTAAATGATTGTGACATCAGTAATTGGTTATTGTGATTCAGCTGGTCTTAATCACTATGAACTAATTTCTTACATGAATGATTCATCGACAAAACAATGAGCAGGAATATCTTAAGAAATAACTAAAAGAAAGCGAGTGGAGAGGTGTGGTGCAGCGGCCAGGGCAGCTGACTTCGGAGCACAGGGTTCACGGTTCGATTCCCGGCTCCGGCGGCAGCTCAGCTCAGCACCATGTGACTCTGGGCAATAGCTCACTTAATTTCCACGACGGCCCTCAGCGCCTTGAGACCCGTAAGGGTGAGTAGTTCGCGCTTTACAAATACGGATTTAGATAAGTTAAGGTAATAAGATATCCCGGCTCCTTCCAACGGTACATAAATGGTGTTTTCCATTTAGATCTCATGCTTCTCCTAGGAGTACAGAATTTCATAAAGGTGTAAAGGCAATCCAGGTGTGTGCGTGTGTGTTAGGCGATGTTTATGGGCCCCATCGTCATGTGGATGTGAGAAAATATAGTTTGCCCCTGGATGACCTATAAGTGACCTAGGAGGAGAATAGTTTTTATTGTACGCGCTGCATCAATAGGACACGCTGCACTGTAAGCTTGCTTACTCCCTGTTGCGGGCTGTGCGGATCCGTCAGTGTAAATTACGAATTCATACTGATCGAGAGGCAGAATCTCAGTGGGCAGAGGACATTCTTGTTCATATTGGAGAAATGCCTGTGTTTTTAAATCTGGATCAAAAACATATTCAACATCAGTTGCAGCAAGAGAATTAACCCATTGTATCCATCTCGGATGTAAAGCTTTAGCATTCAGAATGCTTGCTTTTGTGACCGCTTCTAAAGCTGGTACCGGGGTAACGACAATTATGCGTTTCCCTTGGGCTAAGGCTCTTTCTTTTGCTACAGCTGTTTGAACTGCTGTCAGAATTTTTCAGTGGAACTGAAGCGCATTTCCGCTTGAGTATACAAATGTGATTTGTATGCAATTGGTACTTTCTCACCCTCATTAAAGGTTAAGTAAGTGAATCCACATTGACCCGAAATTATTCGAATCACCAAATTTCTTTGACTTACGCGTGTTTGTAAGTGATTTGTTGCTAACATGTTAGCCTGGAGTGAACGCAAAATTTCTGTGTGTTCCTGTGTCCAGTTTTTAATTGAAAAATCAGGTTTGATTAATGCGTAGAGAGGTTTAACCCTTTCTGCGTAGTTTAGAATGTATGTTCTTCCAAAATTTAGGAATCCCAGGATTGATTGTAAGTTTTTTAGCGTTTTTGGAGGTTGGAGCAGCGCACATTTCTCTAGAAAGTTAGCTGCCAAGCTCTTGCCTTCACTTGAAAGCTCATATCACAAAAATAGGACATTGAGATGGGCAATTGGGGACTTTTTAAAGTTGAACTTGTAGCCCTCAGAGGCGAATCCCAGTATAATGGTGCTCACCCTGTTCAAGTGTTTTTCCAAGTCATCGTCTGTCAGATAGATGTCATCGACATAGGACAATGCCTCGTTGTCATAAATTTGTAGTAACTCCGTTACTCTCGCTGAGAATAAACCTGGGCTGTTCTTGAACCCTTGTGGGAGTCGACAAAAGTGACGCTGGGTCCCCATTATGGAGAATGCCGTTAAGTACCTACTTTCCGGTGCTATGTTTTGACAAAAGAAACCGTTTGAGATGTCTAATGTTGTTTTGTATTTTTACGCACAATGTTATTCATTAATGCTGTGCTGTGTGCATTTTGCACTGCAAAAGTTTTAGAACAAGTGTTTAAATGTCTGTAGTCCAAAACTAGACGATATGTATTGTCTGGTTTGAAGACAGGAAACAAAGGATTGTTCATGGAGGAGGTGCATGTTTCAATCACCCCTTGGTATTCAAGTTGATTTAAAATCTCCCTGACCTGTTTTTTAGCTTCTTGCTTAATAGGATACTGCCTCTGTGCAGTAGGTTCATGTTTCAGATTTATTTTATGGTGAGGTGAGTCCTCATCCCATCCTACATGATTTATATATAATGCTGGAGCCTGGGCCACTGCCCATTTTCTGGCATATGTATATTTTAAATGAATTGGAATGTGATTGGAGAAGGCAGGCATAATCATGTCCTCGCCGTGTGGGCACTCCCTGACAAATTGTGGTGGCCAGTCTTTTTCTGCTAGAAGTATGTCATAACCCTTTGATAGTTTTTCCCAAAAAAGTGCTTTAACCTGTCTAGGTTTGTCTCCCTCCATCCGGAGTGTTATGTCATATAACTTTTGTGGAGCACTAACCCTGGTATCTACAGTCTCTACTGTAATGTACTCATTCAAGTCCACTATCTCCAGAAGTTCCATCAGGTTCTGGCGAGCTATTGTGACTTCTGCTGCACTGTCCAGCATTGTCTGAGCCCATTCTCCGTTCTTGAGTTGCGTTCTCAGAATTCTCGGCATGTCTTACTATTGGACCTGCTACTTTCTTTTTAGAGAATTGAGGTTTAGCTTTAGTTTTTGTTGCGTGCTTGTCGTCTTTCGATTTCACGCGTTCTTCTCTATGTTCTGTTCGTCCTCTTCTTTCCGAAGTCTGTGATGAGACCTGAAAAGGACGAGAGGAACGTGTATCATTATCTTGATACCTATCAGGTTTTCTCAAATTATCCCTATTCCTGAGGTTATACCTCCTTTCAGAGGGCTCCTTTTGAGGAGACCTACCTCAAGATTGAGATCTTTTCTCATTTGAATTTTGTTTAGTAGACTCCCACTTCTTTTTAGAGGATGTAGCAGTTTGTTTAATTGAGTCCTTCTCAGGACTTTCAGATAGTTTTGGTTTAACTACAATTTCTGCACTTGTTAAGAGCGGGTCACCCAGAGACCCTGCTCCACCCAAGATGCTGAATCAGGTGGCAGAATCAGTTGCCCCAGTCATTCTGAATTTGATGAATTCCTCCATAGACGCAGGGGTGGTCCCCCCCCCTTGGAAAAAAGCCATGGTCAGGTCCCTGTTGAAGAAACCTAGCCTGGACCCAGACTGTCTGGGCAACTATCGACCTATCTCGCTTCTCCCAGGAACTAGTAAAATACTGGAGAAACATATCAACTTGGCGCTCTCGGCCTATTTTGAATCTAATAAACTTCTTCACCCCTCCCAGACTGGCTTTCGTCCCTGCCAAGGTACTGAAACCGCTTTATTAGCAGTCGTGGAGGAATCCAGAAGGATCCTTGATGCAGGAGGCTCCTCTGCCGTGATCCTTCTGGATCTCAGCGCGGCCTTTGACACGGTCAACCACCTCATTTTGGTTCAACGACTCAGAAACCTTGGTGTGACCGGAGTAGCCTTGACATGGTTGCAATCCTTCTTGGAGGGAAGATCTTTTCAGGTGTTCGAGGGTGAGGCCATTTCTAAATCCTGGCCCCTCCAATGTGGAGTCCCTCAGGGTTCTTCCCTGAGCCCCACACTCTTTAACGCCTACATGTCCCCCTAGCGGAAATTGTTCTCCCCTACGGGGTGCACATTGTGACTTATGCCGATGATACCCAATTAGTTGTTGCACTTAACCATTCAGATAGGGTTTCCACCTCCCTATGTATCTGCCTTGAAGAAGTAGCCAGGTGGATGAAAGACTCTTATCTAAAATTGAACGGGGACAAAACCGAACTTATGCTCCTTGGTAACCCCTCTCTTTTCAAGGCAGACACCATGTGGCCAGCATCGATGGGCGTGGCACCTGTTCCTAAGTCTGAAATTAAAAGCCTGGGCGTCTGGCTGGACGCTGATCTTAGCTTTAAAGTCCAGGCCAGAAAGGTGGTGGCTTCTTGCTTTGGCACCTTAAGGATGCTCCGTAAAGTGCTCCCTTTGCTTCCCTTTCAGGCAAGAAAGCTCATGGTCCAGGCACTTATTCTTTCACGCCTGGACTACGGCAATGCCGTATACCTTGGAGCCCCAAGTTCGGTTCTCGCCAAACTGCAAATAGTGCAGAACTGCGCCGCAAGAATCCTCATGGGGACTCAGAACCGGCAGTCGGCCAAACCAGATATGAAGGCTCTCCACTGGCTCCCCATCCGGGAGAGAGTCCATTTTAAGGCCTTATGCATTACCCACAAACTTATAGGAGGAAAGGGACCAGAGATCATTTCCTCCTTGGTTAAGCCCTTTCGAGCCAACAGGCGACTACGATCAGATGACCAACACCTGGCAGTCGTCCCCCGAATCAAGAGAGTTAGAAGTGGTGGTCGGCTTTTTTCTTACGATGCTGCCAAGCTTTGGAACTCTCTTCCTCTTCAGCTACGTGGGGAACTTAATCATCTTGTCTTCCGCAGACTGTTGAAAACTTGGCTCTTCCCTAAATGATTCTGTGAAGCTTCAGTTATCCTCCAGCGCTGGGATGCCTACGGGTAGCTATGCGCTTTATAAATGCTGCTTCATTCATTCATTCATTCATTCATTCATTAACTGGTCTCCCACCCAAACTATCTCTGCCTAATTCTGCATAAGATTGTTCTATAATTCTGGGTAGCTCTGTTTGATGTTCTGTAACATCAAATTCCCTTAATTTTTGTCGGATCGCCACTGCTGCTGCCTCCCTTTAATATTTGATAATATTATTGTTGAGACCTGGTCGAAATTTTTCAGTAATTTCATACCTAAATTTAAAGCAGGCTCTGCCCCGTATTCATTTTGAATTTGTTTTAGGACATCAGGTATTACCGCAATTGACGGAATGCCGTGTGTTTTAGTGTAGATGGCAGCAAAGACTGAGCCCCAAGTGGTGCAGTCTTCCAGTTGTGGTGTGATCCCCATTGGTAAACTAATGGTTAGGATTCTGTGTTTCTCATGCGGGCTAGTATTTGGAAATACTGCTTCGATTTGAGTAATTTTTTGAGCTATCCAAAATGGAATTTGCTCCCGCTTAGTGGGCATTTTACCCATGACTGTGTATAGAGTCTGTGGTGTTATTTTTAGAGTGTTCCCCTGGTGAGGGGTTTGATTTGGAAGTGTTAATGGTGGTTGGACTGTGAAAGTCCGCATGACATATTGAACCAATTGTCTGTAGATTTTTATTAACTCTGTGAGTTGAACAAGTAAGTCCTCATCTGACATTATGTCAAGTTCAGGATGAGGTGTGTAGCCGGCTAGAACCGGCCAAGTTGCTCCTGGTCTACCTAGTGGACCGAGCCTACTTATATTTCTGTGATGTTTTAGGGCGCCTTTAAACCAGAGCTGATGCTCCTGGTATGTTAATGGAATCTCTATATCCTCGAAAGGAATGTATTCCTCTGGTGGTTCATCTTCTTTGTAGAAGTGAAACATTTTAGTTACTGGATTGGATTCAGGAAATATTACCCATGAATAGAATACCTCTGTCTGAAAGGATTCATGTGCCTCAATCACGAAAACTGCTCTACCTCCTCTCGGTGGTAGGCCATGTTTTATAAGTTTTAGATAATGGCTCTTCTCAAGTTTGGAGCGATGTCGATGACACCCTCCTCGGTTTCATTTAAACCGGTGAAGTTAAAAAGTGCTTGTTGGGATGGATCAGCCTCAGCTCCACCGTTTCCGGCGGGATTGTCCCCGTTTAAGGACATTTTGTTTTATGAAAAATGTAGAACAAATTTCAAGGAAACAAAGATAAGGCGCACAATATTGTGGAACACTGTATCCTTCAATGTTGAGCAAACCAAACAGCTAATATATAGGGTACTGCCCTATGTAGCCGTGGCGGATACTAACCCTGCCCACTCCAGACATCTTTTGGAGTATACGGGTAGGGGTCTCTGAGAGAGAAAAGAAGAAAAGAAGATGCACAGCTGAGTTACTCAGTATCTAACGTTGAATTACTGCCTTACCAAACCGTTGGGCGCCATGTAGTGTAGCTCCTATTTCCGTAATAGGCTCTGCGCATTGGAATAATATATCCTATAGGTTTGACATAGGACTAAGGTCGGTATGTCCCTATCGAGTATATTAAACTTAATTACTTGTGCCAGCTAGCTCAGAGGCCACTAGAAACTTCTTGACAACAAGAAGGGCGTAGTTTCTGGCAGCCGCAAAACATGACCACTGTGTTTCCCTTACAGAATCAGGACGTGTCCCAGAGTCGTAGAAACAATAGATAACTATTTCACTCAGCTCAGTCGTGCATGGTTCAGTTACTCTCAAAGTTACACAGAAATAACAGACGGGCGTTTCAATAAAAAGGTTTATTGAACAGTCTTGTTTCTGTTGTAAGTTAGATGTGCTGTTACGATCACAAGACAGTATGCGAGATAAATAATGTACAGAGTGAGCAGTAGAAATAAATAATACTGCGTTAGCATTATCTTTTCAGCATATATGCATTTATATGCACACAGCCTAAAAATGCGAGTACTCATACGATGCGTTTCTAGCCTAGTTCTACCCAGTGTACCTAACCTTTCCTAGGTGTAGGGAGAAGTAGAAGTAGGTGCTGTATTCCTGACTAGAGTATACTAAGAGTAAGTTACGCCTAGAGTCTAGTATGCCAAGAGTCCCTCTAGGTTCTAGTCTGCTCCATACCTGAAGAATGAGAGAGGTAGGAATCTCTTTCCGGACTCGAACTCCAACACCCCGCAAGGGAAGTTAGATCACTGGAAGCTGGAATCTCTGCTAGCAGGAATGACAGCGTCTTCTCAGTGCGTCCAGCCGGGAAACGGGCTCCTCTGAAGTCGAGGTCTCCTCTGATTTACAGGGGTTTGGGAAGGTATAGTTATACCTGAAAATGTTAGCATTGACGTGAGTTGGGCAGCGAAAGACGTCATGAATGAACCTCTAGGGAATAATGGTTCATGCATAATGTATGAGTCCTTGAAGAAATCAATAGTCCTGGGCAAGGGAAACTCCCGCAGCCTAAGTGTCTGTTTTTTTCATGGACTCGTTGAGACGCTAGGGTGGACGGATGCCGGAATCCATGCCGGTATTTGGAGTGCATGGTTTATGCCTAAATAAGGTCTGGGATTTTATGCCTATATAAGGGCAAGGCAAATTGTGCCTATATAAGGACATGATTCTAGAAAGCCCGTTTATGGACACCCTATAAAGTATACAACAACTTGTGTGGGTAGGCCTAGTGTCTGCGACAGGAAACGTCTCAAAACGCAATGTGGACACACTTTATTTTTACAGTGAAAACTGACCCTTTTTTTTGTAAAGTGCCTAGCTGTAGATTTTGAACCCTAGCTCTGCCGGCACTGTAGGAAGGTGGAATCTGACTATATGGTTGCCCCCACTTTTTTCCTGGTGTTTTGCTGGTTTATGACTTAGTTGGACTGGGATCCTGCTATTCAGGGCCCCAGTCTATCTGCTCTCTCTAAACGACTTGGAGTGCACTCTAGGTGCACTAGTGCTTGGATACTGCAGTACCTTATGAGTCCCTAGTATATGGTACCTTAGGTACCAAGGGCATAGGTACTTCACAGGCCTACCAGGGGCTGAAGCAGGTATTATGCCACCCCTGGGAAGCAGACTAAATCTGACACCACAGGCCTGCTACTGCAGCCTGGGTGAGGTGGTGTTAGAACTCCTCTCTGAGATATAGGTTCCCTATATCTCTCCTGCGCACACATTTGAACCTATCAGTCACCCCTAAGGCAGGCCCTATCAATCCTGAGGGCAGGGTGCTTGGTCTCTAATGTGAGGGGGTGCCTCTGCCTGAGCAGGGCCCCTCTGCAGCTCTCAGAGTCCATTCTCTGGTGCTGTTTGTGGATGTGGTTAAACCATATACTCTTAAGTGCATTATATCTTCGCGGTAAAATGCTAACTTTGGAATGGCTGCATCAAAACATGTCGTGTTTGGTGTCAAACATCTTGGAATACTACCCCCCGCCAGTCCTGGTGGCGGGGGTAGCATTCCACCCTTCTAGAGGGGTAGACATGTACCTACTGTGGAAACACGGTAGAATCCTGAAGAGCCCTGGCATCACAAAATGGATGCCACCAGTCACGGACACTGGGCTACCCTCCTGCTGATGACCGAAACTCGCAGTGGAGGAAGCCCAACAAAAGGTATCTTGTCATAGGGAGGTGTGACCACCTCCCAGACAGGGTTTAGTGTATTGGGGCTGGGTGGGTGCACTCTTAGAGTGCTTTGAAGTCCTGCACTGGGGGAGCAGAAGGCTCCTCTGTGCATATGCCAGTTCAAACCGGCTCAGGGGCTACCTGCCCCTGCTCTGGCGCGAAACTGGACAAAGGGAAGTTGGTGTAGCCACCCACTCCCCTGACCCTCCCATAGGTGGGGTCTTAGAGTTAGTCCCTCCCTTCCTTGTTAGTATAAGGTAGGGAACCCTTGAACCTGAAGGTTAGATATCCCTGGACGACGCTCTAAAAAAGAATCCTGGCCCTTCGACGTTCCACTACCTTTGGAAGACAGAAGAATCTCCCTTGGAGTCAAGGAGTGACTCCCCTGCTTGGCAGGCACCAAAAACTACAACGACGGTCGCAAACTACGCCGCTCCCGCCGGAGTCCGAAGTCCCTGCAGCCCAAAAAGTAGATTTCCTGACTTCTCCAAGGCCATCGTGAGTCCCCAGCGAAGCTGAGGCAAGTGGACCCCACGAGTGACGAGGAACCTTGACCCCTGGGTACCGTGCACTATTTTCAAGTGCAACCCCTTCACAACGTTCCAAGAACCTGTGCTTTGGACCACGTGTGGTCCCATCTTCCAGCAGAAATCCCTCTGAAGATCCGAGGCCTACACCATCCCGAGTGACCGTGGGCCCCTGTTGAGCAAATCCTCCTGAGGCGTCTTCGTGATCCCTTGGCTGCCGGCTCGTGGGTCCCCAGAAGACTTTTCCAAGAAACCAAAGGGCTCCCCTGGTTGCTCCAGGCCTGCCCTGACTTACCCTTGCTGGGTGAGTTCCTCAGACCTTGCTGGTCTGCGCCATTGTCTATTCGCACTTTCCACGAGACTTGCTGTTACCAAGGCTTGCTGGCTCCAATCGAGTTGCCGACACCACAGTAAGCTGCAGACATCGTGGGACACGCCGAATCCAGCTTCTGGTCATCGTCGACACCTCCTGGACCTCGTGGCTGAAGAGTCAAGGCAACTGTGATCGACCTGAATCCTGCAACGACGGTGGGCATCCATCTTCCTTGAACCGAGTCACTGCCAAGTGACTTTGAACACTGTCCCCTCTGCTTTCAGGTCACCCTTCTTCCGAATCCAGGCTTGGATTCCACCGGACACTTCTTCAGCTCCCGCAAGCAGCAAGTCTTCTTTGTTCGCCATTGAAAACGACGCCGCGACCCGACACCAAAGGACACATGTGCACCCGGCTTCCCTGGGTGAGGTAACTCCAGCACTACGGTGCTCCTGGGGTGTGGGCCCTAGAACTACTTACCCTGTAAGTGACTTGCTTGTAGGTTCACCAGAAGTATCCTAAAACTCCTATTTTCCCCGTGCGCTTCTCGCACTGGCTCGTACAGGGTTCGCGTCTGTGTTGGACACATCGCGTCCAACTCCCTTGTAACTCTATCAGTATCCGCGTCCTTCGACTCGTACTGACCGATCGGTGTGTTCGCCTCGAACACGCCAGGGGCCTGTAACCTTGATAACTCAATCGCGTCCGCTTGCATAGACTCGTACAGGACTCGCACCAGTATCTGAACACCGCGTCCGTCCCCTGTGGGTCTCCTACAACTACCTGGGGTGGTTCTCTGGGGGTCCCTCGATTCTATGTGCACTAGGCCCTGGTCTAGCCAAGATAAGATTGTGGTATTTACTTGTGCTTAACTTATTGTGATAACATTGACTTGTACATATGTTCCTGACTTCTAATCTCATAAAGAGATTAGTAGAGAGTTGTTTATTAATAAATACATATATATTTGATATATATACCTGTGTGGTGTCTTTTCATTTGGTGATTCAAGAGATTGTGTGGTAAAACAAGCTGCTTTACCCTCCTTCAAGACTTAGCCTGAAGGCTGCTCTCCACAGCTACCACTAGGATAGCTTTCTATAAAGGTTGTCTTAAACCTATCTACCATAAGAGTCGATTTGGACTGGTGCAAGGTGTCCACTTTAATTAGTGAACAGCGTATACCAGGCCAACTTCTCACATTGGTGGGCAGTGTGTGGGATTCCAGCTTGCTATTGTTTTACCAGAAAATCTCTATTTGAATTACTAACTGAAAACCACTATAGGTACTTAAGGTACATATAAAGTCAAGCTTAGTATCAATAAGTTCTACTGAACTTAGAGCTGTGTGCCAAGGGATAGCACACCCTTTCCACAGCTCAAGCTAGGATCAGTAGGCCACAAACTAGTGTAGGTAGTACTACACTGCACAACACTAGAATGTCCTTAAAAGGTGGAGCCAGTGGGTCCACCCAGCCTCAGTATAAGGACATGGCTTTCTCTGACTTGAGAGCCATGTGTGTTGAAAGACACCTGAAGCTAGGACAGAGTCCCTCCACCCTGCATCTGATAGATCAGCTAACAACAGATGATCTTAGATTAGCTCTAGGAGCTAAGGGGTCTGAGTCAGTGGGTGGGTCAATTATAGTGTCTGGGTCAGATGATGAAAATACAAATGACCAGGACTCTGTGATTGAAGGGCAAGGCTCCAAGGGGCCTGAAAAGGACAGAGGAATTCTCCCTAAGAGAGCTGACAGAGAGGAAGAGAGGCACAGGTCCCCTTCCAGGGAGTCTGAACACTCTTATCACTCTGGCAGAGAATTTGTCCAACAGAGGAACTCATACTTTCCCATAAGAGAGACCTCCTCTGAAAGAAGGTGCAAACTACTCCAGTATGAGGAAGCAAGAATTGCCCTCAGAACTAAGCAGTTGGCACTGGATAGGAAGCCCTGGAGATCCAGAGAGCTTCTAGAAGAGAGGGGTTAGAACCCCCTGGTGGCAGCAACAGTGTCCCTAGAGGCAGAGAATATATTCCAGACCATAGGAACCTGAGCAAGGTTGTTCCTCCCTACCAGAGTGGGGATGATATCCACAAGTGGATAACTGCTATAGAGAGGGCCTGTAGAGTACAGCAGGTCCCCCAAAAGCAGTGGGCAGCAATCTTGTGGCTCTCCTTTTCAGATAAAGGTAGAGACAAGCTCCTCACTGTTAAAGAAGAGGATGCTGATGATTATGAAGTCCTGAAGAGTGCGCTGATAGATGGGTTTGGCTTAACCACTGAGCAGTACAGATTGAAGTTCAGAGACACCCAGAAGGCACAGACTCAGGACTGGACTGACTTTGTAGATTGTGCATCCAAGGCTCTGGAGGGTTGGCTGGTTGGCAGTAGGGTTACTGATTTCAAAGGATTGTATAATCTAATGATGAGAGAACAGATCCTTAATAATTCTCAAAATCAGCTTTTACACCAGTACCTGGTGGACTCTGATCTGACCTCTCCCCAAGAATTGGGAAAGAAGGCAGACAAATGGGTCAGAACCAGGGTAAGGCCTAAGAATCAGGGTGGTGACCACAAGAAAGATTCTACCAAGTCCCAAGAGAAAGGTGGGGATAAATCTAAGGATAAGTCCACTACAGGGCCCCAAAAGGCCTCTTCTGGGGGTGGGTCCCAAACTCCTTCCTCTCCTGAAAAGAAACCCTATTGCCATGTCTGTGAAAAGCCTGGGCACTGGAAATCTGATCCCAGTTGTCCTAGGATTGGCAATAAAGAAAATGTTCCTCCAACAACTACTACCACCCCTCCTGGTACTACCAGTAGTAATCCTCCAGTTGGGAGTAGTGCACCCAAAAAGTTAGGTGCTTTTGCAAGAGGAACAGAGGTGGGCCCTAGTTTAGACAGGACCCCCTCAACAGACTCCTCTGACTCTGATGGTGGTATAGGATTTGCCACCTTTACCATGGGTCCCAATGCATTGGGCAGGTACAGACAGGAGCCAATAATTAATGGTCAGAAGGCTGTGGCATTCAGGGACACAGGGGCTAGTGTCACCATGGTGGCAGGGAAACTAGTCCCCCCTCACCAGCTTTTACCTGAGTTTAAATACCAGGTGACCAACATAGATGGTGTCAGAACAGATCACCCCATGGCCATAGTCAATCTCAGCTGGGAAGGGGTCACAGGCCCAAAAAGAGTGGCAGTGTCCCCCAACTTGCCTGTAGATTGCATGATGGGCAATGATCTGGAAATTTCAGCCTGGGCTGAAGTTGAACACCAAATCCATCTGAGAATGCTGGGCGTCCCTGTAAAGGTTAGTGGGGCTGTGATGGCCACAGCCCAAGCCCAGGAAAATTATGGAGAGATGGAGCCTGGAAGAATGGCCCACTCTCCCCCAAAAGAGAGCACAAGGGTTGAAGAAAAGTCTTCCTCCCCCAGACAGTAGGTAAGGGTCAGCCTCCTCAGGGAACTGACCCTACCCCTAGTGAAGGAACTGCCCCAGAGGTAGTCAGGCCTGGCCTGGCCACACCCCTGATGGCAGAGGACCCTTCCAAGGTGGTACCCAGTCTGGAGCAGGTAACCTGCCCCTCTCTACCCTGCCTCAGTCAGCCCAGGGCTGCAGAGGTCAGGAGGTCAGTGGACCCCCAGGGCCCCCTGTCCAGAGGAACCCCCCATCAGCAGATTAGGGGCACCCAGTCTAGTAGCCCTAGCCAGGTGAAAATTCCTCAACACACTGAGGGATCCCCCATACCTTTGTGTAGGGACCTCCCCAGAAGGACTCTGTTAGGCAAGGGCAAACCTGGGACCAAAAGGTTCCAAACCTGCCATGTCCCTCCAGTGGTCCATCCAAAGGGACCCAACCCCCAGCTGTAGGCAGCCAAAGGTTGACCCTTAGAGCAAAGTGCAACTCAGTCATGGAAAGACAGGCATACATGGTGACCAGTGATCTGAGGAAGCTGAGACCAACCTTCCTAGGGCCTCACTTCCCTACTCAGACACCTCACCAGCCTTGTACTTTACCAAAGCATGCCACAGGTAGTAATTCCCCATGGTGGAGACCCTCTCATACCCTTAGGGTGAGGGATTGCTTAGTGGGCCATAAGACAGGGGGCAACCATGCTAGTGCAGGTGCTTCCTTATATGGCCACTTAGTCAATAAAGGCTCAACTGGCCAAGGTTAGCCTTATCTCCTTTCGTTTGGGGGGGTTATGTAGGAAGGTGGAATCTGACTATATGGTCGCCCCCACTTTTTTCCTGGTGTTTTGCTGGTTTATGACTTAGTTGGACTGGGATCCTGCTATTCAGGGCCCCAGTCTATCTGCTCTCTCTAAACGACTTGGAGTGCACTCTAGGTGCACTAGTGATTGGATACTGTGGTACCTTATGAGTCCCTAGTATATGGTACCTTAGGTACCAAGGGCATAGGTACTTCACAGGCCTACCAGGGGCTGAAGCAGGTATTATGCCACCCCTGGGAAGCAGACTAAATCTGACACCACAGGCCTGCTACTGCAGCCTGGGTGAGGTGGTGTTAGCACTCCTCACTGAGATATAGGTTCCCTATATCTCTCCTGCGCACACATTTGAACCTATCAGTCACCCCTAAGGCAGGCCCTATCAATCCTGAGGGCAGGGTGCTTGGTCTCTAATGTGAGGGGGTGCCTCTGCCTGAGCAGGGCCCCTCTGCAGCTCTCAGAGTCCATTCTCTGGTGCTGTTTGTGGATGCGGTTAAACCATATACTCTTAAGTGCATTATATCCTCGCGGTAAAATGCTAACTTTGGAATGGCTGCATCAAAACATGTCGTGTTTGGTGTCAAACATCTTGGAATACTACCACCCCGCCAGTCCTGGTGGTGGGGGTAGCATTCCACCCTTCTAGAGGGGTAGACATGTACCTACTGTGGAAACACTGTAGAATCCTGAAGAGCCCTGGCATCACAAAATGGATGCCACCAGTCACAGACACTGGGCTGCTCTCCTGCTGATGACCGAAACTCGCAGTGGAGGAAGCCCAACAAAAGGTATCTTGTCACAGGGAGGTGTGACCACCTCCCAGACAGGGTTTAGTGTATTGGGGCTGGGTGGGTGCACTCTTAGAGTGCTTTGAAGTCCTGCACTGGGGGAGCAGAAGGCTCCTCTGTGCATATGCCAGTTCAAACCGGCTCAGGGGCTACCTGCCCCTGCTCTGGCGCAAAACTGGACAAAGGGAAGTGGGTGTAGCCACCCACTCCCCTGACCCTCCCATAGGTGGGGTCTTGTTAGTATAAGGTAGGGAACCCTTGAACCTGAAGGTTAGATATCCCTGGACGATGCTCTAAAGAAGAATCCTGGCCCTTCGACGTTCCACTACCTTTGGAAGACAGAAGAATCTCCCTTGGAGTCAAGGAGTGACTCCCCTGCTTGGCAGGCACCAAAAACTACAACGACGGTCGCAAATTACGCCGCTCCCGCCGGAGTCCAAAGTCCCTGCAGCCCAAGAAGTGGATTTCCTGACTTCTCCAAGGCCATCGTGATCCCCAGCGAAGCTGAGGCAAGTGGACCCCACGAGTGACGAGGAACCGCGACCCCTGGGTACCATGCACTATTGTCGAGTGCAACCCCTTCACAACGTTCCAAGAATCTGTGCTTTGGACCACGTGTGGTCCCAGCCTCCAGCAGGAATCCCTCCGAAGATCAGAGGTCTACACCATCCCAAGTGACCGTGGGCCCCTGTTGAGCAAATCCTCCTGAGGCGTCTTTGCGATCCCTTGCCAGCCGGCTCGTGGGTCCCCAGAAGACTTTTCCAAGAAACCAAAGGGCTCCCCTGGTTGCTCCAGGCCTGCCCTGACTTACCCTTGCTGGGTGAGTCCCTCAGACCTTGCTGGTCTGCGCCATTGTCTCTTCGCACTTTCCACGAGACTTGCTGTTACCAAGGCTTGCTGGCTCCAATTGAGTTGCCGACACCACAGTAAGCTGCAGACATCGTGGGACACGCCGAATCCAGCTCTTGGTTGTCGTCGACACCTTCTGGACCTCATGGCTGAAGAGTCAAGGCAACCATGATCGACCTGAATCCTGCAACGACGGTGGGCATCCATCTTCCTTGCCCCGAGTCACTGCCAAGTGACTTTGAACACTGTCCCCTCTGCTTTCAGGTCACCCTTCTTCCGAATCCAGGCTTGGATTCCACCGGACACTTCTTCAGCTCCCGCAAGCAGCAAGTCTTCTTTGTTCGCCATTGAAAACGACGCCGCGACCCGACACCAAAGGACACCTGTGCACCCGGCTTCCCTGGGTGAGGTAACTCCAGCACTACGGTGCTCCTGTGGGTGTGGGCCCTAGAACTACTTACCCTGTAAGTGACTTGCTTGTAGGTTCACCAGAAGTATCCTAAAACTCCTATTTTCCTCGTGCGCTTCTCGCACTGGCTCGTACAGGGTTCGCGTCTGTGTTAGACACATCGCGTCCAACTCCCTTGTAACTCTATCAGTATCCGCGTCCTTCGACTCGTACTGACCGATCGGTGTGTTTGCCTCGAACACGCCAGGGGCCTGTAACCTTGATAACTCAATCGCGAGCACTTGCATAGACTCATACAGGACTCGCACCAGTGTCTGAACACCGCGTCCGTCCCCTGTGGGTCTCCTACAACTACCTGGGGTAGTTCTCTGGGGGTCCCTCGATTCTATGTGCACTAGGCCCTGGTCTAGCCAAGATAAGATTGTGGTATTTACTTGTGCTTAACTTATTGTGATAACATTGACTTGTACATATGTTCCTGACTTCTAATCTCATAAAGAGATTAGTAGAGAGTTGTTTATTAATAAATACATATATATTTGATATATATACCTGTGTGGTGTCTTTTCATTTGGTGATTCAAGAGATTGTGTGGTAAAACAAGCTGCTTTACATTCCTTCAAGACTTAGCCGGAAGGCTGCTCTCCACAGCTACCACTAGGATAGCTTTCTTTTTTTTTTTTTTGTCCTCATTAAAGAAATAAAGTGAGTAGTCGTAACGCGGAACCGAGGCACTCTCCTAAACCCACTGGAGGGGCAGTATGACGCTCCCATATTCCTTCCACCTCCAAGGATTATAGAGACACCGGCCGCACGACACTTAGGGATGTCAAAGATAGTATCCAGCCCATGGTTTATGCCTAAACCATTATCCCAAAACCTCACTTGCTTCATAATCATAGGACTTATTCTACAAATTAAGAAGTTGTGGCATCCGAAATATCAGTCCAATTATCCCAAACTCCCCAAAATCTAGTTCTCCTCTTTACTTCACAGCCCATATCCAACTTACGAATTCTTTTAACCGAAGACACCCAATTTAACATATTTGGAGCATTAGGTACTATCCAATTCAGACAGATCTCTCTTCTTGCCAATAAGATTAAAACAAATAGTAATGAAGATTGAAGTTTTGACAATTTAATGATACTACTGTCCTCAGGTAAGACTCCAAAAATAATTAGCACCAAGCTTACCTGAATTTCTTGGCCCATCACTTCAGAGATAATCTTACCAACTTGGCCCCAGAAGCCCTGGATCCGAGGACATTGTATAAACATATGCACATCATCTGCACTTCTCAGGTTACATTTCACACAAGCTCTTTCTCCACCTCCCATCTTAGAAAGCCTCTTCGGGGTCCAATAGGCTCTGTGGAGTGTGAACAGATGATTTCTCCTTAATGATGCAGCTTTAATCACTCTCCACAAAGTAGCTATAGATACTTGCCATAAGGATGCAATGTTGCTGTGAGGTAGTTCTCTTCTCCAGGGCTCCTCCATAGGCAAAGGTGGCGGGTCTCCTTTAATCAAAAGCCAGTACCAGTTTGCCACTTCTTTACTCTGACCAATCGGTACTAAAAACCTACTCTCCAATTCTTCATCACTAACTTCATTACCTTCCTGATTAGTAACCCAACGGGATAGCTGATAAAATTTAAATCTTGATAGCCTTTGATTTGTTTGAGAATTAAGCTCATCCCATGACAGAAGGTTTTTATCCGGCAATAATTGTCCCCACTTCTGAAATCCACTTTCCCACAAAGGGGAACATGGCGGCGGCGGCAGGTTAGGCGCTAGCTGCGAACTCCTCTCAACCCCCCGGCACCTTTCGAAATTTGCTGAGTTTTAAACTTACCGTACTGTTGGCGTTGCTGGTGGAGGATGTTTTTTTTTTTTTTTTTGGTTGTTCTGTGTCGGCGGTGTGCCGTTGTCCGTTTGATTGGGGCGTTTGGCTGATCCGCTGCTCCGGGCTCGGAGCTCCGCGTTCGGGGAAGCTTCTGCTGTTTGCTTCCTGCTGACTCGGCGTTCTGCTGACTGGCGTGGTTTCGCGTTGCTGCCCCCGCAGGATTGGAGTGGAGGTGAGGCGGATTTCTGTGGTGGCTTCCGGAGCAAGTCTGGCGAGGTGGAGCAGTGGACTTGGAGGAGCTTGTGAGAGGGTGTGCGCTGGCGGAGGGGGGCTGCTTTGGGCAGCGTCTGGGATTGCCTCGGACAGGCGTGTGGTAGCAAGGATTTCCCTGCGTGGAGTTCCAGGTAGGATTTCCTACCCTTATTTGAAAGTGCCTTGCAGTAGACTTTGTGCACAAATACCCCCTACCTACATTAAATCTCAGATTAACTGCGTTGGACTACAGAGTCCACAGGACTGTTTCAGCTTGAGCCAATTGATGCCCCCTAGACGGAATAAAAGACCAGACAAGGGGGATAGTAAAGGGAGCTTCCTTTTAGACCGGTCAGTTGAGAAAGATAAGAAACCTGAAACCGCACTATTATTCCCGACACTCTCATTAGCTCCGAGTGTAGAGGGTATAAATAAGGGGGTTTGCAATCATCAGAAAACCAGTCTTCGCAAGTGGTAATAGAAAGGCGTTCAGTAGCCTTGGGACAACTTAGTCGATATACCTTACGTAATAGGATATATAAAAAGGAGGAATATCTGGAAGATGCCTCAATATCAGGAAAGTCTGGCTTAAAAAAATCAGGAAAAAAGCAACCAAAAATTCAAAAAAACAGCTAATTGTCTCGTCTCAGTCTTCGCGACAATTAAAGGAAACTTCTACACTTAAAGTTACCCCCTCTTTAAGATCCTTTTTAAAGTACATGAGAAAACACAAGTATCTCTGGTTCCGTCTTTGAAGGAGCCCTGCTCGGCCTTAAGTAAAGGTAGTGTAAGGGCCTTACCAATAGCACCGGAGGCCATAATGGATACAGGGGATATAGTGCCGGGGTCTGGGTTGGCCAATATTGCAACATCTAATATGTTCGAGGTATTAGGTGAGGTCGGGCCAGGATCTTCTACTAGCGGTGATTCTTCGAACGCTAGATCAACTTCCTCGGCAATAGTTGCAATATCATCTGTCCCCGATCAACCAAATTTGGCACAAATGTTAGATGCCCTTGCATTAGAGATTCGGAGTAAGTTCTCCATCTCCGAGATAAATCAAGCTAAGATACAAGAATCTTGTGAGTCCCTAGAAGCTAAAATGTCTGCAATTACTGAAAGAACTTGTGCGATGGAGGCATCAATAGAAATATTAAATAAACAAGTCGAGGCAAATTGTACTGAGATCCAGGTCTTGAAAAAAGGAGAAAAGTCTTGCTTGACAAATTGGAGACGTTAGAAAATAATGCAAGACGGAATAATATCAAAATTCTAAATATTCCGGAGGGTGAAGAGGGGGACGACATCAAGACCTATATTATAAACTTATTAAAAGATTTCATTCCTGTGGTTGATGTTAAGGAATTGGAAATAGATATTCAGAGAATTCACAGAGACCCTTTTCTAAGAACCCAAATAGGAAAACCCGAGGCGAATCCTGGTTAATTTCAGGACATACACTTTAAAGGAGCGGATATTATCAGAAGCCTTAAAAGTTGGAACCTTTACGAAGGGGGATTGGACTTTTAGGATAAGGTCAGATCTCTCACGGATTACACAGGACAGACAATGGGAGCTGGGTAAATTTATCCCAATTTTAAGATCTCTGGGCGCCACTGTACAACTGAGATTTCCTGCCGTACTCAGGGTGATGTGGAAAAATAAAATGTTGAATTTTCGGGACCCTAAGGAGGTAGGGCTCTTTGTTGATCAAATTAAAACTCAGGAATAATTAGGAGCAAGAAGAAACACTGTATGAATAGTATAGGTGCCGGGTAGGAGGGAGATGGGTTTATAGGGGTTAAGGTACATCAAACCCCATGTGGTATAGGAGGGTTCCCGTGGGAGGGGGGGTGTGAAGTTTCACAAGAAGAATTTTATTTTAAGGTTTCACCGGGTGGGGAGCAAGTAGGGAAAAAAAAAAAAAAAAAGTCCTCTTATGTTTAATATGGTTGGTTAAAGAAGTTGTTAATTGGTTAGGAACATCTGGTATCCAGAGTGCACTCTCGAGACCCAGGCATAGAATAGGATGGTCTGATATAAATGATGGAAACTAGAATTTGTACTTGGAATGTCAATGGCTTAAGGGTTTCAGATAGACGCAGGAGGATATTCCAATATTTAAGACAGGCGCATTTTGATATTATGATTTTACAAGAGACTCACTTGACATCTGAGGAATGGGAGCTGGCTGTCGTAAAACAAAGATGGATCGATAGCTCTCTACATACCACTCAACCTTTTTGTACTAAAGGAGTTGCTATAATTATTAAAAAATCTGCAAAAGCTATTCTAGGTATTCCCAAGTTAGATAGCAAGGGAGGTGGATCATAACCGATATAAAGATACGAAATAAGTGGGTGACTTTGGTGGGTTATTATGGCCCAAACATAGATGATGAGTCATTTCTTAAAACGATATATAATCTTTTGCTAGACTCAAGTTTCCCCATTATTATGGGTGGTGATTTTAATGTCCTCCTGAATCCCGCCTCTGATAAGTCCAGAGGGGGAAGAGTAATGCCTACGAAAATGGGATCACTGATAAAAACTATTATGGGGATTTAAATTTGGTAGATATCTGGAGAATTAAAAACAAGGATGTAACGGATTCTCAAAATTTTACATTTCATAATAAAAAGTATAAACACCATTCGAGAATAGACTATTTTCTGATAGATTCTAGGTTGATAGAATTGGTCAAGCTGGTTTCGCATATTCCAGAACATCTGTCAGATCATTAGGCGGTCCAGATAATCTTACAATTTCCCATAGAGATAGAAACTAATAGATGGACATTTGATAAAGTCATCCTTAAAGATGAGTCAGTGATCGAACAATTAAAGGTGGACACCTTGTTCTTTTTGAAGTAAATGATCACTCGGCCTCTGTAGAGGTTATATGGGATGCCTATAAGGCATATATTAGAGGCAGAGTTATTGGTTTTTCGGCAAAAATTAATAAGGAAAAAAAGAAAAATTAAGTTACTGGAAGCAGAAATTCGTGAGAGCTGCGCTTAATTCAATCTCCGGTCAAAGAAGTGTAGAGCAGAAGGGGGAAAGTCTAGAGTTACTTTCTAAATGACAAGACTTGGCTGATTATCTTGATAACATCACTAGGAGGCGTTGGGAAGTTAGTAGATTGGCTAATTATGAATTTGGAGAAGCCAGTGGGAAGATATTGGCATGGAAATCTCGAGTCGATCTAACTAGAAATTTGATCAAAGAAATATACAATCTCGAAACGGAGAGCTATGTTCAGAAAGGGCCGGGGTTGAAAAGCAGTTTGAATCATTTTTTAAAGATTTGTATTCTGAAGATCTAGAAGTTACTGACTCACAAATTAAAAATTACCTAGCTAAAGTCTCCCTACATTCATTATCGGAAGATCAGACACAACAGCTTAATAAGAAGTTTTCACTATCTGAAATTAGAATCGCAATGGAAAACTTGAAAAAAGGTAGTGCAGCTAGTCTAGATGCTATCCCCAATGAGTTTTATTCCGCCCTTAGTGAGACACTTGCCCCGTGCTTAGAGAAATTATTCAATAGTATTTTTTTAACTAATTCTGCAATTCCCAGCTCATGGAATGAGGCTGCGGTATCTCTGATTCTAAAATCTAATAAAGACAAAAAAAATGTGAGTCATATAGTCCTATTTCCCTGCTTAATTGCGACTATAAAATTTTTGCGCAAATAATAGCTGGAAGACTGAATAATATATTGGGGAAATTAATTCATTCGGATCAAAAGAGATTTATTAGAGGGCGTCAACTGCACGATCTAACCCATGAGCTGGTAGGAGCTATTGATATTGCTTCAGCAAATGGCTTACCACTTACCATCTTTGCATTCGACGCGGCCAAAGCCTTTGACCGTGTCAATTGGTTATGTTTACATCATATAGCTGAAGCATTTGGCTTAGGAGAGAATATTTTACAAACTATTAAGAACATATATAGAACTCCTACAGCCAGGATCATAGTTAATGGGAATCTAACCAAATCAATTACTTTAGAGCGGGGCACTAGGCAGGGTTGCCCCCTCTCCCCTCTCCTTTTTGATCTGTATTTAGAACCGTTAGCCCAATTCATTAGGTCCAGCGATGTGTTTGCTCCATTTGAATACAGGGGTTGGTCAAAGAAATTAGCCCTGTATGCAGACAATTTGATGATTTTTACAAAATAATCGCCAGAGATTTTGCAAAATTGGAACAGCTCCTAATAGAATTTGGGAAGATATCAGGGTATCAAATTAATCCCCAAAAACCGAGATTATGACATGGAATTGGCAATCTAGCTCGCATTTAGTTACGCCATCAAATAAGATATTTGGGTATTCAAATCACCCAGAATATTAATGATTTGGTCCATGTTAATTTGGAGGTTAAAAGGAAAGAGATTGGAGCTTTGTTGAAATCTTGGAGTAATCTCCCATTGTCAATTCTGGGTCGCTCCAATCTTGTTAAAATGTCGATTCTCCCTAAAGTGACATTTATTTTTGATGCTATCCCCTTATTATTCAGTTCTACTTCTTTAAAAAGCTGCAATCAGATATCAACAGCTTCCTCTGGGCGGACAAAGGGGTGAGGATTGCATGGAAGAAACTGAGATGTGAGAAAGCAGCCGGGGAATAGCTAGCCCGGATTTTGGGGCTTATAGCTGGGCTTTTCTTTTAAGAATATAAGATCTCTTCTTCTTGACACGATTTATTTTACGCCCTACCTTCTAGCCATGTCCAATAGTATACCGCAGGAGGCGACGGGTTGCTCTTTAAATTTGGCCATCCCAAATTCTTTAAAAAAATTAAACTGAAGGTGATACGATCAGCCTGTGATTTATGGTTTCAGATAAGGAAACGGTTTAAAATTTCATATTACTGTGCTACTGCCCCCATATGGAACTCTCCAGGAACACCACTATGTTTAAACACTAGGATAGCTTTCTATAAAGGTTGTCTTAAACCTATCTACCATAAGAGTCGATTTGGACTGGTGCAAGGTGTCCACTTTAATTAGTGAACAGCATATACCAGGCCAACTTCTCACAGGCACCTAGGGAAACCTATACATTTTTAAAAACTAGACACCCAGGGGAATCAAGGATGGTGTGAATTGACTGGCTCTCACCAGTTTCTATTACCCAGAAACCTTTGCAAACCTAAAAATTTGTCCAAAAAAAATACATTTTCCTCCCATTTCTGTGGTGGAAAGTTCTGGAATCTGCGTGGATCCACAAAATTCCCCCCACCCCGCGTTCCCCAAAGACTTCCGAGAAAAATGGTACCTCACTTGTGTGGGTAGGCCTAGTGCCCGCGACAGGAAACAGCCCAAAACGCAACATGGACACACCACATTTTCCCAGTGAAAACGGACCCTTTTTTTGCAAAGTGCCTAGCTCTAGATTTTGAACCCTAACTCTGCCATCACCAAGGGAAACCTAGCAAACCTATATATTTTTGAAAACTAGACACCCAGGGAAATCCAGGATGGGGTGACTTGACTGGCTCTCACCAGGTTCTGTTACCCAGAATCCCTTGCAAACCTAAACATTTGTAAAAAAAGCCCACATTTTCCCCACATTTCTGTGGTGGAAAGTTCTGGAATCTGCGTAGATCCACAAAATTCCACCCACCCCGCGTTCCCCAAAGTCTTCCGAGAAATATGGCACCTCACTTGTGTGGGTAGGCCTAGTGCCCGCGACAGGAAACGGCCTAAAACGCAACGTGGACACACCACATTTTCACCATGAAAACTGACCCTTTTTTTGCAAAGTGCCTAGCTGTAGATTTTAAACCCCAGCTCTACCGGTACATAGGGAAACCTAGCAAACCTATACATTTTTGAAAACTAGACACCCAGGGGAATCCAGGATAGGGTGACTTGACTGGCTCTCACCAGGTTCTGTTACCCAGAATCCCTTGCAAACCTAAAAATGTGTCAAAAAAACCACATTTCCTCATATTTCTGTGGTGGAAAGTTCTGGAATCTGCGTGGATCCACGAAATTCCACCCACCCCGCATTACCCAAAATCTTCCGAGAAAAATGGTACCTCACTTGTGTGGGTAGGCCTAGTGCCCATGACAGGAAACGCCCCAAAACGCAACGTGGACACACCACATTTTCCCAGTGAAAACGGACCCTTTTTTTGCAAAGTGCCTAGCTCTAGATTTTGAACCCTAACTCTGCAATCACCAAGGGAAACCTAGCAAACCTATATATTTTTGAAAACTAGACACCCAGGGAAATCCAGGATGGGGTGACTTGACTGGCTCTCAAAAGGTTCTGTTACCCAGAATCCCTTGCAAACCTAAAAATATGTAAAAAAAAAAACCCACATTTTCCTCACATTTCTGTGGTGGAAAGTTCTGGAATCTGCGTAGATCCCCAAAATTCTACCCACCCCATGTTCCCCAAAGTCTTCAGAGAAAAATGGTACCTCACTTGTGTGGGTAGGCCTAGTGCCCGCGACAGGAAACGGCCCAAAACGCAATGTGGACACACCACATTTTTACAGTGAAAACTGACCCTTTATTTGCAAAGTGCCTAGCTGTAGATTTTGAACCCTAGCTCTGCCGGCACCTAGGGAAACCTAGCAAACGTATACATTTTTGAAAACTAGACACTCAGGGGAATTTAGGATGGGGTGACTTGACTGGCTCTCACCAGGTTCTGTTACCCAGAATCCCTTGCAAACCTAAAAATTTGTTTAAAAAAAACACATTTTCCTCCCATTTCTGTGATGGAAAGTTCTGGAATCTGTGTGGATCCACACAATTCCCCCCACCCCGCGTTCCACAAAGACTTCCGAGAAAAATGGTACCTCACTTGTGTGGGTAGGCCTAGTGCCCGCGACAGGAAACAGCCCAAAACGCAACGTGGACACACCACATTTTCCCAGTGAAAACGGACCCTTTTTTTGCAAAGTGCCTAGCTCTAGATTTTGAACCCTAACTCTGCCATCACCTAGGGAAACCTAGCAAACCTATATATTTTTGAAAACTAGACACCCAGGGGAATCCAGGATGGGGTGACTTGACTGGCTCTCACCAGGTTCTGTTACCCAGAATCCCTTGCAAACCTAAAAATTTATAAAAATAAAACACATTTTCCTCACATTTCTGTGGTGGAAAGTTCTGGAATCTGCGTGGATCCAGAAAATTCCACCCACCCCGCGTTCCACAAAGACTTCCGAGACAAATGGTACCTCACTTGTGTGGGTAGGCCTAGTGCCCGTGACAGGAAACGGCCCAAAACGCAACGTGGACACACCACATTTTCACAGTGAAAACTGACCCTTTTTTTGCAAAGTGCCTAGCTGTAGATTTTAAACCCCAGCTCTACCGGCACCTAGGGAAACCTAGCAAACCTATACATTTTTGAAAACTAGACACCCAGGGGAATCTAGGATGGGGTGACTTGACTGGCTCTCACCAGGTTCTGTTACCCAGAATCCCTTGCAAACCTAAAAATGTGTCCAAAAAACCCACATTTCCTCATATTTCTGTGGTGGAAAGTTCTGGAATCTTTCGTGGATCCACGAAATTCCACCCACCCCGCATTACCCAAAATCTTCAGAGAAAAATGGTACCTCACTTGTGGGGGTAGGCCTAGTGCCCATGAAAGGAAACGGCCCAAAGCGCAATGTGGGCACACCACATTTTCACAGTGAAAACTGACCCTTTTTTTGCAAAGTGCCTAGCTCTAGATTTTGAACCCTAGCTCTGCCGGCACCTAGGGAAACCCAGCAAACCTATATATTTTTGAAAACTAGACACCCAGGGAAATCCAGGATGGGGTGACTTGACTGGCTCTCACCAGGTTCTGTTACCCAGAATCCCTTGCAAACCTAAAGATTTATTTTAAAAAAACACATTTTCCTCACATTTCTGTGGTGGAAAGTTCTGGAATCTGCGTAGATCCACAAAATTCTACCCACCCTGTGTTCCCCAAAGTCTTCAGAGAAAAATGGTACCTCACTTGTGTGGGTAGGCCTAGGGCCCGCGACAGGAAACGGCCCAAAACGCAATGTGGACACACCACATTTTCACAGTGAAAACTGACCCCTTATTTGCAAAGTGCCTAGCTGTAGATTTTGAACCCTAGCTCTGCCGGCACCTAGGGAAACCTAGCAAATGTATACATTTTTGAAAACTAGACACTCAGGGGAATTTAGGATGGGGTGACTTGACTGGCTCTCACCAGGTTCTGTTACCCAGAATCCCTTGCAAACGTCAAAATTTGTAAAAAAAAACACATTTTCCTCACATTTCTGTGGTGGAAAGTTCTGGAATCTGCGTAGATCCACAAAATTTCCCCCACCCCGCGTTCCCCAAAGACTTCCGAGAAAAATGGTACCTCACTTGTGTGGGTAGACCTAGTGCCCGCGACAGGAAATAGCCTAAAACGCAACGTGGACACACCACATTTTCCCAGTGAAAACTGACCCTTTTTTTGTAAAGTGCCTAGCTGTAGATTTTGAACCCTAGCTCTGCCGGCACCTAAGGAAACCTAGCAAACCTATACATTTTTAAAAACTAGACACCCAGGGGAATCCAGGACGGGGTGACGACTGGCTCTCACCAGGTTCTATTACCCAGAATCCCTTGCAAACCTAAAAATTTGTAAAAAGAAAAAACACATTTTCCTCCCATTTCTGTGATGGAAAGTTCTGGAATCTGTGTGGATCCACACAATTCCCCCCACCCCGCGTTCCACAAAGACTTACGAGAAAAATGGTACCTCACTTGTGTGGGTAGGCCTAGTGCCCGCGACAGGAAACAGCCCAAAACGCAACGTGGACACACCACATTTTCATAGTGAAAACTGACCCTTTTTGCAAAGTGCCTAGCTCTAGATTTTGAGCCCTAACTCTGCCAGCACCTAAGGAAACCTAGAAAACCTATACATTTTTGAAAACTAGGCGACCAGGGGAATACAGGATGGGGTGACTTGACTGGCTCTCACCAGGTTCTGTTACCCAGAATCCCTTGCAAACCTAAAACTTTATCCAAAAAAACACATTTTCCTCACATTTCTGTGGTGGAATGTTCTGGAATCTGTGTAGATCCACAAAATTCCATCCAATCGGCATTCCCCAACGTCTTCCGAGAAAAATGGCACCTCACTTGTGTGGGTAGGCCTAGTTCCAGCGACAGGAAACGCCCCAAAACGCAACGTGGACACACCACATTTTCACAGTGAAAACTGACCCTTTTTTTGCAAAGTGCCTAGCTGTAGATTTTGAACCCTAGCTCTGCCGGCACATAGGGAAACCTAGCAACCCTATACATTTTTGAAAACTAGACACCCAGGGGAATCCAGGATGGGGTGACTTGACTGACTCTCACCAAATTCTGTTACCCAGAATCCCTTGCAAACCTAACAATTTGTTAAAAAAAAACACATTTTCCTCACATTTCTGTGGTGGAAAGTTCTAGAATCTGCGTAGATCCACAAAATTCTACTCACCCCGTGTTCCCCAACGTCTTCCAAGAAAAATGGTACCTCACTTGTGTGGGTAGGCATAGTGCCCGAGACAGGAAACGGCCCAAAACACAACGTGGACACACCACATTTTACAGTGAAAACTGAAACTATTTTGCAAAGTGCCTAGCTGTAGATTTTGAACCCTAGCTCTGCCGGCACCTAGGGAAACCTAGCAAACCTATACATTCTTGAAAACTAGACACCCAGGGGAATCCAGGATGGGGTGACTTGTTTGGCTCTCACCAGGTTCTGTTACCCAGAATCCCTTGCAAACCTAAAAATTTGTCAAACAAAACACATTTTCCTCACATTTCTGTGGTGGAAAGTTCTGGAATCTGTGTGGATCCACAAAATTCCACTCAGCCCGCATTCCCCAAAGTCATCCGGCCATCTAGGGAAATCTACCAAACCCACACATTTCTGAAAACTAGACACCCTGGGGAGTCCAGCAAGGTATGGCTTGCGTGGGTCCCCCAACATTTCCCTACCGAGAATCCCCTGCAAACCTCAAATTTTGTTTGAAAAAATCAATTTCTTCTCACATTTCTGTGTGGGAAAGTTGTAGGATCATCGGGCTGACACAAATTTCCTACCACCCAGCGTTCCCCCAGGTATCCCGATAAAAATGGTACCTCACTTGTGTGGGTAGGCATAGTGGCTGCAACAGGAAATGGCCCAAATTGTACTGTGGAGACTTCAAAATTACCTATAACAAAACTACCTGGTTTTGGGGGGGTGCTCCTGGGGTTTTGGCCCGGGCTCGCCGCCATCTAGGGAAACCTACCAAACCCACACATTTCTGAAAACTAGACACCCTGGGGAGTCCAATGAGGTATGGCTTGCGTGGATCCCCAATGTTTCCCTACCCAGAATCCCCTACAAACCTCAAATTTAGCTGAAAAACCACATTTTCCACATATTTTTGTGTGGAATCACCATGGCGGCACAAATGTCCTCCTTAGTGTCCTGAATAAAATGATACCTCACTTGTGTGGGTGTCCAATGCAGAATTGGCTAAAAACGTAGTTTTAAAAAATGTAGCGCTTAGAATTCTCAGTGCTATACCTTTGTTCCCTATGTTTTGGGCTCCTCCCAGTCACAGGCCCTTGCCCCACCCACACAAGTGAGGTATCATTTTGCTCGGGAGACTGAGGGGAACGCTGTGGGGTAGGACATTGTTGCCGGCCCGGTGATTCCACCCAAAAATATGTGGAAAATGTGGTTTTTTTGGCTAAATTTGAGGTTTGCAGGGCATTCTGGGTAGGTCCCTGGGGGCCAACTAGCCCACCAGGTACCTCCAGTAAGCGCCACACAGCTGGATTGCAGAGAGGTGGTCCGAGGCCACGCCACCTTTTTACACCACTCTGCTCGGGGAAAAAGTCCACTTGTGTCCTAAGCTCCTCAAGTCCCGTTCAATCCTGAGGGTCCCTGGGGGCCAACTAGCCCACCAGGTACCTCCAGTATGCGCCACAGAGATGTGTTGCAGAGAGGTGGTCCGAGGCCACGCCCCTTTTTACACCACTCTGCAAACGCGCCTCTTGGCGCACTGCTGGTGGGGCGATGAGGTCCTCTTGTGTCCTGAGGACCTCAGGACACAAGTGGACTTCATCCCCCGAGCAGCAGTGCGCCAAGAGGGGCGTTTTGCAGAGTGGTGTAAAACGGGGGCATGGCCTCGGACCACCTCTCTGCAATCCAGCTGTGTGGCGCTTACTGGAGGTACCTGGTGGGCTAGTTGGCCCCCAGGGACCCTCAGTATTCAAGGGTACTTTATCCCCCAACTTAGAACGCGCCAGGGGGCGCGTTTGCAGAGCGGTGGAGAAAGGGGGCATGGCCTTTGTCCACCTCTCAGCAATCCCACTGTGTGGGGCTTACTGGAGGTAAGAGGTAGGCTATTTGGCCCCTAAAGGACCCCCAGCAGGGAAGGGGACTTCAATCCCCAACCAAGAGCGCACCAGGGAGCGTGTTTGTAGAGTGGTGGGCAAAGGGGCCGTGGCCTACTCTTCGAACTTAGCAATGCTGCTGTGTGGGACTTACTGGAGGTAATAGGAGGGTTAGTTGGCCCCCAAGCATTTCCTTGGGGTCCAATTACCCCTCTTGTTACCTCCAGTAAGTCCCGCACAGTGGGATTGCTAAGACGTCTTCGGAGGCCATGCCCCCCTTCTCCACCACTCTGCAAACGTGCCTCCTGGCAGAATACGGGATGGGGGATGAAGTCCAATTTACTCATGAGGGACTTTGGGGGCCAAGAAGCTCTACTGGTACCTCCTGTAAACCCTACACACCGGAATTCCTGAGTGGTGGTCTGAGGCCCAGCACCCTTTCTCCACCACTCTGCAAACACATCTACTAGTTAAAGAAGTGTTTGCAATGTAATAGGTTTCGCATTTGTGAGAATTAGAGCTATTAGCGTTGTAAATGCAAACGTTTTTTACTAATGTTATTTGGGGTGGAGTGGAGTGGATGTACGCTGTGTGTAGTGGAATTATGTTGTATGTTGTGCTGTGAAATTATGTGGATAGAAAGTATGTGGTATTTAGTGTATAGGAATTATGTAGAGTGGGATTATGTGTTATGGAGAGTAATTATGTGGTATGGTAGTCTGTGTTGTGGAGTGGTAACCTCAGGTTCAGTCTTCCTCGTTTCCATAGAAGCTCAACTATGAACTCAGTGAGATAAAAAAAGATGGAATCACTGAGGAGCACTTGTGGACCTACTCAGATGTATGAGCAGGGCCACTGGAATTATGTGACTGTTTGGCTGCACCGACTTTCGCACATTTATACATTTTCTGAATTAGCCACATAATTCATCATCTGCACCCTAATCTGCAGATTTGAACAAAAAAAGCCTTGTTTCTAGCTGAAACGGGTCAAACGTTACCAAAAAGGCAGCGACAAGTGTTACAGCGTGGTGGAAGGCCCTTTGCAAACCTAGAATGGTCACCTGTTACTTATTGCTAAATGTGGGTGTTAAATTGGTACTAATGGTGTGCAAGCCACTCTTGCTTCCCTCTGCGCCTCTCTTGCCTCTTTCTGCATTTCTGTTGCTTCTTTCTGCACGTTTCTTTCTTTTTCTGCACTTCTCTTGACCTCATTCTGCAAATCTCTTGTACTTTCTGCACCACTCTTCTCTCTTTCTGAACGTCTGTTGCCTCTTTCTGCACCTCATTTGCTTCATTCTGCACCCCTGTTGCCTCTTTCTGCACTCGTCTTCCCTCTTTCTGTACCTTTCCTGCCTGTTTTTGCATCTCACTTGCCTCTTTCTGCACTTTTCTTGCTTCTTCCTACACCTCTGTTGCTTCTTTCAGCAATTCTCTTGCCTCTTTGTGCACTTCTCTTGCCTGTTTCTGCACCTCTCTTGCCTCTTTTTGCACCTCTGTTGGCTCTTTCTGCACCTCACTTGCTCCTTTCTACACTCCTCTTGCCTCTTTCTGCACCCCTGTTGCTTCATTCTGCACTTTCCATGCTTCTTTCGGCACCTCTCTTGCTTCTTTCTGCACCCCTGTTGTCTCTTTATGTACCTCTTTTGCCTCTTTCTGCACTTTTCTTGCCTTTTTCTGCACCTCTCTTCCCTCTTTCTGCACGTCTGTTGCCTCTTTCGGCACCTCACTTGCTTCTTTCTGCACCCCTGTTGTCTCTTTCTGCACTCGTCATCCCTCTTTCTGTACCTTTCCTGCCTGTTTTTGCATCTCACTTGCCTCTTTCTGCACTTTTCTTGCTTCTTTCTACATCTCTGTTGCTTCTTTCAGCAATTCTCTTGCCTCTTTGTGCACTTCTGTTGCCTGTTTCTGCACCTCTCTGCCTTTTTTTGCACCTCTGTTGGCTCTTTCTGCACCTCACTTGCTCCTTTCTACACTTCTCTTGCCTGTTTCTGCACCCCTGTTGCTTCATTCTGCACTTTCCATGCTTCTTTCTGCACCTGTCCTGCTTCTGTCTGCAGCCCAGTTGTCTCTTTATGTACCTCTTTTGCCTCTTTCTGCACTTTTCTTGCCTTTTTCTGCACCTCTCTTCCCTATTTCTGCACGTCTGTTGCCTCTTTCTGCACCTCATTTGCTTCTTTCTGCACCCCTGTTGTCTCTTTCTGCACTCGTCCTCCCTCTTTCTGTACCTTTCCTGCCTATTTTTGCATCTCACTTGCCTCTTTCTGCACTTTTCTTGCTTCTTTCTACACCTCTGTTGCTTCTTTCAGCAATTCTCTTGCCTCTTTCTGCTCTTCTATTGCTTGTTTCTGCACCTCCTTTGCAAATTTCTGTATCCGTCTTGCCTCTTTCTGCACCCACTTCCCTATTTCTCCACCTCTTTTGCTTCTTTCTGCACTTCTCTTGCTTCTTTCAGCACTGCTCTTGCTTCTTTCTACACCTCTGTTGCTTCTTTCAGCAATTCTCTTGCCTCTTTCTGTACTTCTCTTCCTTCTTTTTGCACCCCTCTTGCCTCTTTTTGCACCTCTGTTGGTTCATTCTGCACTGCTCTTGCTTCTTTCTGCACCTCACGTGCCTCTTTATGCACTTCTGTTGCTTCTTTCTACACCTCTGTTGCTTCTTTCAGCAATTCTCTTGCCTCTTTCTGCACCTCTTTTGCAAATTTCTGTTTCCCTCTTTCCTATTTCTGCACCTCTGACTTAGGTAGTTTTAATTCCCTTGCCCAATCACAGGGGTACCCCAACCCATAGTGTACCCTAGTGTATGTAGGTGTTTTCACTGTATTCTAAGTGTCTTTCAGGATAGCACTAGCTCCGGCCCTGGTTAGTCAGAGTCAGTTACCACCAGTACCAGTCAGCAAAACGTTGTAGGCACAGGATGACTTTCCAACAAGGCCTCTTTCTGCACCTCTGTTGGTTCTTTGTGCATATCTCTTGCTTCTTTCTGCACCTTTCTTCGTCTTTCTGGACTTCTGTTGCATCTTTCTGCATTTCTTTTGCTTCTTTCTGCACGTTTCTTCCTCTTTCTGTACATGTCCTACCTCTGTAGGAATAGTTAGAAATTAGCATTTAAAAAACCTTTGAAATTCACTGAAAAAAACATAGGTTTCAGGGACGTTATAGTCAGTTGGACATTTCACTCGTACAAAACCAGAGAAATTCAGCCGTTATAGTTAGTTGAGCTAACTATAACTCGCGCCCCCGCAATGCACTGCTGATGACGTTACATATTACATCATTCATGATGCTGGTAGCACCTTCCTCATAGGTGCTGTGTATGATACCTCATCCCTCCTTCCCCCTCCAGGGAGACTGCCAGTGTGACAGCCAGTGTCTGGGGGAAAAATGCCTGCCAGGGAGCTCTCTTCCCATGGGTGCTGTGTTTGCTTCCTCACACTGCCCACCCCCACCCAGGGAGACTGCCAGTGTGACCGTCAGTCTCTGGGGAAGTCACGCATCTTTGGACCTGATGTCAGAGGGCCACTCGTGGAGCACTGTTCCAATGAGTGCTGTGTATGCTTCCTCACTCACCCCCATCAGGGGACACTGCCAGTGTGACAGTCAGTCTGAAGAAGGCACGCATCTCTGACCGTGATGTCAGAGGGTCCCTCATGGAGCCCTGTTCCCATGAGTGCTGTGTATGCTTCCTCACACCGCCTACCCGGGGGAGAGTGCCAGTGTGACAGTCAGTCTCTGAGGAAGGCACGCCTCTCTGGCCATGATGTCAGAGGGCTCCTCGTGGAGCACTGTTCCCATGAGTGTTGTGTATGCTTCCTCACGCTCCCCATCAGGGCAGACTGCCAGTGTGACAGTCAGTCTCTGAGGAAGGACCGCATCTCTGGCCATGATGTCAGAGTGCCTCCCGTGGATCCCTGTTTCTATGGGTGTTGTGTATGCTTCCTCACACCGCCCATCAGGGCAGACTGCCAGTGTGACAGTCACTCTCTGAGGAGGACACGCATCACTGGCCGTGATGTCAGAGGGTCCCTCGTGGAGCACTGCTCCTATGGGTGTTGTGTATGCTTCCTCACACCGCCCACCAGGGGGAGAGTGTCAGTGTGACAGTCAGTCTCTGAGGAAGTCACGCATCTCGGGCCATGAGGTCAGAGGGCCCCTCATGGAGCCCTGTTCCCATGAGTGCTGTGTATGCTTCCTCACACCACCTACCCGGGGAGAGTGCCAGTGTGACAGTCAGTCTCTGAGGAAGGCACGCATCTCTGGCCGTGATGTCAGAGGGCCCCTGGTGGAGCCCTGTTCCCATGAGTGCTGTGTATGCTTCCTCACACCACCCACCCGCAGGAGAGTGCCAGTGTGACAGTCAGTCTCTGAGGAAGGCACGCATCTCTGGCCGTGATGTCGCCGGGCCCCTCGTGGAGCCCTGTTCCCATGAGTGCTGTGTATTCTTCCTCACTCTCCCTCATCAGGGGAGACTGCCAGTGTGACAGTCAGTCTCTGAGGAATTCATGCATCTCTGACCATAATGTCAGAGGGCCCCTCATGGAGCTCTGTTCCCATGAGTGCTGTGTATGCTTCCTCACTCCACCCACCCGGGGGAGAGTGAAAATGTAAAACAAATGAGTGACAGTGTGAGTCAGTCTCTGAGGAAGGCACGCATCTCTGTCCGTGATGTCGGAGGGCCCCTCGTGGAGCCCTGTTCCCATGAGTGCTGTGTATTCTTCCTCACTCTCCCTCATCAGGGGAGACTGCCAGTGTGACAGTCAGTCTCTGAGGAATTCACGCATCTCTCCGTGATGTCAGAGGGCCCCTCGTGGAGCACTGTTCACATGAGTGCTGTGTATGCTTCCTCACTCTCCCTCATCTGGGGAGAGTGCCAGTGTGACAGTCAGTCTCTGAGGAAGGCACGCATCTCTGGCCATGATGTCAGAAGGCCCCTCGTGGAGCACTGTTCCCATGAGTGCTGTGCATGCTTCCTCACATCGCCTACCCGGGGGAGATTGCCAGTGTGACAGTCAGCCTCTGAGGAAGGCACGCATCTCTGGCCATGATGTCAGAGGGCCCCTCGTGGAGCACTGTTCCCATGAGTGTTGTGTATGCTTCCTCACACTCCCCATCAGGGCAGACTGCCAGTGTGACAGTCAGTCTCTGAGGAAGGACCGCATCTCTGGCCGTGATGTCAGAGGGCCTCCCGTGGAGCCCTTTTCTTATGGGTGTTGTGTATGCTACTCCTGCTCCCCATCAGGGTGGACTGCCAGTGTGACAATCAGTCTCTGAGGAGGACACGCATCTCTGGCCATGATGTCGGAGGGTCCCTCGTGGAGCACTGCTCATATGGGTGTTGTGTATGCTTCCTCACACCGCCCATCAGGGCAGACTGCCAGTGTGACAGTCAGTCTCTGAGGAGGACACGCATCTCTGGCCATGATGTCAGAGGGTCCCTCGTGGAGCACTGCTCATATGGGTGTTGTGTATGCTTCCACACACCGCCCACCAGGGGGAGAGTGTCAGTGTGACAGTCAATTTCTGAGGAAGTCACTCATCTCCGGCCGTGACGTCAGAGGGCCCCTCATGGAGCCCTGTTCCCATGAGTGCTGTGTATGCTTCCTCACTCTCCCCCATCAGGGCAGACTGCCAGTGTGACAGTCAGTCTCTGAGGAAGGACCGCATCTCTGGCCGTGATGTCAGAGGGCCTCCCGTGGAGCCCTGTTCTTATGGGTGTTGTGTATGCTACTCCTGCTCCCCATCAGGGTGGACTGCCAGTGTGACAATCAGTCTCTGAGGAGGACACGCATCTCTGGCCATGATGTCGGAGGGTCCCTCGTGGAGCACTGTTCCTGTGGGTGTTGTGTATGCTTCCTCACACCGCCCATCAGGGCAGACTGCCAGTGTGACAGTCAGTCTCTGAGGAGGACACGCATCTCTGGCCATGATGTCAGAGGGTCCCTCGTGGAGCACTGCTCATATGGGTGTTGTGTATGCTTCCACACACCGCCCACCAGGGGAGAGTGTCAGTGTGACAGTCAATCTCTGAGGAAGTCACTCATCTCCGGCCGTGACGTCAGAGGGCCCCTCATGGAGCCCTGTTCCCATGAGTGCTGTGTATGCTTCCTCACTCTCCCCCATCAGGGTAGACTGCCAGTGTGACAGTCAGTCTCTGAGGAAGGCACACATGTCTGGCCATGATGTCAGAGGGCTCCTCATGGAGCACTGTTCCCATGAGTGCTGTGTATGCTTCCTCACTCTCCCCATCAGGGGAGACTGCCAGTGTGACAATCAGTCTGTGAGGAAGGCACTAACCCTGGGCGTAGTTCGCGTAGTAGCGCTACGCGAAGTGCACTTCGCACTACGCGAGCTACGCGAACTGTGTAGTGCGGTAGGGAAATGCTGTTCGCAATGATTGCACAGTGCCGGATGCTTTTCCGCACTGTGCAATCGTTGCGAACGGCATCATGCACAGTGCAAGCGGTCGTTTTCTGCCGCTGGAGTAGATTTGTACTCGAGCGGCAGCTTTCTTCAACGCGGACTGGTAGTTTCTCATCGCGAGCGGTCGCAAGCATATACGCGACCACTCGCAATGAGAAAACCTGACCTCCCCGCGTTGAGAATCTCGCCGGGATGTTTATTTTCCACGCTCGCGATCGGCAACTTGATGTTGCCGATCGCGAACGAGGAAAAAGTCTCGCCGGGATGTTGATTTTGCTTACTCGCGGTCACCAACTTGACGTTGAGGACCGCGAGCGAGCAAAAAATGCCCGCTATGCTACGCGTTTTTGCACTGTGCTATGTGCGATGCGCGTAGTTGCGCAAATTACGCAAACTCCGCGAGCGTAGCGTAGTTTTCCGCCCAGGCATAGAAGGCACACATCTCTGGCCATGATGTCAGAGGGCCCCTCGTGGAGCACTGTTCCCATGAGTGTGGTGTATGCTTCCTCACGCTCCGTCCATCATCCCCTTTTGTATCGCTTTGTTCGCCCTAAGTTGGCGGGGGTATGCCCAGACGTGCTCACTTTGCCACTGGATTCAAGCAAGCCTGGCTGATGACGGCTGGAATGCCAGAAACCGGTCCTAGGATGCTTGTTTCCGGTCCAGGGAAGACATGGCTTGGCAGTTCGGGCTGGACTGTTCCCATGAGGCACAGGGTCAGACTGATTTGCATATGGCCATGTCTGAACTGGGGTGGTGGAGTGAGCTAAAGAATGATGATGGATTAAACCCAGATCAGTTGACTGGGGGTGAGTGTTTGATTGGCTCAAACGTTCCGTCCATCATCCCCTTTTGTATCGCTTTGTTCGCCCTAAGTTGGCGGGGTATGCCCAGACGTGGGTCCCTTGCTCACTTTGCCACTGGATTCAAGCAAGCCTGGCTGATGACGGCTGGAATGCCAGAAACCGGTCCTAGGATGCTTGTTTCCGGTCCAGGGAAGACATGGCTTGGCAGTTCGGGCTGGACTGTTCCCATGAGGCACAGGGTCAGACTGATTTGCATATGGCCATGTCTGAACTGGGGTGGTGGAGTGAGCTAAAGAATGATGATGGATTAAACCCAGATCAGTTGACTGGGGGTGAGTGTTTGATTGGCTCAAACGTTCCGTCCATCATCCCCTTTTGTATCGCTTTGTTCGCCCTAAGTTGGCGGGGGTATGCCCAGACGTGGGTCCCTTGCTCACTTTGCCACTGGATTCAAGCAAGCCTGGCTGATGACGGCTGGAATGCCAGAAACCGGTCCTAGGATGCTTGTTTCCGGTCCAGGGAAGACATGGCTTGGCAGTTCGGGCTGGACTGTTCCCATGAGGCACAGGGTCAGACTGATTTGCATATGGCCATGTCTGAACTGGGGTGGTGGAGTGAGCTAAAGAATGATGATGGATTAAACCCAGATCAGTTGACTGGGGGTGAGTGTTTGATTGGCTCAAACGTTCCGTCCATCATCCCCTTTTGTATCGCTTTGTTCGCCCTAAGTTGGCGGGGGTATGCCCAGACGTGGGTCCCTTGCTCACTTTGCCACTGGATTCAAGCAAGCCTGGCTGATGACGGCTGGAATGCCAGAAACCGGTCCTAGGATGCTTGTTTCCGGTCCAGGGAAGACATGGCTTGGCAGTTCGGGCTGGACTGTTCCCATGAGGCACAGGGTCAGACTGATTTGCATATGGCCATGTCTGAACTGGGGTGGTGGAGTGAGCTAAAGAATGATGATGGATTAAACCCAGATCAGTTGACTGGGGGTGAGTGTTTGATTGGCTCAAACGTTCCGTCCATCATCCCCTTTGTATCGCTTTGTTCGCCCTAAGTTGGCGGGGGTATGCCCAGACGTGGGTCCCTTGCTCACTTTGCCACTGGATTCAAGCAAGCCTGGCTGATGACGGCTGGAATGCCAGAAACCGGTCCTAGGATGCGTGTTTCCGGTCCAGGGAAGACATGGCTTGGCAGTTCGGGCTGGACTGTTCCCATGAGGCACAGGGTCAGACTGATTTGCATATGGCCATGTCTGAACTGGGGTGGTGGAGTGAGCTAAAGAATGATGATGGATTAAACCCAGATCAGTTGACTGGGGGTGAGTGTTTGATTGGCTCAAACGTTCCGTCCATCATCCCCTTTTGTATCGCTTTGTTCGCCCTAAGTTGGCGGGGGTATGCCCAGACGTGGGTCCCTTGCTCACTTTGCCACTGGATTCAAGCAAGCCTGGCTGATGACGGCTGGAATGCCAGAAACCGGTCCCAGGATGCTTGTTTCCGGTCCAGGGAAGACATGGCTTGGCAGTTCGGGCTGGACTGTTCCCATGAGGCACAGGGTCAGACTGATTTGCATATGGCCATGTCTGAACTGGAGTGGTGGAGTGAGCTAAAGAATGATGATGGATTAAACCCAGATCAGTTGACTGGGGGTGAGTGTTTGATTGGCTCAAACGTTCCGTCCATCATCCCCTTTTGTATCGCTTTGTTCGCCCTAAGTTGGCGGGGGTATGCCCAGACGTGGGTCCCTTGCTCACTTTGCCACTGGATTCAAGCAAGCCTGGCTGATGACGGCTGGAATGCCAGAAACCGGTCCTAGGATGCTTGTTTCCGGTCCAGGGAAGACATGGCTTGGCAGTTCGGGCTGGACTGTTCCCATGAGGCACAGGGTCAGACTGATTTGCATATGGCCATGTCTGAACTGGGGTGGTGGAGTGAGCTAAAGAATGATGATGGATTAAACCCAGATCAGTTGACTGGGGGTGAGTGTTTGATTGGCTCAAACGCTCCGTCCATCATCCCTTTTGTATCGCTTTGTTCGCCCTAAGTTGGCGGGGGTATGCCCAGACGTGGGTCCCTTGCTCACTTTGCCACTGGATTCAAGCAAGCCTGGCTGATGACGGCTGGAATGCCAGAAACCGGTCCTAGGATGCTTGTTTCCGGTCCAGGGAAGACATGGCTTGGCAGTTCGGGCTGGACTGTTCCCATGAGGCACAGGGTCAGACTGATTTGCATATGGCCATGTCTGAACTGGGGTGGTGGAGTGAGCTAAAGAATGATGATGGATTAAACCCAGATCAGTTGACTGGGGGTGAGTGTTTGATTGGCTCAAACGTTCCGTCCATCATCCCTTTGTATCGCTTTGTTCGCCCTAAGTTGGCGGGGGTATGCCCAGACGTGGGTCCCTTGCTCACTTTGCCACTGGATTCAAGCAAGCCTGGCTGATGACGGCTGGAATGCCAGAAACCGGTCCTAGGATGCTTGTTTCCGGTCCAGGGAAGACATGGCTTGGCAGTTCGGGCTGGACTGTTCCCATGAGGCACAGGGTCAGACTGATTTGCATATGGCCATGTCTGAACTGGGGTGGTGGAGTGAGCTAAAGAATGATGATGGATTAAACCCAGATCAGTTGACTGGGGGTGAGTGTTTGATTGGCTCAAACGTTCCGTCCATCATCCCCTTTTGTATCGCTTTGTTCGCCCTAAGTTGGCGGGGTATGCCCAGACGTGGGTCCCTTGCTCACTTTGCCACTGGATTCAAGCAAGCCTGGCTGATGACGGCTGGAATGCCAGAAACCGGTCCTAGGATGCTTGTTTCCGGTCCAGGGAAGACATGGCTTGGCAGTTCGGGCTGGACTGTTCCCATGAGGCACAGGGTCAGACTGATTTGCATATGGCCATGTCTGAACTGGGGTGGTAGAGTGAGCTAAAGAATGATGATGGATTAAACCCAGATCAGTTGACTGGGGGTGAGTGTTTGATTGGCTCAAACGTTCCGTCCATCATCCCCTTTGTATCGCTTTGTTCGCCCTAAGTTGGCGGGGGTATGCCCAGACGTGGGTCCCTTGCTCACTTTGCCACTGGATTCAAGCAAGCCTGGCTGATGACGCTGGAATGCCAGAAACCGGTCCTAGGATGCTTGTTTCCGGTCCAGGGAAGACATGGCTTGGCAGTTCGGGCTGGACTGTTCCCATGAGGCACAGGGTCAGACTGATTTGCATATGGCCATGTCTGAACTGGGGTGGTGGAGTGAGCTAAAGAATGATGATGGATTAAACCCAGATCAGTTGACTGGGGGTGAGTGTTTGATTGGCTCAAACGTTCCGGTCCATCATCCCTTTTGTATCGCTTTGTTCGCCCTAAGTTGGCGGGGGTATGCCCAGACGTGGGTCCCTTGCTCACTTTGCCACTGGATTCAAGCAAGCCTGGCTGATGACGGCTGGAATGCCAGAAACCGGTCCTAGGATGCTTGTTTCCGGTCCAGGGAAGACATGGCTTGGCAGTTCGGGCTGGACTGTTCCCATGAGGCACAGGGTCAGACTGATTTGCATATGGCCATGTCTGAACTGGGGGTGGTGGAGTGAGCTAAAGAATGATGATGGATTAAACCCAGATCAGTTGACTGGGGGTGAGTGTTTGATTGGCTCAAACGTTCCGTCCATCATCCCCTTTTGTACCCCCATCAGGGGAGACTGTCAGTGTGACAATCAGTCTCTGAGGAAGGCATGCATCTCTGGCATGATGTCAGAGGGCCCCTGGTAAAGCCCTTTTCCCATGGATGTGGTATTCTAGATAAGTCAAGTAATGCGGGGGTCGGGCCATCTGAGTCAAAGTCCTAATGCGGTCTTGGTGCCCATCTCATTTTATTCGCATTCTTTTTTTTATTACCAAAGGTAGATAAGCAATTACTTTAGAGGTTTGACAGTTTCATAATTCAATGATCTCTCATCAGGTACGTATGTGACAGCACCTTATACATTGTGAACTTTGAAAAATGATCATGAGTTTAGAAAGGCAAAGTCCTATATTTATGATATTAGATTATACATAAAACTCTCTGAGGCCGCAGTCATATTAAACACTGTTTACATCACAATGGTAGTTATAGATTAGGAAAGTTAGTAAGAGCCATATCACATGTGTTAGGAGGAAACCTGTGACAGTGTGGCAGACAGAGCTCAGAGGCGGGAAAGGGGCCAGTTTATGTTGGGGTCCTCTCCTGATTATTTACCAACTATGCCAGATTTGATCAGACATTGGAAAATTCACATAATTTAAAACAATTTGTTATTACCTTCATTCAATGCACATGTACAAAACCCACTTTACTAATTACAAATTAGACTAGACGAGCCCAATGGACGTAAGCAAACTAGTAAGCTATGATTAAAAAGAAGTGGATTTAATCTCACATTGGGGTCTAAGAAAGTTCAGGTCTGCAAAGGTGTCTGACCTATGGATATAGGCGTGCTATAGAAATACTGTTTGATGCCGGATATTGGAGTGAACTTTTTATCACCATCCACCCTGCCTATTACATCCATCCATCCTGCCTATTACATGCTTTCACACTGGCCAAGATGCGTTACAGCTCCAGCCTTGGATCCTACATGCAAGCTATTAAATGCTGGCCATCAACATATCATTTTCTCTTACCCAAAGATAATTTCATTCTGGAATAAAATTTTGGTTAATTGTGCATGAAAAGAATATTTGGACTGTTGGATGGCTTCTGTTTTCCCCATCGGCTCATTATATGGCACATTTAGCCTCGAAAAGTTCTATTTTTCCAAGTTTTGAAATTTGTGTGAAACAGTTACATTATGGAATCAGATATTGCGAAAAGCCATGTAACTGGAAAAATAGAAATATAGTCTACGATTAGTAATACTGAAATGTAGGGGAAATCATTGCTAAGGAGTAACACCGATAGACCCAGTTTGTGTTTGACGGTGTAACTCTCTTTAGTGGTATTTTAAACACATTCGCCCACCTAGAACCTGTGACCGGTGGGCGTCTGGTGAACGAAGGACACAGAGAGAGAACAGAAAAGGGGTAAAAAGGTCGGACCAATGGAGCAACAGATAAAACCCGCCCCTTCCCATCTCCCAGAGGACGCCAGGTTGTGTCGCTGCAGATGGTGGTGGAACAACGTGTGGGGAACGCTGACCTGGGAACTTTGTCTGATCGGGCGGAAGTTCAGTATAGAAGGAAGGTCACTGTCATATATTTAAGGCAGTCTATAGAGTCTATAGGTACCTGCACCCCGGGAGGTGCAAGGGGCAAATGGAGGTCAAAGTATGCCCTTGGAGGAAGGGGGCCTTCATGTTTAAGGGGCAAATGTGATCCTTCAATAGGTTTTGTCAGTTTGTCCGTAGTCCTCCTCTTCAATCTGCAGATCTCTCCGATCGTCACTGGAAAACTTTAATGAAGACACTTCTGGGCGCGGCTTTACAATAATCAATGAGAGTGTCCAGTATACATTGAGTCATGATCATTACCAGTCATGAGTTTGGTGACGTGGCCCTCATCACCGAAGGTAGTGCAGGTCTTTGTTCCACAGGAAGATGGCCATCTGCAAACTGCTCCATCTTAATGCACCTGCCTTACTTAGAGAGACATTTTACTTGGAGAACACACTGTGCATTGGTCATTACAATTACAACAGCACAAAACCTGCTGAAAGACAGTAGTATGAATACTTTGTATGAGCCTCAGCATGAAATCCACACGCCACCATTACAACTTTGGAAATAACTACAGCTGTCTGGCTGCCTCAAGAAGCATCTGGGCATGGCACGACAGTCCTTGTCCTCTTCACAATAACTAAAAACATCAAATGGCTCTCCTTTAAAAGAGTGGTTTATGGGCTGTATGGCTGCATAACACAGCATTCACCAATAAACTCAACAAGAGCATATGAGACAGCAGTGGGAAGTCAGCCTGGACACTGAATATTCAGAGGAACTATTGCTCAAATATGAATTTACCCTGAAAAAATAAAAGACAAGAAGCCTTTGGCAAAACAGGAACAGTTGGTTTAATTTAACACTTCGGCCGGGAGCACTTTTACAGACACAGGTCTGAAGGCTGTTCCAAAGTACAATCAATCTGAACAGGGTTTTATACATTTCTTTGGGTATCATAAAGTACTTCCTGCAATTCCTTTTTGGTAAAAGAATGCAGGCCTTGTCTGTGGAGTCATAAATAAGGCCCGCTGATATAAAATTCAGGTGGGCCTCGTTCTTGCACAGACACAATGGGGGTCAGTGGGTTACGTATCGAGATGTCCGGCATGAGAGCCATATGATCATTGCATGTACTGTCTGTGCTGTCTCCTGATTGGCTGTGTGTTCCTAACATCATGTGGCATCTGACTTTATGGTGTTTTGGGAATGCGCACTCCATCGATGCTTTATTGGGGCCAATCTCCCTGGACCATAGTGGTGTTGCTGCGCTTATGTGGGGGTATGACCTGAGTTTCCTGTTCACTCATTTGTCTACCGCCTACATGTCACCCCACCTGTGACCTGTCAATCAGTAACCTCAAGATTAGGTCTCTGAGCCTGCCTTACCACGTATTTCTGAGTCGGGTTGATGGAGAGTTCATGATGGGTGAATTTGATAATAGTGATGCAATTTCGTTCTTATGTGCGAATGTATCATTGTGCACATCGACATCACCTTTTCCAATATTAACATTACAATGATTTGAGCTATTTTTAAAGCACTGGAAAGACATGATGGAAAGCAGATGGATCCCACTTAATTTAAGTTAAAATTATTTTTTAAGATTTATTAAAAACACATAACGTAAAACATTTAGGTCTAATAATTATGTAGTAAACATTGATTAGCAGTTAAGCATAGCAATATTTTAAAATGATTTCATTATTCTTTTTAAAAAGACAAAAAGAGACACAGGGTAAGAAGAAAGAAGGAAAGAAAAACAGAAAAAGAAAGAAAGAGAGAGAGAGAGAAAAAAAGAAAGAAAGAAGGAGAAAGAAAGAAAGAGTGAACAAAGGAAAGAAAGAGAAAGAAAGAAAAGAAGAAAGAAAGGAGAAAAGAGAGAGAGAAAGATCAAAACAAAGAGAGAAACAAAGGAAGAGGGAAAGAGGAAAAGGGAAAGTGGGAAGGGAAGGAAAGTAACACACAAAGAAAGAAAGAAGGAAAAAAGGAAGGAAAAAGAAAGATAAAAAGAAGAAAGACAAAAATAAAGAAAGAAAGAAAGAGAAAGAAAGAAAGAAAGAAAGAAAGAAAGAAAGAAAGAAGAGGAGAAGGAAGAAAGAAAGAGAGAGAGAAAGAAGAAAGAAGGAAATAAGGAGAGAAAGAAAAATGAAGTTGGAAAGAAGGAAGAGAAAAGGAGGAAGGAAGCAAAGAAGAAAGAAAGAATGAAGAAGAACAGAAAGAAGGAGGAACAAAGGAAGAAAGAAGGAAAGAGGAGAATAGAAAGGAAGAAAAAAGGAACAAATAAAGAAAGAAGGAAAGAAGAAAGAAAAAAGAAAAAGAGGAGAAAGGATGAAAGAGAGAATGAAAGAGGGAACCAGGAAAAGGAAAGAGAAAAGAAAAAACAGAAGCAAAGACAGTAAGAAAGAAGGAAAGAAAGAAAAAAGAAGGGAAAAGAAGAAAGAAGGAAAGAAGAAAGGGAGGAAAGGAACAAAGAAAGAAAAAGAAAGGGATGAAAAATGAAAGTACAAAAGAATGTAATGAAGAAAGAAGGAAGGAAAGAAGGAAAGAAAGAGGAGAGAAAGAAGAAAAGAAGAAATAAACAAGTAAAGAAAGAAAGAGGAAAGAAACAAGCAAAGGCAGAGAAGCAACGGAAAAAAGAAAAACTATTAAAAAAGAGGAAAGGAAAGAAAAAGCAAAGAAAGAAAGAGGAAAGAGAGAAGGAAAGAATGAAGCAAAGAAGGAGAGAAACAAAGAAAGAAAAAAGGAAATAAACCAGCAAAAAAAGAAAGAAGTACAGAAAGATGGATGGAAAGGATAGAAAGAAGGAATGAAATACATAGGGTTGCAGAGATAGATTACCGTTAGGAGCTCATTTTTAAAGTTCACGTGAGCTGCTGTTAGGGTGTAAAAAAGCACCAAACAGAGAAACCAAGGCTACTTCAAATGGAATTTACAACATCATTGATAAGAGTCAGCAACTGATAAAGATAGAAAGTGCCCTGCAATCACAGGCTCTACAAACCTTGATATGATTGTGAACATGAACAAACATTCTGCTCCCACATTGTGAAACTGGAAAGAAGGAAGAGAAAAGGAGGAAGGAAGCAAAGAAGAAAGAAAGAATGAGGAAGAACAGAAAGAAAAAAGGAGAGAAAGATAAAAGAAGGAGGAACTAAGGAAGAAAGATGGAAAGAGGAGAGAAGAAAGGGAAACAAGGAAAGAACAAAGAAAGAAGGAAAGAAGAAAGAAAGAAAGAAAAAGAGAAAGGATGAAACAGAATGAAAGAGGGAACGAGGAAAAGGTAAGAAAAAAGGAAAAACAGAAGAAAAGACAGGAAGAATGAATGAAAGAAAAAAGAAGTGAAAAGAATAATGAAGGAAAGAAGAAATGAAGGAAAGAAGGAGAGGAAGAAAGGAAAAAGAGAAGGATGAAAAATGAAAGTACAAAAGAATGTAATGAAAGAAGGAAGGAAAGAAAGAAAGAGGAAAGAAACAAGCAAAGAATGAGAAACGAAGGAAGAAAAGAAAAAGCAATTAAGAAAGAGGGAAGGAAAGAAAAAGCAAAGAAAGAAAGAGGAAGAGAGAAGGAAAGAATGAAGCAAAGAAGGAGAGAAACACAGAAAGAAAGAAGGAAATGAACCAGCAAAGAAAGAAGGACAGAAAGATGGATGGAAAGGATAGAAAGAAGGAATGAAAGACAGATAGGGTTGCAAAGATAGATTTCCGTTTGTAGCTCATTTTTAAAGTTCACGTGAGCTGCTGTTAGGTTGTAAAAAGCACCAAACAGAGAAACCAAGGCTACTTCAAATGGAATGTTAACATCATTGATAGGAGTCAGCAACTGATACTTCTAGAAAGAGCCCTGCTATCACAGGCTCTACAAAACTTGAGATGATTGTGAACATGAAGAAACATTCTGCTCACACATGATTGTGAACATGCACAAACATTCTGCTCACACATGATTGTGAACATGCACGTTCTGCTCACACATAGGATCTAACAATTATAATATAATGATTGTGAACATGCACAAACATTCTGCTCACACATGATTGTGAACATGCACAAATGTTATGCTCACACATTGGATTTAATAATTATCATATAATGATTGTGAACATGCACAAACATTCTGCTCACACATTGGATCTAATAATTATAATACAATGATTGTGAACATGCACAAACATTCTGCTCACACACTGTATCTAATAATTATAATATAATGATTGTGAACATGAACAAACATTCTGTTCACACACTGGATCTAATAATGATAATTTAATGATTGTGAGCATGCACAAACATTCTGCTCACACATGATTGTGAACATGCACAAATGTTATGCTCACACATTGGATTTAATAATTATCATATAATGATTGTGAACATGAACAAACATTCTGTTCACACACTGTATCTAATAATTATAATATAATGATTGTGAACATGCACAAACATTCTGCTCACACACTGTATCTAATAATTATAATATAATGATTGTGAACATGAACAAACATTCTGTTCACACATTGGATCTAATATTTATAATGATTGTGAACATGCACAAACATTCTGCTCACACACTGGATCTAATAATTATAGTATAATGATTGTGAACATGAACAAACATTCTGTTCACAAATTGGATCTAATATTTATAATAATTGTGAACATGCACAAACATTCTGTTCACACACTGGATCTAATAATGATAATTTAATGATTGTGAGCATACACACACATTCTGCTTTGATTTTGATTTGATTTGCAATTTATAAAGCTCTGCAATTACCCATGGGCATCAAGGCGCTGTAGTGAGCTGTCCAGATAACCAAGCTTAGCCTATAAAATTCAGGGGGAAAGTCCATAGCGTGTACAACCAGGTCTTAAGTGCTTTCCTGAGCAGCTACAGCTCGGGGATAACCAACGTCTGCTTGCCGCCATTGAGAAAGCTCTGTCCCCCCATTTCTTCTTTTTAGTTCTAGGTATATGAGCTGATTTTGATGTGCTGATCGCAGGATTCTTCCTGGACGATACCAGCAGAACACATTTTTGATTCTTGCTGGACTGGAGAGGAACATGGCCTTATGCACTATGCAGAGAGATTTAAACACGATGCGTTTTCTGATGGGGAGTCATTGTAAGGCATCTATTCCCCTGGTGGCTGACTGGCGCTTAGGAATATCATGGATCAATCTAGCCAGTGTATATCCTGCTGAATAAGCGGGAAGATTTTCCTGAGCAACTTAATGATCCGGATGCAGGTTGCTACCGTGCGATTAGCCTGGGCCTTAAGATTGAGTTCCATATCTAAAAGAACTCCGAGGCTTTTGGCCTTCTTCTCCGGATTAGGACAGGTACCTAGTGTGTCTGGCCACCAGCTGTTGTTCCAGCTGGATGGCCCTGTGCCAAAGAGCAGCACTTCATTTTTTTCCCCATCCAGTTTAAAAAAGATTTGGCCCATCCAGTCTGCTACTGCTGTCATGCATAATGAGAAATTGTCTGCTGTAGAGCGTGAGTTCTCGGGAATTGACACAATAATCTGTGTATCATCAGCGTAAGACAATACCTTCAGCCCAAATGCCTGAATTATGGCCGCCAAAGGCACCACATAACGGTCAAAGAGCGAGTGGCTCAACGACAAACTCTGCAGCACTCCACATGGCAGAGAGAAAACCTCTGAGTAGAAGTGTTGTAGTTTCACACTTTGTGTACAATCCAAAAGGAAGGATGACAGAAGGGCTAGAGCTTGATGAGTGATACCCAGGTCTTGATGACGCTCCATCAGCAGCAGAGGCGAGATGGTATCAAACGCTGCTGATAGATCTAGGAGTAACAATGCTACCCCCTGTCCTTCATCCACTAGACGCCTAATGCAGTTTGGGTCTAAAATCAGGGTGGTTTCCGTCCCCTGATGTTTCCAGAACCCAAACTGAGAATTATCCAGTCCGCCCTGCTGTTCCACAAATTCCATCAGGTGGATATTGGGGTGTTTTTCTAAAATCTTTGCTGGACAGGGAAGCAGAGAGATAGGACAATAGGTTTTGCAGTCTATGTTATCCAAGTTAGTTTTGTTTAAGAGGGGCCTGATGATTGCCTCCTTCCATATCCGGGGGTAGTGTCCAGGGATGATCACCTGGTTCATTAAGTTGGAAAGAGGTTGGGCTATGGTACTAGCTGCCAGGTGGCGACCCGAAGGTGGGCAGGCTTCAAGGGGGAGTCTGATTTTGTGTTAAAAAGGTATTGTTCCACCATCTTAGGAGTGAGAGGTGGAAAGACAGACAATAATTTGGTCTCCTGGTCTGTTTGAGCAAAGGTCTTCCGAGAAGCCGGATGCGGCCTTCTGGTTGGAGTTGTCTGCATGGGTGCATTAGGGTCTGCTTTGAATCCTTTATAGATATCTACAATCTTAGATTGAAAAAAGTTTGCTAGCTGGTTGCAAAATAGTTGAGAGCCCTTAGGTTCTTCAGTGCCCAGAGGGGTAGAGATTTGTTGCACTACCCTAAAGAGCTCTCTGGCAGACGTGACACTTTCAATGTTTTGAGTGCAGTACTTGGATTTTTCCTCTGTCAGGGCTATTCTATATTCCTTAATATAATTTCTGTAGCTGATTTTTTTCTTGTTCACCCTGGTTTTTCCTCCATAGGCGCTCCGGTCGGCGACATGCCTGTTTGAGCCTTCTAAGTCTGTCATTGTACCAAGGGGCTGATGGCGAAAGTCTTTTTCGAGTTGCTACCCTAAGGGGAGCTATCTTGTTAGCTGCCAAACTCCAGTCACTCTGTGAATGCCTCTCCACCCTTATCCATGTCTTCTGAGATTTTGATGGGTAGGCTATCTAAAGTTTTGGACAGGACTTCCGCAGATACCCCCTTGCAATTTCTTGACCTGATCGTGGTTTGGAGGGATTGTCTACTGCTAGCAGAGGACAAAGATGTAAGAGGAAAAGCTACAGCGCTATGATCAGTCCAGCTAAGAGGAGGGACTGACAGATAAGACAGCCTAATATCTTTAGTAAAAATTCCGTCTAAGGTATGGCCTGCCTTATGAGTAGGGGCAGATACTATCGGCTTCAATAAGTGATAGTGAGTCTTGGTGGTTGGTTTCCTCAAGATGGAAATTAAAATCACACATAATAGTCAGACATTTGTTGGATAAAAGAGGTTTGATTAGGTATTTTATCTCTTTTAAAAAAGAGGGTCTGGATCCTGGGGATCTGTATATCAGCAGACCTCCAAATGAACAGGTAGCTGATACGATAAATTTGAAATAGAGGGCTTCACACGTTTCTGAATCAAATCCGGATTCCAATAAGCATTTAAAATGGGATTTGAACACCCTCGTAATTGAGTAGATTGGCGGAATGGTGTCTACTAAATCAGGACCAGATGCATCATCAGCCCCGGTTTCAGTGATGAAGACCCAATCAGGGTCCTATGATGCCAAAAAAACAGCAAACTCCAATTTGTGCTTTATGAGTGAGCGTGCGTTTATGAGGAAACCATTACGTTTTTCCTCTAAAACCGGGCCAGTAAGCCTTCTGGTTCTATCAGTTGTTAGTGTCTTTTGTATCTTGCCCTCCTCCTTGTTATGTACCCCCATAGTCCTTTGATAATAATTCATATGGAAGCCACATGAGACGCAGTCAGATTGCTGCTGCTCATAGAGGTTCAAGAAATGAAACACTGTGCAGGAAGGGGCCTCCAACTTACATCGCAGTTTTAATGAAGATTCTCTAGTGTACTTGAGCCTCATTTTTCGTTCCCCGTCCTGAGAACCAGGGGTTCGGGCGCCAGGCGCAGTCCGGACACAGCTGGGCACAGACGGGCTTGCCTTTGGCACGCTCGCTGCGCGTGTCCGCATGTCCCTTATATTGTAGTGTCTAGTTGACTCCTAGAACGCTACCTGGTGGTCTTCTCTCCTCCCCAGAAGTGCTTCGCTGCCTGCTTTCCTCCGCAACCATCGCACCTTAAGGCTCGTGGCGGACCAGGGAAGCAGGAGAACCCAGACAGCGGTAAGGGGATTTTGACAGATAAAATATTAAAAATAGGAGGCACCACCAACTCAATCAATCAATCAATCAATCATGTCATTTGTAAAGCGCACTACTCACCCGTGAGGGTCTCAAGGCGCTGGGGTGGGGAATGCTGCTACGGCTCGAAAAGCCAGGTCTTGAGGAGTTTTCTGAAGGTCAGCAGGTCTTGGGTCTGCCGTAGGTGGATGGGGAGGGTGTTCCAGGTCTTGGCGGCGAGTTGGGAGAATGATCTGCCACCGGAGGTCGCTCTTCGGAAGCGAGGGACAGTGGCGAGGGCGAGGTCGGCGGAGCGAAGCTGAGTCGTCTGTTGAGGTACGTTGGTCCGGTGTTGTGGAGTGCCTTGTGTGCGTGGGTGAGGAGTTTGAAGGTTATCCTCTTGTTGACCGGGAGCCAGTTTGATTGCTCACACATGATTCTGAACATGCACAAACATTTTGCTTACACACTGGATCTAATAATTATAATATAATGATTGTGAAAATGCACAAACATTCTGCTAACACGTAGGATCTAATAGCTATGATATAATGATTGTGAACGTGCACAAACATTCTACTCACATTGGATTTAATAATGATAATATAATGATTTTGAACGTGCACAAACATTCTGCTCACACATGACTGTGAACATACACACACATTATTCTCACATGATTGTGAACATGCACACATATTCTGCTAACATATAGGCTCTAATAATTATGATATATAATTGTGAACACACACAAACATTTTGCTCACACATTGAATTTAATAATTATAATATAATGATTGTAAACATGATATTGAACATGCACACACGTTCTGCTCACACACTGGAACTCATAATATAGCTTTATAGCCCACTGCAGGAAGCTATACCGGTTTTTAAAGACCCTGAACCCAAGATTTTATTGTCCGAACTGTAGGTCATTAAAAGCCTTGAGCCACTTTACTGTCTTCAATGGAGCTCTTAGCTGTGACCGTGGCCGCGCGCACTGCTGACGCTGTGTGTCATTATAAGCCTTGAGCCACTTTACTGTCTTCAATGGAGCTCTTAGCTGTGACCGTGGGCGCGCGCACTGCTGACGCTGTGTGTCATTAGAAGCCTTGAGCCACTTTACTGTCTTCAATGGAGCTCTTAGCTGTGACCATGGGCGCGCGCACTGCTGACGCTGTGTGTCATTATAAGCCTTGAGCCACTTTACTGTCTTCAATGGAGCTCTTAGCTGTGACCGTGGGCGCGCGCACTGCTGACGTTGTGTCATTAGAAGCCTTGAGCCACTTTACTGTCTTCAATGGAGCTCTTAGCTGTGACCGTGGGCGCGTGCACTGCTGACGCTGTGTGTCATTATAAGCCTTGAGCCACTTTACTGTCTTCAATGGAGCTCTTAGCTGTGACCGTGGGCGCGCGACTGCTGACGCTGTGTGTCATTATAAGCCTTGAGCCACTTTACTGTCTTCAATGGAGCTCTTAGCTGTGACCGTGGCGCGCGCACTGCTGACGCTGTGTGTCATTATAAGCCTTGAGCCACTTTACTGTCTTCAATGGAGCTCTTAGCTGTGACCGTGGTCGCGCAGCACTGCTGACGCTGTGTGTCATTATAAGCCTTGAGCCACTTTACTGTCTTCAATGGAGCTCTTAGCTGTGACCATGGGCGCGCGCACTGCTGACGCTGTGTGTCATTTTAAGCCTTGAGCCACTTTACTGTCTTCAATGGAGCTCTTAGCTGTGACCGTGGGCGCGCGCACTGCTGACGCTGTGTGTCATTATAAGCCTTGAGCCACTTTACTGTCTTCAATGGAGCTCTTAGCTGTGACCGTGGCCGCGCGCACTGCTGACGCTGTGTGTCATTAGAAGCCTTGAGCCACTTTACTGTCTTCAATGGAGCTCTTAGCTGTGACCGTGGGCGCGCGCACTGCTGAGTCTGTGTGTCATTAGAAGCCTTGAGCCACTTTACTGTCTTCAATGGAGCTCTTAGCTGTGACCGTGGCCGCGCGCACTGCTGACGCTGTGTGTCATTAGAAGCCTTGAGCCACTTTACTGTCTTCAATGGAGCTCTTAGCTGTGACCGTGGGCGCGCGCACTGCTGACGCTGTGTGTCATTATAAGCCTTGAGCCACTTTACTGTCTTCAATGGAGCTCTTAGCTGTGACCGTGGGCGCGCGCACTGCTGACGCTGTGTGTCATTAGAAGCCTTGAGCCACTTTACTGTCTTCAATGGAGCTCTTAGCTGTGACCGTGGGCGCGCGCACTGCTGACGCTGTGTGTCATTAGAAGCCTTGAGCCACTTTACTGTCTTCAATGGAGCTCTTAGCTGTGACCGTGGGCGCGCGCACTGCTGAGTCTGTGTGTCATTAGAAGCCTTGAGCCACTTTACTGTCTTCAATGTCGTAGGGATTCTGCACACACAGAGCTATGCACAGGATAATAGGACCTCGGAATATAGTGGTGAGCCTACCATAGACCTTAGCACCTAAAACCCCAACCCAACTAGCCTTAGCGTCCCATTAGCACCAATGTACCAATGATTGGACAACCCAGAACACGGTATCTCTATCTCAGGACTCGCAGAGGCAAGAACACTCTTTCGTCATTCACTCGTACCTGTCCACAACATGCGTAAGAAGAGACACAGTATAGGTTAAAATGTTTATTTCAACTTACGTGCTCTAAGGTACAGTACACATGTCAGTACTATTATCATAATGCATATGAATAATATTATCAGCATGGTTACAACTCCATAGAATACAAACGGGGAAAGCATCTCATAAAGCAGTGGATATATGTCTAACTAACATTACCACCCTCCCCGTGCTGGAAGCTAGTTTATTATAAAAATAGAAGACCTCTGGGCTTTGACTAGCGAACCCCCATACCTCAGTCTCTAGATGCAAAACTACATCAGCAGACAATCACAGCTCTTCTCCCTGGAAAGGTTGTCTCCAAGTCCCTCTAGTGCGGGCTAACTGCAATATTAAAAGCACACAAAATTTCTCCATGGCAGCTGTACATAGTGTTATGTCTAGGTGCGAGGGACTGGCCAAATCAGCAAGAACAAGAAGACGCTGTTATTCGACCTTGTACATGCTGTAGCAGTCTGAGCCCAAATCGAACAGGAGAAAAGGTGAAAGATAGAAAATGCAGACAGTGCTAAAATAACTTAGCAAGAGCAGAGGTCGATGCAGCAACGGCTCAGAGTAACGTGTGCAAAGAAAAGCATCATGGCAGCCAGGCCCAAGACAACTTAGCAAGGCAGGTCAGGGCCAGGACGCCATAAACCACAAGACAAGCTGTGACCGTGGCCGCGCGCACTGCTGACGCTGTGTGTCATTATAAGCCTTGAGCCACTTTACTGTCTTCAATGGAGCTCTTAGCTGTGACCGTGGGCGCGCGCACTGCTGAGTCTGTGTGTCATTATAAGCCTTGAGCCACTTTACTGTCTTCAATGGAGCTCTTAGCTGTGACCGTGGGCGCGCGCACTGCTGACGCTGTGTGTCATTATAAGCCTTCAGCCACTTTACTGTCTTCAATGGAGCTCTTAGCTGTGACCGTGGCCGCGCGCACTGCTGACGCTGTGTGTCATTAGAAGCCTTGAGCCACTTTACTGTCTTCAATGGAGCTCTTAGCTGTGACCGTGGGCGCGCGCACTGCTGACGCTGTGTGTCATTATAAGCCTTGAGCCACTTTACTGTCTTCAATGGAGCTCTTAGCTGTGACCGTGGCGCGCGGACTGCTGACGCTGTGTGTCATTATAAGCCTTGAGCCACTTTACTGTCTTCAATGGAGCTCTTAGCTGTGACCGTGGCCGCGCGCACTGCTGACGCTGTGTGTCATTAGAAGCCTTGAGCCACTTTACTGTCTTCAATGGAGCTCTTAGCTGTGACCGTGGGCGCGCGACTGCTGAGTCTGTGTGTCATTAGAAGCCTTGAGCCACTTTACTGTCTTCAATGGAGCTCTTAGCTGTGACCGTGGCCGCGCGCACTGCTGACGCTGTAGATCTGAAGGGTGTGGAGACATTGTACCATGTCCTCTTACCCTCATCTTCAGCCCTCGTCATCACCCCTGGAGGGGAATAATAACTCTTATTGGCAGGACCGAGGGTCAGTCCTCGATAGCAGTATCAGAAGATAAGAGGTTCCTGGCACCGGTGACACCACCAGCTCCACACTTTCACTTTCAATATTGAGCATCAGGTGGTACTGTGATGATACTGACAAGCACACACTTCATTCTGACATCCTCTGTACACACTATGCATGTGCTGCACAAACTCACAATCATTTAATAATATCCAATGTTTCAATTGTATCTATATTTGTATTAAAAACTTGCAAATAGATGTAACAAGCAATCGTCAAGGCAACCAAGCTGTGCCTGTACCTCAGATATGATACAAACATAAGTCTGATATTGTTATTTATACCCATCCATTGTAGTAAATCGCATCCAGTCTGCACACGTTTTATCCTACACATATGTCAATGATAATGTTCACATTACACGACAGCACTTCAAGGGAGCCATGGCTGGTTGTTCCGTTGTGTGCTAGAGTTAGCATTCAATCCCTCCTCATCTTTGAGCACCTTTGGGTCTGATATCAGAGGTTTCTGCTATCTGTGTTGTAGGATATTGAGTTGTGTTTTATTCTTTTGATGTTGTCATTAATCCATGTAGTTTTCTTTTAGAGAGCTTTATCTGTACGTTGTTGTGCGAGGCTTTGGAGATCCAGTTATATAAGTTACGTGCGTCTTGAGGTCGCATATTTTGGGGAATTCTGCCAAGATGGAAGTTGAAAGCAATGAGGTATTTAAATTTGTATTTTTATTATTTGTGAAGTGCAGGCGTTCACCCTTATAAGGGTATCTATTATGGCGCTGAAAAACACAACTCAAACCAAACTGAAGTAACGACGCTGGGTTCAGCTTTCACCAATGAGTTCATTCTCCCGCCTAAATTACCAGGTAGTTAAAGCCTTCCTAATCTCGTGCTGGCCAGTCGTCTGCCTGAGCCGTAACCGCAGAGAATTTCACTTTGTAACATCAATTGTGCAAATGTTTACAGCGAAATCTAGGGACTGACAAGAGAAGTTTGTTTTTCAATCTCAGGGAACATGAAGGCCGAGACAGTCAAAGGTGGAAATGAAAAGAGTGAACTGGAGACAAAAATGGCCTTCTGTTCGAGGCACATGGACCTGAATAGAATGTGGGGGTTCCCAAGGAGCTAGTAAGGTTGGGTGGAAGCTGGGGAAATCCAGTCTTTTAACCTAAATCTCAACACTTGTCTGGCTGTCGGCTTCTGAACGAGCTGGCATTTATGAATCAAGTAATCAGTGGCCCGGGGTAGATAGAGTCACAATAATCAAGGCAGCCGAAATGAAGGGACTTACAATCCGTATCGTGTGAGAAAAAATAACCCAATATAAAATTAATTTCAAACCACTCAGTTTCAAATAGCAGAACTTTACCACCAAGTTCAGCTTGGATATCAGTGCCAAAGACAAATCCATTTGTAGCCACAAACTCCTTCAGAGGGAAGACAGAAAGGGCTTTGCATCAAGTGAGGAGAGCCGAAAGGTAGCCTCAGATGAGGGAAGATCTCAAGTATCTCAGTGTCTCTGGGCCTCATTCACACAGATAAGATACACTGTGGTGTAAGTTTATACTTCGTGGTAAATCCACTACTTCTTGTATACACAAACTCCGAATGTAAACCTATTGTAAAGGTGTAAGTTACATGTCTCCATCCCAGAACAATACAATTGGCGCACTCTTGTGTGGGTGGGTGATGTCCCTCTCTAAAACCATCCTGGACTCTCCTAGACCCCTCTTACTCCTCCATGATCCCTCCCCCTTTAGAAGGAAGTCTTCTCCTTCTGCCACACCATCCGTTGTCCCTCACACATTTAATACTGTCATCTATATTTACAAGTGCGGAGACTCTACTGTCAGGGTGGAAAACCGCATGTACATAGGTAGAGACAAAACTTACTTTTTCTACTACATTTTGTAGATTGTTTTGTAATACCACAAAACATACTACAAAGTGCAGTTTTAGCACCGTGCAACTTGGGAGGGCTAGCACTCGTCCAATGCTTTACTTTGGCCAGGCATTTGTGAAGAACAGAGGATATCGCATGGGTGATTCCAGCAATGTTCGGAGGGATTTGCATTTCATCTGCATAAAGAAACAAGTCAAAACCATTGAAGTGGATCAAATGAGCCAAAGACACCATGTACCGATTGAACAAAAGTGTAGACTGGATGGATTTTTGGGGAACTCTACAATTCAGAGTTCTGTCAAGGATCTAAACGGAGGAATAAAGACCTGGAGGTACCCATTGAGGAGAAAGCTGGAAAACCACCAGAGTGCTGTTCTGCAGACCCCTATTTTATATGTCATCATTGATGTAATGTGTGAGGTCATAAGCAGTGCATCATAGCGGTGCAAGTTATACTTAGGTCAGATATGTACAACAGATGAATTTCAGTGTGAATTGCGTTTTAAAACTGTCTTTTTTTTAATTAGAAGTCCTACGTATAACTCTACTTTAAGCTTCATTTATTTCAGTGAATTTGTAAGGTTTTTTTAAAGTAAGTTTGGCCGCACACAGTGTGGGGTTAGACACAGGACCCAGCTGCAGGTTGAGCCCCATTGAGTGCCAACTGTCCACAGACCCCACCCCACAGTCTTGTTTTTTAATTTTGTTTGGTCCAGCAGGTCTTCCAACGGAGCACAGGGATCCGCGCTGGCTCCCGCAGGAGTCCTGCAGGACAGCAACAAGCCAAAATAGATATTTTTTTCTAATAATGGCCTCTTAGGAAGGTCCCTCTAGGGGTATCTCTAACCTGCCCCTTCTATATTTTTTTCATTGATTTTGCAGTCCGAGTCTTGTAATGCGGCCACATTTCTCCATATGTTGCGGCGAGCCAATCAACATCGGTCGGTCCCATGGGATCCTTTCGGGCTACCAATCAGAATGTTTGATTTTTTTAAGTGATGTCATCAGTGACGTCATTTCAGATGTCATCAGTGATCTCATCCATGATGTCATTTCAGATGTCATCAGTGATGTCATGAGTGATGTCACTGACCATGTCATGAGTGATGTAATATGTGACGTCATCAGCAGTGCATTGCAGGGGCGCGAGTTATAGTTAGCTCAGATAACTATTAATGCTGAATTTCTCTAGTTTTGTATGAGTGAAATGTGAGCCTAACTATAACATCCCTGTAACCTTTCTTTTTTTTGTGTGTGAATTTGTAAGGTTTTTTAATTCTTTTTCTAACTATACCGTCGCTGTAACCTTTGGTTTTTTCAGTGAATCATTAAGAATTCTATAATGTCCTTGTAACCTTTGTTGTTTTCAGTGAATTCCTAAGGTTTTTTTACTTCTATTTCCTAACTAGTGGGGAAAGGGGGAGGGGCCTCTCACGAGCTCTCAGGAAGCCCACTGGGTGGGACTTACTGAAGGTAACAGGAGGGGTTCTTGGAGCCCAAGGACCCGTACCAGCCAAGGGGACTTCATCCCTCAGCAAGTTGTTCGCCAGGAGGCCCCTTTGCAGAGTGGTTGAGAAAGGGGGCGGGGCCTACGGCAACTTCCTGGTGTTTTTCTAAAAAACATTTTTTACATTATATTTGTAATGGGGGGGGGATGCTTGTCCCCACTCCCCAGGCCAAGTTCGGCCCCGGAAACCCCATCCCCTGGGGCTGGCCTTTTATATAAAATATAAATGTATAAGGGGAGTGTTTTGGAGTGTTTCTCCTGTCTTTTTGCTTCTGACCTCCTTGCTTTTGAGTTACTCTGGGTGTTGTTTTTTCTGGTTTAGTGTTTATGCTCACTTTAATACTGCTGATCACTACTAAAGTACAAGTGCTCCTGGTAAATTGTGTTACTGATTGGTATATCCATGACTGGCATATTTGATTTACTAGTAAGTCCCTAATAATGTGCACAGGTGTGCCCAGGGCCTGTAAATCAAATGCTACTAGTGGGCCTGCAGCACTGATTGTGCCAACCACAGAAGTAGCTATTCATAGGTGTCTCAGACCTGCCACAGTGTCTGCCCGCAGTTTTTACTGCCATGTCGACTGGCAAGTGTATCCACTTGCCAGGCCCAAACCCTCCCTTTTCTTACATGTACGGCACCCCTAAGGTAGGCCCAAGGTATATCTATGGGCAGGGGGCAGTGTATGTGAAAGGTAGGACATGTACTGGTGTGTGTGACATGCTCTAATAGTGAAATACTGTGTATTTCATTTCTCATTATTGAAAGGCGGTCTGTCCCATTAGGCTTAACATGGGAATTGCCTTGTAACATTTTACAAGCATAACTCTCCCTTGGGAGAGAGATAGAGAAATGGAGTTTAGTATGCCTGAACTCAGAATTTAAAAATACATCTTTTAGTAAAGATGATTTTTATGTTGTGTGTTTGAAAATGCCACTTTTAGAAAGTGGGCATTTTCTTGCTTAACCATCCTGTGTGCCTCTGCCTTTTGTGTATTCCCTCTCTGGGTTTAGCGTGACAGGAGCATGGGATGTGCATTCACACTAGACAGACACAAGGGGGGGGGTTGAGGTGTGTCCTGCCTTTGCTGGGTGACTCATAGCCAGGCTGAATAGACCTTGCTACATTTAGAGTAGTGGGAGAAGTTGTTGCTTGCACCTGAATGGACTGTGGCTGCCACTCACAAAGCTATCTCCACCTCCGGTGGTGAACCTGGCCTGAGCCAGGATGAACTGGTTGATGTGTGCCAGAGGATCTTTGTTGGTACCAACTTCAAAGGAAAATGTGGTATAAATATTGAGGCCCTGACCCCAGAACTTCAGAACTCTTTTGGATCAAGGAACCTGTCAAGAAGAAGAGCTAGAGAAGCTGTGAGGAGAGACTACCACTTTGCTGTGTGCTTGGCTGTGTTGGCCTGCAGTAGCTGCTTCTGTCTTGGGCAGAGAAAGGACTGGACTGAACTTTCCGCAATCTTCTTTCTGAGTGTCTCCAAGGGCTTGAGGTAGAGCTTGCCCCCTGTTCAAGAAGTCCCAGGAACAAAAAGACTTCAAGTTCGTCTGCTAGCAGCACGGGGAACTATATGTTTTGTGCTGCAACAGAAGAAAAAGCAACCCGAAACGTCAACGATGCCGCTGCTGGCTCTGTGATTGGAGGACACCGCAGAGGGCACTGCCGCACTTCGCACCGCAACCCTGGTCTCACCGACGACAATGTTCGATGTTGCCACCGAGCCGCTGCTTGCACTGTGACCTGTGGGCACCACACTCTGCACACCACGCTTCACACCGCCGCCCTGGTATACCCGGTGACGATGCGACACCATCACCAACGCTGTTGCCTGCACCGTGACCTGGGGACACAACTTGTGGAGAACATGGTGCCCCATCCGCTTCGCACCGCAGCCCTGGTATCACTGATGACTCTCCACGCTGACATTGCCGCCTCTGCTTGCACCGTGGTTTGGAGGCACTGCTCGTAAGTTGCATGATGCACCACTCCATCACACACCTCAGACATGGCCCACCGACATCGGCGCCATCGACTCCAGTTTGTCAGCCGACGACAGCGCTTCTGCAACGACGACGGCGCACCCTGCACTGTGACCTGCTAGCACCTCAACGAGCACCGCCCCACTTGGCACCGCAGTCCTGGTCTCATCGACACCGCTGGATGCAATCACCGCGTCGCTGCCTGCACCGTGACCTGAGTTCACTGCATGCTGCACCGCTGCCCTAAACACTGCAGCCTCGACACCCGCCACCACCCCCGACTTCAACCGCACGGAGTTTGACCTGCAACACGTGTGACTTTACGGGCTCAACGACTCCTGCACCAACCTCCTGGACCAACGCCTGCCGACGTAGGCTCTTGGGAGCTCATAGCAATGTCCCTGACGCCCTGCATTTCTAAAGGTACTGTTTTGCGGGTCTTCCCAACACTGTATCTGGCCCACGATGCCGCGGTCAGCCAGAACTGTTGGGTTTGTGTGTTCACGATGCCGTTTTAACCCCGGATGGTGCTATTGACTTCAAAGAACTGTTTTTATTGTCTATTTTTGCTTTAGGAGTATTTTAAATAACTGTATGTTGGTTTTGGTCTTGTTTTACGCAGATAAATATTGGCTATATTTCTAAAACTAGTGTGGTGTCCTTTTGTAGTGTTTTTACTGTATTACTGAATGTTATGTGCAACTGATTTACACACTGCCTCTGAAATAAGCCTGACTGCTCGTGCCATGCTACCAAGGGGTTGAGCAGGGGTTATTTTAGAAGTGTAACTCCCTTATCCTGACTAGGAAGAAGGGTCCCTACTTGGACAGGGTAACAACCTGCCAACTAGAGACCCCTATTTCTAACAGGGAGGGGGCACCCGGCCCCCCTTCCCAGGTTTGTTTTGGCCCTGAGTACCCCATCCCCTGGGGCCCAGCCTTTTTTAAAATATATTTTTTATTCGGAGAGATGGGCCGTGCAGCTCGCTTCCCCAGGCCAATTTTGGCCCCGGGGACCCCATCCCCCATGGCCAGGCCACTACACTATGGGGAGGTGGGCCACGGGATCTCCCCTCTAAAGGCCATGTGATCCCCCTCTCCTAGTCGATTTCAGACCCGGGGATCCCATCCAATGGGGCCTGAACTCTCTATTCTACCTGTGTTGGAGACCACGGGGGGAGCTTCTAGGCCCCCGCTGTCCCAGCCGACTCCCCTCCTCCTGCGGGTGCTGGCATTGCTGTGACAGACAGGGGGCTACTGAAAGGCAGCACCCTGTCTGTCAAAGCAATATTTTCATCTGTTTCTCTGCACGGATATTTGTGTACAGAGAAACAGATGAAAACTCCGCTTTCTGCAGGTTGGGGCTGTTTGATGGCTCCAGCTTGCATAAAGAATAGTTATGTTTGCTTTTGCTTGGTGGGAGATGGCAGCTCCCACCATGAAAAAACAAAGAGCTATGTCCCAGGGGTGGGCACTCCGTGATATAGCAGGAGCTGGCACTGGGGGGGTCAGTCCCCAGGGCCATCCATGGCTCGACAAGGGCGTCCGTTGCAGAATCCCGGCCCCGGGGACCACCACCTCCCCAGGGCCGGGGTTCTGCAACGGACAACCAACTTTAATGTATTTCACCCCTGGGGAGGTGGCGGTCACCGGGGCTGCGGGGGGACAGCATGGGTTCCCTTATTTTTGATAAATTGTCCCAGGGTGGTGGCAGTCCCTGGGGCTGCGTGGTATGCCATATGCCCCTGCATTAATTTCATGTTTAGCCCTGGGGTGCGGGAGGTGCAGCATGGGCACACCCTGCATACATAAAACCAATGCCCTGTGAAGGTGGCTGTCCCTTAGGCTTTGATAAGCCCTAGGAGGAGGCCCTCTGTGCCCCCCTCCTATTTTTAAGGTATGCCCACGGGACATGGCCCATCCAGGGGGTTAATTAAAAACAAGCACAGGAGCCGTGCTAGGTTTTTTAAAAATGTTACAGCGAATTCGCAAATATGACAATTTCACGTTTAAAAAAAAATGCTTTTTGGGCTTGTTGTAGACCAACTTTATGGGGTCAGGGTATTCGCCTGCTGCCTTTTATATTTTTTTCCTTTTGTTTTTCGGGACTCCCAAGATTGCTGCCAACACTTCCTGGTTGAAGTGTTAGCAGCCAATCAGAACTCTGCATTTCCATGCACGAGCTTGTTATGTTTTGCAAAGTCATCACGGCCACAGATATCACGAACTGTATCTTCTTAAATTTCTCAACAACTACCAAACGGATTTATACCAAATAATAAATATCACAATCTGTGTAAACAAATCTACCTTTCTGCGAAATTTGATGTAATTCTGTCCAGCAGTTCAGCCTGTAGACATGTTCAAAGGTCTTATGGCAATTAACATGGGTAAGCGCACTTTTTTTACAGCCCTTTTTCTCGGCCTCACTTGAAGGATCACCTCAAAAATTTCCAAGCACAACAAGACTCACTATGACACTCTTGTTGGAAAATTTTGTGAAGATCCGTCGAATGCCGTCAAAGACATAGGTAAGTCAAAAAACGCTTTTTCAATGGAAACATGGTCCTAACTACTTACTGGCAACTGCCAGTAGTTAAAATCCTTCCGTCCTCTGACCACATCCACCCCACGGAGTCGGTGTGAGATAGTGGTAGCAGGAACACTGCATATGAAACAAGAAACCTATGTCCTGTATATGACCCAGGAAAAAGGACTTGCACTCCCACGGATTACTATCATAGAAGGTTTAATTAGAAGGCGGACTCGTTTCGACCTCCATGGTCTTTGTCATAAGCCATAAAAGATAAGCTGTGTATGTGTGCCTTTGGGGACGGCCACCCCCACTAATAATCGTGTATGGCCCTATGTACCAAAGCTGACATTTTCGAGGTCCTTTCAAGCCAATATGCTGTGTGGACAGCCATACTTGATTACAAACCTGATAGTTCAGACCCTGTTTGTGGTATCAATCAGCATTCCTTCTTTTGTAAACAAGTTTGGCTTGTTCTAAATTAGTTTCTGCTGCTTGTTGCAGTTCTTTAACTTTCTCCAAATAGTCCTGTACCTCTGGTATCTCTGAAGTAAGGGAAGATGATAGTAGCAAAAAACGAGGATGAAACCCATAACCACAATGAAAAGGTGAAAGTTTAGTGGAATTATGCTGGGAATTATTCTAAGCAAATTCAGCTGCCCACACAAACCTATCCCAGTCTCTGGTATTATTTAATACCTGACACCTTATGCATTGTTCAAGATACTGATTAACTTTCTGTCTGACCGTTTGGGAATGGTAACCTGTGGACAAGCGTACATCATTGTGTAATACCTTGCATACTGCTTTCCACACTCAGACACAAATATTGATGGAAGACCATGTAAACGTACAATTGTTTGTAAAAAGACATCTGCAAGTTCCTTAGCGTTTATGACACCAGTTTAACGCTTGTTGTTGTAAGGCCTTAGTGGGAACAAACACTCTTCCATGTATGTAGTACACATTGTTTATTCTTCTGTTGTCTTTACTATGTATGATATCTTCAGCTACTTTGGATTTTTGTGTCCCAGTTACCTGTGTCAAAACGATTTCTTCGGTGAACATTGCCCCTAAAATACACTCGGCGAGTATTATAGATGGATGGTCTTTTCAGTGTTCCTGAACTTCAAATCCAAGACATGAGAAGGCATTGGCCTTACCATGCTGACAGCGTGATTGAAATTGAACCACATAATCATAGTCTGCAAACAATTGAGTCCACCTCAATTGCCGCATAGATAAGGCTTTAGCAGACTTAAGGAACTTAAGATTTCTATGTTCTGTAATCACTGTAACAGTATGTAAAGAACCCATAAAGTAATGCCGCCATTCCTCAAATGCTTTCTTAATAGCCAACAATTCCTTATCTCCTACAGAATAGTTCTCTTCAGCTGGATTCAACTTGAGAGAAAAATACTCTACAGGATATAGCATTCCTGTCTCTTTGTTTCTTTGTGAGAGAAAACCACCTACCGCTGCATGAGATGTGGCTTCCTCCACTATTAATGTTTGTGAGGTGTCTGGGTGTTGTAAGACAGGGCACTGACAAAGGAAATATTTAGTCACTAGAAGGCGTGTTCTGCAGCCTCATTCCAGTGTAAAACCATCCCTTTTTCAATAGCTGAGTTATAGGAGCTACCAGAGTGGAAAATTGATGTATAAAACGCTGATAAAAATTAGTGAACCACAAAAAGCTTTGTACTTCCTTCACTGATTTCAGAGACTTCCATTGCAAGATGGCGAAACCTTTTGTGGATCCATACTAACACTCTGTGCAGACAATATATAACCCAGAAAGGAGACCTTGGGGACATGGAATTCACATTTTTAAGTTTTGAAAACAAATTGTTATCTCGTAGTTGTTGTAAAATGGCTCTTACATGCCTCTCATGCTCTGACATAGAGGAGGAGTATGTCAAGATATCATCAATATAGACTACCACACATACATTCTCGCAAAACCTCATTGATGAAAAGCTGAAAGGCAGCAGGAGTATTGCATAGCCCAAATGGCAGATATTCATATAAACCAAACCTTGGGCATCATTATGATCGCCCGCCACCGTAACGGTATACGGGACCGACCGCCAGAGGTGCGGCGGTCCCGCTGTGCCCATTAGGATGCGACTGCCACCCTGGCAGTCGCATCCCGCATATTGAACATTGTGGCGGGCGGTGCTTTAAGCAGCACCAGCCACAATGTCCAATATGCATGTTGTGCATTTGCATGCACAACGTGACAGGTACCGCCCGGTGCCTGCCACCTTGTGTATGCCAATGAAGGGGGGTATCATAGGTACCCCCAAAGTGCAGCCCCCCACCCCCCAGGGGGCCCGTAACGGGCCCCAAAGCAAAATCCACATGCCTTTCCATGGCGGCATCGCCGCCATGGAAAGGCCTCAGAAATTGCACATCCTAATATGGATGGCAGTGCCTGCAAGTCACCGCCACCATATTGAGGGCCTTTTCCGCCCGGCCGGGAATCCGACCGGCGGAAAAGCGGCGGACGGTCTTTCCGTCCGCCGCGGTGCCCCTCGCCATACTAATATGGCGGGGGTGAAATGGGGGCATCTGGCGGGCGGATCACCACCGCCGGCCTGGCGGTGGCGATCCGCCCGATATGCTAATGGGACCCCTAGTGTGGAATGCAGGGTTTTACTAATCTCCCTCCCTCCTTTTATTCAGTGATGTCAGCAGTGATGTCATTTGAGATATCATCAGTGTTGTCATCAGTGATGTCATGAGTGATGTAATATGTGAGGGTGTGAGGTCATAAGCAGTGCATTGTGGGGGTGTAAGTTATAGTTAGCTCAGGTAACTATAACTATTGAATTTCTCTGGTTTTGCACAAAAGAAACCTGAGCCTAACCATGACGTCCCTGGAACCTTTACTTTTTTCAGTGAATGAATATATATATATATATATATATATATATATATATATATATACATGCATATATTTATATGCATATATCTAAATACACGCATACATATATATATATATACACATATATATACACACATATATATATATATATTCACTGAAAAAACCATAGGTTTCAGAGACGTTATAGTTAGTTGGACATTTCACTCGTACAAAACCATAGAAATTCACCCGTTATAGTTAGTTCAGCTAACTATAACTCGCGCCCGCAATGCACTGCTGATGACGTCACATATTACATCACTCATGACATGGTCAGTGACATCACTGATGACATCTCAAATGACATCACTGATGACATCACTGATGACATCATCCAGTGACTGTGTGTTTCTGTAAAGTTTAAATATGTTTAATATATATAGGGAAAGGCGTATTGAAGAATGAGTGGGTGTATAAGTGTCTGAATGGATGATTTAGTACGTGAGTGACTGACTCTACAAGTGAGTGATTAAACGTATCTTACTGAATGCATGAGTTAGTGACTAAACTGTGTGAATGTCTGTATCTGTCTGTTTGTTGGTGTGTAAGTGGATGCATGGATTTGCGAATAGCTACATGAGTGTCTATATGGGTTATTGATTGGTTCTCTGAGTATCTGTATGGCTGCCTGAGTGTTTGTGTGGGTGGGGTGTGTGTGACTCTGTACATAGATGTGTGAGTGGGTGATTCACTGGGTGCATGATTTCAAGAGTGCATCTGTGATGGACTGCTTGGGTGGGTGAGTGTGTGTATGGGTGTGTTAGTGAGTGAATGTATATCTCAGTGGTACATGTGCGAGTAACTACATATGTAAAAGGCAGTATATATGTGTGTTAGAGTATTTAAATGGCTATAAGTGAGAGTGTGTGATAGTGAGAGTGGCTGTATGGATGCGTGTGTGCTTGTATCAGTTATTGTATAAGAGCGTAAGAATGTGCTAGTATTTGAATGAGTAAGTGAGCTGGTGTGTGTATAACTGTATAGGTGAGTAAATGGGTGTGTGATTAATTTTTTGCATGACTGACTAGGTGTGTGAGTACCTCTATGGATGAGTGGCGGTGTGTGAGTGTTTATATAGGAGTATGAGTGCATATGATAGTCCTGTACTGAGTGACTGTAAGTATGAGTGACTGTACGGGTGAGTGAGTGGATGTGTGTGTAGACCTAAGAATCAGTGAGTGGGTATGTAGTTTTTGGTGTTGTAGTGTCTATGGTTTTGAGAATGGCAGTCTGTAATTTAGAGTGGGTGTATCAAAAGTTATATTAGGGTGTGAGAAGATGCATGAAATTATCACATGGATGATGTCATCAGTGATGTCATTTGAGATGTCATCAGTGATGTCATCAGTGATGTCACTGACCATGTCATGAGTGATGTAATATGTGACGTCATCAGCAGTGCATTGCGGGGGCGCGAGTTATAGTTAGCTGAACTAACTATAACGGGGAAATTTCTATGGTTTTGTACGAGTGAAATGTCCAACTATCTATAACGTGTCTGAAACCTATGGTTTTTTCAGTGAATTTCAAAGGTTTTTTAAATGCTAATTTCTAACTATAACGTGCCTGAAACCTATGATTTTTTAAGTGAATTTCAAAGGTTTTTAAAATGCTAGTTTCTAACTATGCCTACAGAGGTAGGACATGTGAAGAAAGAAGAAAAACGCACAGAAAGAAGCAAAAGATGTGCAGAAAGAACCAACAGAGGAGCAGAAAGAGGCCTTGTTGCAAAATCATCCTGTGCCCACAACTTTTTCAGACGGGTACTGGTGGTAACTGATTCTGACTAACCAGAGCCAGTGCTATGCTAAAAGACACTTAGAATACAGTGAAAACACCTACATACACTAGGGAACACTATACGTTGGGGTACCCCTGTGATTAGCATGACCTCCTCTGCAAGTCCCTAGTACATAATAGGGCAGGGGGATTAAAACTACCTCTTAAAACGCGCTACAGGGCGCGTTTGCACAGTGGTGAAGGGAGGGGGGCCTGAGGTGATATGTGTGCAAACGCGCCCCGTGGCGCGTTTTAAGTTGCGGGATTAAGTCCCCTTGAATCCTTGAGGGTCCCTGGGGCCCAACTAGCCCCCCAGGTACCATCAGTTAGGACCACAGAGCTGATTTGCAGATAGGCGTTCCAAGGCCACGCACCTTTTTTCACCTCTCTGCAACGCAACTCTGTTGAGCTTACTGAAGGTACCTGGTGGGCTAGTTGGCCCCCAGGGTCCCTCAGGATTCAAAGGGAATTAATTCCCCAACTTAAAACGCACCACAGGGCGTGTTTGTGCACATGTCACCTGAGGCCCCGCCCCTCCCTTCACCACTGTGCAAACGCGCCCCGTGGAGCGTTTTAGGTTGGGGGATTAGGTCACCTTGAATCCTGAGGGTCCCTGGGGCCCAACTAGCCCACCAGGTACTTCCAGTAAGCACCACAGGCCTGCGTTGCAATGCCTGTAACAAATTGTGCAGTTGTGTTTAGGTAGTGAAGAGGGTCGTGCTGGGGGTAGTGTTTTAGGGTTTAGGGTAGTGCAGTGGTGTTTGTGTAGTGTAGGGGGTCATGCTGGGGGTAGATTTAGGGTTTAGGGTAGTGCAGTGGTGTTTGGGTAGTGTAGGGAGTCGTGCTGGGGGAGTGTTTTAGGGTTTAGGGTAGTGCAGTGGTGTTTGGGTAGTGTAGGAGGTCGTGCTGGGGGAAGTGTTTTAGGGTTTAGGGTAGTGCAGTGGTGTTTGGGTAGTGTAGGCGGTCATGCTGGGGGTAGTGATTTAGGGTAGTGCAGTGGTGTTTGGGTAGTGTAGGGGTACTGCTGGGGGTAGTGTTTTAGGGTTTAGGGTAGTGCAGTGGTGTTTGGGTAGTGTAGGGGTTCGTGCTGGGGGTAGTTTTTTAGGGTTTAGGGTAGTGCAGTGGTGTTTGGGTAGTGTAGGGGTACTGCTGGGGGTAGTTCTTTAGGGTTTAGGGTAGTGCAGTGGTGTTTGTGTAGTGTAGGGGTAGTGTTTTAGGTTTAGGGTAGTGCAGTGGTGTTTGTGTAGTGTAGGAGGTCGTGTTTTAGGGTTTAGGGTAGTGCAGTGGTCTTTGGGTAGTGTAGGGAGTCTTGCGGGGGTAGTGTTTTAGGGTTTAGGGTAGTGCAGTGGTCTTTGGGTAGTGTAGGGGGTCGTGCGGGGGTAGTGTTTTAGGTATTAGGGTAGTGCATTGGTGTTTGGGTAGTGTAGGGTCATGCGGGGGTAGTGTTTTAGGGTTTAGGGCAGTGCAGTGGTGTTTGGGTAGTGTAGGGGGTCGTGCTGGGGGAGTGTTTTAGGGTTTAGGGCAGTGCAGTGGTGTTCGGGTAGTGTAGGGGTCGTGCTGGGGGAGTGTTTTAGGGTTTAGTGCAGTGGTGTTCAGGTAGTGTAGGGGTCGTGCTGGGGGGAGTGTTTGAGGGTTTAGGGCAGTGCAGTCGTGTTCGGGTAGTGTAGGGGGTCGTGCTGGGGGAGTATTTTAGGGTTTAGGGTAGCGCAGTGGGGTTCGGGTAGTTTAGGGGGTCGTGCTGGGGGTAGTGTTCTAGGGTTTAGGGCAGTGCAGTGGTGTTCGGGCAGTGTAGGGGGTCGTGCTGGGGGTGGTGTTTCAGGGTTTAGGGCAGTGCAGTGGTGTTCGGGCAGTGTAGGGGGTCATGCTGGGGCTGGTGTTTCAGGGTTTAGGGCAGTGCAGTGGTGTTCGGGCAGTGTAGGGGGTCTTGCTGGGGGTGGTGTTTCAGGGTTTAGGGCAGTGGTGTTCGGGCAGTGTAGGGGGTCTTGCTATGGGTGATGTTTCAGGGTTTAGGGCAGTGCAGTGGTGTTCGGGCAGTGTAGGGGGTCTTGCTAGGGGTAGTGTTTCAGGGTTTAGGGCAGTGCAGTGGTGTTCGGGCAGTGTAGGGGGTCATGCAGGGGGTGGTGTTTCAGGGTTTAGGGCAGTGCAGTGGTGTTCGGGCAGTGTAGGGGGTCGTGCTGAGGCTGGTGTTTCACGGTTTAGGGCAGTGCAGTGGTGTTCGGGCAGTGTAGGGGTCATGCTGGGGCTGGTGTTTCAGGGTTGAGGGCAGTGCAGTGGTGTTCGGGCAGTGTAGGCGGTCATGCTGGGGCTGGTGTTTCAGGGTTTAGGGCAGTGCAGTGGTGTTCGGGCAGTGTAGGGGGTCGTGCTGGGGCTGGTGTTTCAGGGTTTAGGGCAGTGCAGTGGTGCTCGGTCAGTGTAGGGGGTCGTGCTGGGGGTGGTGTTTCAGGGTTTAGGGTAGTGCAGTGGTGTTCGGGCAGTGTAGGGGGTCGTGCTGGGGCTGGTGTTTCAAGGTTTAGGGCAGTGCAGTGGCGTTCGGACAGTGTAGGGGGTCGTGCTGGGGCTGGTGTTTCAGGGTTTTGGGCAGAGCAGTGGTGTTCGGGCAGTATAGGGGGTCGTGCTGGGGGTGGTGTTTCAGGGTTTAGGGCAGTGCAGTGGTGTTCGGGCAGTGTAGGGGGTCGTGGTGGGGAGGTGTTTCAGGGTTTAGGGCAGTGGTGTTCGGGCAGTGTAGGGGGTCTTGCTGGGGGTGATGTTTCAGGGTTTAGGGCAGTGCAGTGGTGTTCGGGCAGTGTAGGGGGTCGTGCTGGGGGTGGTGTTTCAGGGTTTAGGGCAGTGCAGTGGTGTTCAGGCAGTGTAGGGGGTCGTGAAGGGGGTGGTGTTTCAGGGTTTAGGGCAGTGCAGTAGTGTTCGGCAGTGTAGGGGGTCGTGCTAGGGGTGGTGTTTCAGGGTTTTGGGCAGTGCAGTGGTGTTCGGGCAGTGTAGGGGGTCGTGCAGGGGCTGGTGTTTTAGGGTTTAGGGCAGTGCAGTGGTGTTCGGGCAGTGTAGGGGTCGTGCTGGGGGTAGTGTTTTAGGGTTTAGGGTAGTGCAGTGGTGCTTGTGTAGTGTAGGGGTCGTGCTGGGGTTAGTGTTTAGGGTTTAGGGTAGTGCAGTGGTGTTTGTGTAGTGTAGGGGGTCATGTTTTAGGGTAGTGCAGTGGTGTTTGGGTAGTGTAGGGGGTCGTGCTGGGGAGAGTGTTTTAGGATTTAGGTTAGTGCAGTGGTGTTTGGGTAGTGTAGGGGGTCGTGCTGGGGTAGTGTTTTAGGGTTTAGGGAGTGCAGTGGTGCTTGTGTAGTGTAGGGGGTCATGCTGGGGGTAGTGTGTTAGGGTTTAGGGTAGTGCAGTGGTGTTTGTGTAGTGTAGAGGGTCATGTTTTAGGGTAGTGCAGTGGTGTTTGGGTAGTGTAGGGGGTCGTGCTGGGGGTAATGTTTTAGGGTTTAGGGTAGTGCAGTGGTGTTTGTGTAGTGTAGGGGTCATGCTGGGGGTAGTGTTTTAGGGTTTAGGATAGTGCAGTGGTGCTTGTGTAGTGTAGGGGTCGTGCTGGGGGTAGTGTTTTAGGGTTTAGGGTAGTGCAGTGGTGTTTTTGTAGTGTAGGGGGTCATGTTTTAAGATGCAACACTCCAATACCTGACCAGTCTGCACTACATAAAACTGCAAAAACTAAAAATAAAAAGTGTTTTGCACACTTTTGTCATTGGGCTATATGTGGGCTACATCTGGGTAATATTTGTGCTACATTTGGGCTCTTTTTTCACTGGTGGCCATCTTGGAAGACTTCTTTGTTATGAAGTTTCCTAATTTCCTCATTTACTGCAGTCTCCTCAGTAGGAAATGCTTTCAGTTTTTTACTTTGATTCCATCAAGAAGGCATTCAGATGTGTCTCACATTTGCCATAAATTCAGAATGTTAGCACTCTAGTTGCTCATTAGATCACTGTAGTAAAGCTACTGCTCACCAAGGAGTTAACTGGAAGTCTGCTGCTGGTATTGAAAGTGATTGTTTCAGTCTGCATGCAGAATTTTCTAATGAAATAGAAGAGGATTTCAGATCTCATTTAAAACATGCCCTAATTTTTCTTTCTGCAGCACTAACCATAATTTCTATTTCAAAAAGAACCCCTCATTTTGTTCCTTTTTAAATTAAATGTTTTAAGTGTTACCGGTTTATTCCAATCAAGATGGCATCAGGTGTGCCATACTTTTGTCATAAGTAAGGCTGTTAGCGCTCTAGTTGTTCTTTAGAACACTCTGGGAAGCTGCAGTAGAACACAAAGGCATCAACTGGCAGGCTGCTCCTGTTGAAATATAACAGGAAGATATTTGAGATCACACTTGAAACATGTCCTAATTTTTCTTTCTACAGCACTAACCATAATTTCTATGACTAAATGAACCCTATCATTTTGTTCCTTTTTAAATTAAATGTTTTAAGTGTTACCGGTTTATTCCAATCAAGATGGCATCAGGTGTGCCATACTTTTGTCATAAGTAAGGCTGTTAGCGCTCTAGTTGTTCTTTAGAACACTCTGGGAAGCTGCAGTAGAACACAAAGGAATCAACTGACAGTCTCTGCCCTTGTTGGATGTACATGTTTTACTGAGAATGTCAGACTTCATTCTCACATGACTGAGAAAGATAATGTGAATTTACAGAAAATATGCTCTCATTTTAGCTTCTGGAGCACCTTCCAAAACTCTATGGGACAAGCATGTGAAAATAGTTTTCTCTCAAACATGATTCATGATATCCCAGCAGAAGGTTTTTCACAGGGTAAAATCACCTTAGAACACACCACAATTCCTGAAATTAGTATGGTACCATCAACAAATGAATTCTAATGTAACTAAAGTCTGTTATCACCCTTTATAGTTCTCCTTTTGGTAACCCTCAAAATCTTTGATTCACTACAATGCATATCAATGGGGTACTATCATGTATATTGGTCTCAAGATGGCTGCCAGCAATTTCAGGATGAAGTGCTGACAGCCAATCAGATCTCACAATGACATGTGTGGTTAGGCTCCGCCCAGATATATATGTGATTTTACTTTTGATTTTCTCAGGAACTACTGAACGGATTTACACCATTTAAGCAAAAGGCACGACACTGAACCAAGGGCTACCTCTTTGCCAAATTTGGTGTAATTCCGTTCAGCAGTTCGGGCTGTAGCTGCGACTAAAGGTTCCTATGGAAAAATGAATGGGGAAAACACGTTTTGGGACCCCCCTTTTTTCTCGGCCCCCGCTTGACGAATCACCCCAAGACTTTCAGGATAGGAGCAGACCGGAGCGCCCCAACAAGTTGGAAACTTTCGCGAAGATTCGTCAACCGGCGCCAATGTTATTTCAAATAGAATGTTGCGGATTTCCTATGGAAAATAGGTCCTAACTATAACTATTTACTGGCGACCGCCAGTAGATAATATATATATATATATATACAAAAAAAGAGTTGCCTCTAGGTGGGATGCACTCCCAGGTGGAAATTACGCCAAAGCAAGGGCACACGCCATGAACAAAGTCCTTTTCTGGTTAACCTGCCAGACGCGTTTCGGGCCAACGCCCTCTTCAGTGGCAGACCATGTGACGTGCCGGCATGCGGCAACTACCAGTAAATCCCCATAATAATAACGCTCAGGTGAACCACTGAAGCAATGCTTCCTGGGACTGGTGGTTCAGTAAAACCCAAGTGGGTCGCCGCCGGCACTCACATTCAAAAATGTCTTAAAAAGGATTGCCGATGTTCGCGCCGGCACCCCTGCATATAACAGGCACCTCCTGTTCCACAGTTAGCTGCCCCAATAAAGCAGCCGCGGACCCGCAAGTGTTTCGCGGTGGTGCAATCCCGCGACCAGGCAGGCCGCTGTACAAAATACAAAAAGAGTTGCCTCTAGGTGGGATGCACTCCCAGGTGGAAATTACGCCAAAGCAAGGGCACACGCCATGAACAAAGTCCTTTTCTGGTTAACCTGCCAGACGCGTTTCGGGCCAACGCCCTCTTCAGTGGCAGACCATGTGACGTGCCGGCATGCGGCAACCACCAGTAAATCCCCATAATAATAACGCTCAGGTGAACCACCTGAAGCAATGCTTCCTGGGACTGGTGGTTCAGTAAAACCCAAGTGGGTCGCCGCCGGCACTCACATTGAGATGTCATGAGTGATGTCATCAGTGATGTCACTGAGCATGTCATGAGTGATGTAATATGTGACGTCATCAGCAGTGCATTACTAACTATAACAGCCGAATTTCTATGGTTTTATACGAGTGAAATGTCCACCTAACTATAAAGTCCCTGAAACCTATGGTTTTTCAGTGAATTTCTAAGGTTTTTTAAATGCTAATTTCTAACTATAATGTCCCTGAAACCTATGGTTTTTTCAGTGAATTTCAAAGTTTTTTTAAATGCTAATTTCTAACTATAACATAGCAGTCGCGTTTGCAGAGTGGTGGAGAAAGGTGAGCGTGGCCTCCAAACACCTCTTAGCAATCCCACTGTGTGGGATTTACTGGAGGTAACAGGAGGGTAGTTAGCCCCAACGTCAACCTTGGGGGCCAACTACCCTCCTATTACCTCCAGTAAGTCCCACACAGCAGGATTTCTAACTTCTCATACCTGGCCACGCCGCCTTTCTCCACCACTCTGCAAACGCACCCCCTGGCGCGTTGTAAGTTGGGGAATTAATTCCCCTTGAATACTGAGGGTCCCTGGGGGCCAACTAGCCCACCAGGTACCTCCAGTAAGCACCACAGAGCTGGATTGCAGAGAGGTGGTCCGAGGCCACGCCCCTTTTTACACCACTCTGCAAACGTGGCTCCTGGCGCACCCCTGCTCGGAGGATGAAGTCCAATTGTGTCCTGAGGTCCTCAGGACACAAGAGGACCTCATCGCCCCACCAGCAGTTGCGCCAAGAGGCACGTTTGCAGAGTCCGCAACGGACCCCCGCATTTAATTAAAGAGATGGTGGTCCACGGGGCCGTGTGGGGGGGAAAGGAGCCCCCCCCACACTTCATTTTTTTATTTTAAGCCCTGGGGAGGTGGCGGTCCCCGGGGTTTGGGGGGGCCCGCGAGGCCCCCACACAATAATAAGCATTGCCCCAGGGAGGTGGTGGTCCCTGGGGCAGCGTGGGGGGGCAGGAGCCCCCCATGCATTTTAAATATAAGCCCCAGGAAGGTGGCGGTCCCCGGGGCTGCGGGGGCCCCTGCGGGCCCCCACTACATAAGTAAGCATTGCCCCGCGCAAAAGCCCGCGCTTCATTTTTTTTTTCATTTTTGACAGGGTTCTCGCACCCAGCGCGTCCCGGCCGAATTTTTTAAAAAAAAATGCTTTTTTTGGGCCTGGGGGTCCCCCCTGAGCAGGCCTGGGGGGTCAGGGTGTTTTTACCCTGCCCCCTTTTCTTGTTTTTAATCTTTTGTTTTACCTTTTTCCTTCCCCCTTGGTCTGAAGCACAAGATGGCTGCCAACACTTCCTGGTTTGAAGTGTTGGCAGCCAATCAGAGGCAAGCTGGTGCTCAGGAGGGCTCAGCCAATCAGATCTCACAATTCTCAAATAACGATATCTGTAAATCTTTAAATATCTCAAAAACTACTGAACGGAATTACACCATTTAAAAACAGCGTGCTTTCTGGACCAAGAGCTATCTCACTGCCAAATATGGTGTAATTCCGTTCAGCAGTTCAGGCTGTAGCCGTGTCTAAAGTTTCCTATGGAAATTAACATGGAGAAAACACGTTCTGGGACCCCCCTTTTTTCTCAGCCCCCCCTTGACAAATCACCCCAAATCTTTCAAGACAGGAGCTGACCTAAGTGAACAATTAGTTTAGAAAATGTTGTGAAGATTAGTCAAACGGCGCCAAGGTTATTGGCAAATCAATAAACGCTTTTCCTATGGAAACTAGGTTCTAACTATAACTACCTACTTGCGACCATCAGTAGGTAATATATATATATATATATATATTGTGTAAAAGAGTTGCCTCTAGGTGGGATGCACTCCCAGGTTGAAATTACGCCAAAGCAAGGGCACACGCCATGAACAAAGTCCTTTTCTGGTTTCCTGCCAGACGCGTTTCGGGCCAACACCCTCTTCAGTGGCAGACCATGTGACGTGATGGCGTGCGACAACCACCAGTAAATCCCTGTAATAATTATGCTCAGGTGAACCACCTGAAGCAATGCTTCCTGGGACTGGTGGTTCAGTAAAACCCAAGTGGGTCGCCGCCGCCACTCACATTCAAAAATGTCTTTAAAAGGATTGCCGATGTTCGCGCCGGCACACCTGCATATAACAGGCACCTCCTGTTCCACAGTTAGCTGCCCCAGTAAAGCAGCCACGGACCTGCAAGTGTTTTGCGGTGGTGCAATCCCGCGACCAGGCCGGCCGCTGTACAAAATGTAAAAAGAGTTGCCTCTAGGTGGGATGCACTCCCAGGTGGAAATTATGCCAAAGCAAGGACACACGCCATGAACAAAGTCCTTTTCTGGTTTCCTGCCAGACGCGTTTCGGGCCAACGCCCTCTTCAATGGCAGACCATGTGACGTGATGGCGTGCGACAACCACCAGTAAATCCCCGTAATAATTATGCTCAGGTGAACCACCTGAAGCAATGCTTCCTGGGACTGGTGGTTCAGTAAAACCCAAGTGGGTCGCCGCCGCCACTCACATTAAAAAATGTCTTTAAAAGGATTGCCGATGTTCGCGCCGGCACCCCTGCATATAACAGGCACCTCCTGTTCCACAGTTAGCTGCCCCAGTAAAGCAGCCGCGGACCCGCAAATGTTTTGCGGTGGTGCAATCCCGCGACCAGGCAGGCCGCTGTACAAAATGTAAAAAGAGTTGCCTCTAGGTGGGATGCACACCCAGGTGGAAATTACGCCAAAGCAAGGGCACATGCCATGAACATAGTCCTTTTCTGGTTTCCTGCCAGACGCGTTTCGGGCCAACGCCCTCTTCAGTGGCAGACCATGTGACGTGACGGCGTGCGACAACCACCAGTAAATCCTCATAATAATTATGCTCAGGTGAACCTCCTGAAGCAATGCTTCCTGGGACTGGTGGTTTAGTAAAACCCAAGTGGGTCGCCGCCGCCACTCACATTAAAAAATGTCTTTAAAAGGATTGCCGATGTTCGCGCCGGCACCCCTGCATATAACAGGCACCTCCTGTTCCACAGTTAGCTGCCCCAGTAAAGCAGCTGCGCACCCGCAAGTGTTTCGCGGTGGTGCAATCCCGCGACCAGACAGGCCGCTGTACAAAATGTAAAAAGAGTTGCCTCTAGGTGGGATGCACTCCCAGGTGGAAATTACGCCAAAGCAAGGGCACACGCCATGAACAAAGTCCTTTTCTGGTTTCCTGCCAGACGCGTTTCGGGCCAACGCCCTCTTCAGTGGCAGACCATGTGACGTGACGGCGTGCGATAACCACCAGTAAATCCCCGAAATAATTATGCTCAGGTGAACCACCTGAAGCAATGCTTCCTGGGACTGGTGGGTCAGTAAAACCCAAGTGGGTCGCCGCCGCCACTCACATTCAAAAATGTCTTTAAAAGGATTGCCGATGTTCGCGCCGGCACCCCTGCATATAACAGGCACCTCCTGTTCCACAGTTAGCTGCCCCAGTAAAGCAGCTGCGGACCCGCAAGTGTTTCGCGGTGGTGCAATCCCGCGACCAGACAGGCCGCTGTACAAAATGTAAAAAGAGTTGCCTCTAGGTGGGATGCACTCCCAGGTGGAAATTACGCAAAAGCAAGGGCACACGCCATGAACAAAGTCCTTTTCTAGTTTCCTGCCAGACGCGTTTCGGTCCAACGCCCTCTTCAGTGGCAGACCATGTGACGTGACGGCGTGCGACAACCACCAGTAAATCCCCGTAATAATTATGCTCAGGTTAACCACCTGAAGCAATGCTTCCTGGGACTGGTGGTTCAGTAAAACCCAAGTGGGTCGCCGCCGCCACTCACATTCAAAAATGTCTTTAAAAGGATTGCCGATGTTTGCGCCGGCACCCCTGCATATTACAGGCACCTCCTGTTCCACAGTTAGCTGCCCCAGTAAAGCAGCCGCGGACCCGCAAGTGTTTCGCGGTGGTGCAATCCCGCGACCAGGCAGGCTGCTGTACAAAATGTAAAAAGAGTTGCCTCTAGGTGGGATGCACTCCCAGGTGGAAATTACGCCAAAGCAAGGGCACACGCCATGAACAAAGTCCTTTTCTGGTTTCCTGCCAGACGCGTTTCGGGCCAACGCCCTCTTCAGTGGCAGACCATGTGACGTGACGGCGTGCGACAACCACCAGTAAATCCCTGTAATAATTATGCTCAGGTGAACCACCTGAAGCAATGCTTCCTGGGACTGGTGGTTCAGTAAAACCCAAGTGGGTCGCCGCCGCCACTCACATTAAAAATGTCTTTAAAAGGATTGCCGATGTTCGCGCCGGCACCCCTGCATATAACAGGCACCTCCTGTTCCACAGTTAGCTGCCCCAGTAAAGCAGCCGCGGACCCGCAAGTGGTTCACGGTGGTGCAATCCTGCGACCAGGCAGGCCGCTGTACAAAATATAAAAAGAGTTGCCTCTATATATATATATATACACAAACATATATATATATATTTATATATATATATGTGTATTACCTACTGGCAGTCGCCAGTAGGTAGTTATGGTTAGGACCTAGTTCACATACGCAAAGCATTTTTTGACTTGGCTATAACTTTGGTGTCGTCTCACCAATCTTCATGAAAGTTTCCCAAAAAAGTGTCAAGGTAGGTTTTGGTTGTCATGAGGGTAGCTTGGGAGTGATCCGTGCAGTGGGGACCAAGAATTTGGGGCGTGAAATAACGGTGTGTTTGTAATGGTAATTTCCATAGGAACCTTTAGCCACACCTACAGCCAGAACCGCTGAACAGCCTTACACCAAACTTGGCAGGGTGGTAGATGTTGGTTCAAGGAAGTGCCTTTTACTTATATGGTGTATATCCATTCAGTAGTTTCTGAGAAATTTAAGTTTAAAATAATAGTGATATCTCTGGTCGCGAAGTCTTCGTGAACAAAGAGCGCTTATGCAGGGAAATGCACTGCTCTGTTTGGCTGCCAACACGTCAACCAGGAAGTGTTCCCAGCCATCTTGGGACTCAGCTTGAAGTCGAGTACCAAAAAAAGTGAAAATAAAGAAAAGAGGGCAGGGTAGGAATACCCTGACCCCAAACATGTCTTGGGGTCCCCTTGTGACCCTGCCACGGCATAAAACCATTTTTTTTCTTTTTAATTCGTGATGTTCTCGAATTAGCTTCAAATGTTTTTTTTAAAAAAGCACATGCGGGCTCCCGGGGGCATATAATTACTATAGGAGGGGGGCGCACAGGGCCCACTTCCTAGGGTTTAACAAAGCCCTAGGGATCGCCACCCCCCAGAGACACTTTAAATTATTAACGCATCCCCGGGGACCACCAACCCCGGGGGCACTTTTGCTTTACAAATAGGGGCAGGGCCTCGCGAGAGTTGCAGCTCTTTTTTTTTTTAGGAAGGGGGGCCATGTGGCCTTCCTTTCCCCGACCATTTTTTTTTTTTTTAATTCTCTTTTTATTGAAGAAATATGGTGTACAATAATGAATCACGGGTCAACACAGTATCAATAACGCACATAGAACACCATTGTGTGCGACTAAGTGGATAAAATGCAGTACAGCAGGGCATTAAACAGGAAGAGCTGTAACATCTATAACAGTATTTTGCAGTTCAACTGTGGGAGAAATACAGAGTCCACCCCTGGCAACATTCCACTTTGCCCATTTACTGTCCCATTTCTTCGGGCACCCTCGGTGTTTAAACACATCTTTTTCGGCAAGCATGGCTCTGTCCATATCTTTGGTCCACTTTGCATATCTCGGAGGGATATCCGACCCCCACCCCTGAGCAATGTTTCTTTTCGTCAGAGCGAACCCCAGCGATGCCCACGAACGTTCGGTGTGGGTCAGATCCGTGACTTCCCAGGCATCTAATAAACAAATCTGTAGGGACAGTGTGATGGCCTTCCCTCCCACCCTTACCAGCTCCGAAACTATTTTCGCCCAATAAGGTTGTAATCGCAGGCAGTCCCAAATCATATGGAAGAAGGTGCCCACCGATGTGCACCCCCTAACGCAGTTAGGGTCAGTCCGACGGCCCATCTTGACTAATATGCGTGCAGGTAGATAGGATCGGTGTAAGACCTTAAGTTGGACCAACCGGAGACGCATGGGGATGGCGACCACTCGGGGTGAGGCCAGGGCTTCCTGCCAGTCGTCGTCCTATAGGTAGCCTACTTCCGTTTCCCATTGTTGGCGGAGTTTAACTAGCGGATCAGGCTGATTATTCATGAGCTTACGATATGTGAGTGATATCGCCCTACATGGCATGTGGTCAGTCAGAAGTCTGTCCTCCAGTGGGGAGGCCTCCGGTAATGTTTCTCCCTTGGGGACCACAGAAGTGAGTATGTGCCTAATCTGAAGATACCAATAAGTTTTGGTGTCAGCAAAGTGATACTCTTTTTGAAGAGCTGCGAATGAAACCATACCCTCTTGTTTCCATAAGTCACCCACAAGAGAGAGGCCAATGAGGTCCCATTGTCAAACCCCGGATACCTACTTAGTGTACCTAACCGTTCGGTGTCCCACAGAGGGGTGTGCTGCGTGATTTTGTTGTGCCAGCCCATTTTCTTGGTTACCGCATGCCAAATCGATACTGTATGGGCAGTTGGACCCATCAGGTGCAACGTTTTGGGATTGGAGTAGAGCGCGCGTTGGTAACCGCCACAGGACATAACCCATCTGTCAGTACGGATTGCCGGCTCTTGCAGTGGGGCGAAAACCCACTGATTTATCACTGCCAATTGGGAGGCCCAGTAATATTGCCATAGATCAGGCAGCGCAATTCCTTCATCGCACCACCCCCTGGTGAGTTTGTGTGTAGCTATGCGTGGGCTCTTGCTGTCCCACAAGAGATTCCTAACTTCACTCTCTATTCTAACAAAGTAGGTCTCAGGAACTCCGTGCGGGGTGTTGTGCAACGCATAGAGGAAGCGAGGAAGGGCCAGCATCTTAAACAGTGCCGCTCTGCCGAGCAGCGTAAGGGATAGCGCCCGCCAGTGAATGACGTCTTTGCGGAATCGGGCCAAGGGAGGCATAAGGTTAGCCTCACAGAAGAGTGTGGTGTTGAGTGTGATATGGATGCCGAGATAGCGAAAGCTTGCGTCGGCCACCGTGATAGTGGTGTCTCTGGGCAGTTGTGGGACAGGTCCTCGTAACATGAACAAGACTGATTTCATCCAATTGATGGTGTAGCCAGAGTGGGTACGGAAATAGCGAATATGTACAGGATTCGGTGTATCGAAGGTCTGGGGGCTGCCACATATAGCAGAACATCGTCTGCGTAGAGGAAGATTTTATCTTCATGGTGGTCTGTCCACCTTAAGCCCCTGATCATAGGGTCACCTCTGATCCATGTCGGCAATGGTTCCAACGCCAAGGCGAAGATAAGGGGCGATAAAGGGCAGCCTTGAAGGGAGCCTCTGCTCAGGCCAAAGCTGCTGGAAGTGTGACGGTTGACGACCACCTGCGCCGTGGGGTTCGTGTATAACAATTGAACCCATCGAATAAAATGGGGGCCGAACCCCAGTCACTCGAGCAGGGCAAATAGATAAGGCCATTCTATAATATCGAATGCCATTTTCGCATCGAGGGAGAGAAGTGCTGCATCCTCCCGAATAGTGTCAACTCTCCCCAAGACGCCATGTAAACACCGTAGGTTGTGGGCCGTATTACGGCCAGGCATAAAGCCTGACTGGTCTGGGTGGATAAGCTTCCCCAGCACCGGAAGGAGCCGGTTGACCAAAAACCTTGGCCAGAATTTTGTTCTCGGCTGTTAATATCAAGATGGGTCGGTAGGACTCGCATTTCATGGCCGGTTTTCCGGGTTTATGTACGACGACAATAGAGGCATGCATTAAATATTTGGGTAAGAAGCCCGACTGAAAGCTTTCGATGTACATGGCATGCAGGGTGGGAGTTATCTTGGATGAGGTGAGCTTGAAGAATTCTATTGGGAGTCCATTGGGGCCCATCGCCTTACCGGATTTGATGCCATTGATGGCGGTTGCAAGCTCTTCCTCAGTGAGATCTCCTTCAAAGGAGTCCCGGTCTGTCGGAGTGAGGACCTCGAGCGGCGTTATAGCCAGAAGGCCAGAAGGTCACGGGAATCTTGCGGGGTGGACCAGGTGGTGGAGGAATATATCGCTGTGAAATGGGAGGCAAAGGTTTCTGCGATCTGTTGGGGGTCTGACACTAAGTCTCCTGCGCTCGTCTCTATAAGGGGCACCCATCTTTGTGCCGTATCACGCTTTTCCAGCCACGCCAACATCTTGCCAGTGGAGTCACGCAGTTCGTACACCCTATGCACAGTCGCCCTATATTTAGCCCGGACTGTTTCCTCGGCTATTTGTCGATAATCTAAACGCTTCATGTTCAGGGCATGAGTGGATTGCTCATTGTCATCGATCGCCACCTCACCCTCCAGGTCTCTTATTTCTTGTTCTAGTGTCGTAGGGATTCTGCACACACAGAGCTATGCACAGGATAATAGGACCTCGGAATATAGTGGTGAGCCAACAATAAACCTTAGCGCCTAAAACCCCAACCCAACTAGCCTTAGCGTCCCATTAGCAACAATGTACCAATGATTGGACAACCCAGAACACGGTATCTCTCTCTCAGGACTCGCAGAGGCAAGAACACTCTTTCGTCACTCACTCGTACCTGTCCACAACGTGCGTAAGAAGAGACACAGTATAGGTTAAAATGTTTATTTCAACTTACGTGCTCTAAGGTACAGTACACGTGTCAGTACTATTAGCATAATGCATAAAAATAATATAATCAGCATGGTTACAACTCCATAGAATACAAACGGGGAAAGCATCTCATACAGCAGTGGATATATGTCTACATAACATTACCACCCTCCCCGTGCTGGAAGCTAGTTTATTATAAAAACAGAAGACCTCTGGGCTTTGACTAGCGAACCCCCATACCTCAGTCTCTAGATGCAAAACTACATCAGCAGACAATCACAGCTCTTCTCCCTGGAAAGGTTTTCTCCAAGTGTCTCTAGTGCGGAAAAACCGCAATATTAAAAGCACACAAATTTCTCCATGGCAGCTGTACATAGTGTTATGTCTAGGTGCGAGGGACTGGCCAAATCAGCAAGAACAAGGAGACGCTGTTATTCGACCTTGTACATGTTGTGCAGTCTGAGACCAAATCGAACAGGAGAAAAGGTGAGAGACAGAGAATGCAGACAGCGCTAAAATAACTTGGCAAGAGCAGAGGTCGATAGAACAACGGCTCAGAGTAACGTGTGCAAAGAAAAGCAGCATGGCAGCCAGGCCTAAGACAACACAGAAAGGCAGGCCAGGAGGCCACAAACCACAAGACACCCTCCCCTGGACAGTCCATCGGCCAAGACAAAGGACGAAGACAGAGTTCAAAAGGACTGAGCAGGCCAGAAACGACCGTTGTGGGCGCAGCCTGAAGGAGAAAAAAAAAAATGTCTGTGGGGGGAAAAAAGCAAATGTTCACCCAGCGCGGCAATGCGCAGAGAGCGAGGGCCGTGTTAATCCACCAGGGTGTAAGTGCAGAAAAACGCCACACCTTCCAAGAGGACATCATTGGAATCGTCAAAAAACATAGACGCCATCCAGTCCAAAAGATCAAAGGAGCAGGAATGTTCCTCAGAGGAGGGAGCATTCAAAAGCAATGCGGGACAGCTTGCGTGATATTCAATATAACTTTGTTGTAGGAGATTCTGAGCAGCCGCCCAGATATCCCATTGTGCCAAAATCCCCAGTGCAGCCGCACGCGTCATACAGCCAGCAACGGAACAGTCCTGTTCATGGGCCTCTAAGGGACCCACCAACTGAACAAAATCCGGAACAGACAACGACGAATTGGAGAGGCAATAATCCATGGTCCAGGAGAAAGGACAGCGGATGCAAGACATCACAGGTTGCACGCAAGTGAAATACGCAAAGCGAAAAGAAAGTGTATATGACACACTCATTGTCGCCAATGGCAGAACGCCGAAACCAGCCAGGAGTCGCTCACGGAGCAGCTGGAGGCGTACGGGATCGAGAAGAGCCCATCGGGGAGCAGCCATTGCGCAGAAAACAGACCAACAGCAAGACACCAGCCGCCAAGGCGAGGATCAATGGGAAGCCACCAAAGACGCTGGAAAAAATAGAATGAATGAACGCCGGTATCACACCAAAAATAGTCTGGAAAGTGGACACCAGGCCGGACCCCACAACTTTAAAAAAGTGCACCAGACCCTCAGTGTTTGATGCGTTAAAAATACGATGAATTAACTCCCCGAAATGTTGGGGGAGGTTAGTGTTCAAAAGGGCCTGTATTTCACTGTGGGTACTCGCCACCTGGAGAATGAATGTCTCCCGGGCGGATGTGAGCATAACCTCCTCGTTCAATAATAGTGCCTTTATTCTGCTCAATTTATTGAAATCTGCCTCCATGGTAGGAATGGAAGGCCAAATAGAGTTATCAACGATGTCGTGAGGGGGAGGAAAGAGCACATTCTTGCAGCAGACAACTCTGTGCGAAACCGTGACAATATATGGAATGCCAGCCTGCAGGCCACAACAGTTCTCGTTATTCAATAGCAAATAGCTACCATTAGCAAGCAAAGTAAAGGTAGGAGAAATAGCAGGAGCGGGAATACCCTTCAGCACACAAGCAAGATTCGGAGCGGAAACGCTACAAGATCCGTGCAGCTTAATATGCTTACAAATAAGGGAGTGACCTACAGTTGAATCGCAGGACTCCCCCGTGAGAAAAACTTCCTTGCCGTCTCTAAGGCATTTATACATGAAAGGCAAGGACCAGAGTTCATGCAGGAAAGCACTACCCAAGGGCTGGTAACGGCCCACAGGATAATGTTTCATGCACGAGCTAAATTCAAACAAGGAAAAAGGTAAAGCGATAACCCCATGAACTAGCCACACAGCAGAATCTAGTTCCGCCACGGAGAATGGTAGAGGATCCACTTTCTCGATATGTAACAGAGTGTAAGATCGCATCTTTCATGGACATGAACTGCTGTTTATCAGTTAAATTAAAAGGCAGAAATAAGGCAGTGGTGTTCAAAAAATGCCAAGGAACTTTACCTAACTTAAGGGTCTGCAAAGTCCACGCAAACTGCATAACTGAACGCAATTGATTTTGACCATGGTACAATACAGAAACATCATCTTGTACAATATCAACAACAGAGGATACAATATTCTCTAATGTGTAAATGCGGGAAGACAGGGTATTAATACTATTGTCAACAACAGCAAGCACCTTTTCCAAATTAGCTTGGTCTATTTCCCGAAGACGGGAAGCAGCTTCCATTTGCGACAGCTTCCAGAGTTCATTATACGTCTCGTAAATGAATCTCTTCGGTCGGGGACCGCGAGGTCCCAGGATAAAGTCGGACAGATCAATATTGCCTGAAAGGAGGGACAAATGTAGTTTGACAGAGTCTAGGGACGAGTGCTGCAACCACTGTTTACATAATTTACCAACAGAATATGTGGTGACAGTACGGGAGTCAGAAAACCTCGGATCAGGCCTGTCCTGCCTGTAGCCAGGAACTGAGTCGTGAAAACGCAGTTGGCATGCATTAGATGATATGGGCCATACTAACCAGGGTGACTGAACCAGTGCAGAAACATTAAATGAATTGTTCTGAAACAGAGCCTGCAAAGTCGCAAGGGACATATTAAAACGCAAGCCAACATTGGGAGTGCTCGACAAGGACGGAATGGAGGGCGCGTTTAATTGTTTAGCGGTAGCTAAACCCCAACACGTAGTGTGATAGATGGAAGCATTCAGAAACATAATTTGGGCCGGGATAAGGCAAGCACGGTGCAAGGCCTCGGTGCCCTGCACCTGCCAAGTCTTTGAGCCCCAGATTGATTTTAAATCCACAGTGAACTTCCAGTACTCATAACCACCCACAGCTAAGGCACTCAAAAAGGAACCCGAATAAAGCAATTTGGTGTGGGTCAACATGATTTTCTGAGTTAATGGGGCATTCAATTTAAAATAATAGGACCCAGGTTTCGATCGATTGAAATCAGTGAAATAGGTAAATTTATTTCTAAGAGTCTGGGAGCTACCCGGTAAGGGGTTTGGGCAATGGTCCCATTGGGTGTAGGCAACAGAGCTACGTAGTGCACTCGGTTTATGGATAAAATGGTTGCCCCAATGCTGGTAGCAATACAAATCGGCATAATTCTCAGAATTCATATACAAATCCTCAGCATTAAAGGAAGCATAATATTTTAAATCAGCAAACAATGCTTCAACGGCATGCACATCCCAATCGTCAGAATGAATATTACTTTTTACTACATCACCCATTGAAACACGAAGGACATTAGGTACATTAATAATTTCTGTCGGCCCATGAATTTGAAAGTTTACCGCATCCCAAACGATGCCATCAGCAACTGGAAACGCTGAAATGTTCACAAATGTGTGGTCACGCTTCATGATGTGAGAGGAGGAATGTGGAGCCAAAGTTCCAGCAACACTGTTCACAGCAGAGCGTTCAGGTAAATAGTGACCATTGATGAGTAGAAAAAACACTGTGACAAAGCCAATGGACATGAACAAAAAAATCAAGAAAAGCACCAACCAGATGTAAGTCCAGGGTGGAACCAAAAAATTGTCTCTAAACCAGGATACAAAAATACTGAACTTGGACGGGACATTTGAAGAGGTGGAATCCGAGTCAAAGGAAAAACGTGTCGGGCTCAGTGGCGTTGTTGGTTGGTGTGCCACCGACTCTGTTGCGGGATAGGTATACTCGTTCTCGTCGATGCAGGGGGAGACATGGGGTTCGAATATATTTTCAGGCAAATCAACCATCTCAATTGCAACATCGTGACCGTTCGGGCAGGTGGGCCACGAACACATGTCCGATAAATGGCAGGACAAGAGACCGCTGGTGTAACACTATTCAGGATCTGCCAGATGTTGTAGCTTGACATTTTCCACTGAGATGTATCTGTTCTCCTTGCGACCAGGAAGCGGTGGTAAGATGACTGTACGTGTTCCCTTCAAGCCCAGAACTGGAACCGGTGCACGATAAGAGGGGCCAAATTCTTTTTTGTTCTCCACCTTCTCTCGAACCAGGTCACCAATCTTCGGAAGCCAGCCGGCAACCGGAATCTGCAACGCAGGGTCTGTGGCTGAAGGTAAATGTGCAATTGCAAGTGTGTCTCGGGCTTCTTGTAAGTCCTGTAACATAGTAGAATGGTTATCTACATCAAACTTGGCGGATTGCGCCGCCATGTCTAGACCATCAAGGTCAGGCACAAACATTCGTATGCCAAAGAGCATTTCGTATGGGGTCCGCCCACCCAGAGGTCTTCTAGGGAGATTATTAAGTGCACGCTGTACGGTATACAAGTGGGCCAGCCAGTTCCTGCCAGTACCTAGAACTCTAGCTGTCAAGGATTGCTTTAAGTCACGGTTCATTCGTTCAACGATAGAGTTGCCCTCAGGCCTATACGGAGACAAAAATGTCACCCGCACCCCCAATGAACCCATTGCGTCCTTGTAAGCCTTAGAGGCAAACGCCGGACCTTGGTCAGAATGGAAGGTGCCGCATGCGAAAATTCCCACATAGACACGCAAATCCCTGATGACATTTTGAGCGTCAGCACTACGTTGTGGCCAGACCCAGATGAACCGTGTGCACGAGTCCACTGCCACTAAGATATATTTATAGGCAGTGTCTGAAGAAAATGGACCGCAGTGATCCAAGTAAACACACCCAAAGGGTCTGTTCGAAATGCCGAGCGATGTCTGTGGTGGGCGGGTAACCGTGGAAGGCTTAATCTGTTGACAAACGTCACAAGAAAGCACATATGTACGGGTGTCTTTATATAAACCACGCCACCAGTAACGCTGCTGCAAGATGGAAACGGTCGCAGACACTCCAGCATGAGCCGAGGCCATGCCTTCGTGTGCTGCCGTAATCAAGGAAAGCCTGCGGTCCGCGTTGGGGATCAGCCGATCACCAACGTTTGGTATTGTTACATAAGGAGCCTGTTCGGGACCTAACTGATAAGAATATTTGGAAGGAAAACCCCTAGGGTAATTATCACCTTCCTTGGTTGCAGCAATAGCTGCCAAAATATCAGTATCAATTTTAGACATGGATCTAGTAACTGCTGCTACTGAACACGTGACTACTGCTGATCTGGCAGCTTCATCTGCCAGACTGTTACCAACAGCGTGTGCGCCCACCCGCTGATGGCCTAGGGTGTGAACCACCTGTGTGAGTGGCAGACGTTGTTGTAATTCTGCCACTCGAACCCAAAGCATTTTATGCTTGATTGTGCTGCCTTTAGCGTCTCTATAGTCGTTTTGCGACCAAAAGAACAGATTGTCATTGTAAGATTGAACACAGTAGTAAGAATCGCACACAATGAGAGTGGTCACATCAGGATTAACGAACTCAAGCGCAAGCACCAATGCGCGCAGCTCGGCCAATTGTGCGGTACTGTCCCCGAGTGTCTGAGTGTGCACTACAGTGGATTTGAACTCTCCGTTCACAAAAGTACCTGCCACAATAGCACATGCGGCTGAATAAGCATGCTTGGACCCCGTGGCCGGTTGTGCCGAACCATCGGTGTAGATCACACAGTCGTAATCCTCAAGCGGCAGTAAAGACAGAGGAGGAGGATGAACGAATTCATACTGTAAAAACTCCTGAGTCTGAAGGGAAGAATCGAAAATGAAAGTGACATCCGGAGATGTCAAAGATGTTGCCCATTGTATCCAACGGGGGTGCAAAGCTTTAGAGTTCGGTACACTTGCCTTTGTCATCGCCTCTAGGGCAGGATAGGGTGTTACCACCAGAATGCGTTTTCCCTGTGCCAGTGCGCGCTCCTTTAGAATCGCCATTTGCACTGCTGTTAAAACTTTCTCCACAGATGAAAAGCGCATTTCTGCGGAAGTGTACAGATGTGACTTGTATGCGATGGGTACTGTGTCACCTTCGTTAAAGGTTAAGTACGTGAAACCCACTGCCCCTGGAATTATTCTAATCACCAGGTTGGTGTGGTTGTCACGTTTCAAAAGGTATTTAGACTCAAGAAGGTCTGTCTGCAAAGACTGCAGAATGGAGGTATGCTCCGGAAGCCAACAAGACTTCGAAAAAGTAGGTTGTATCAAGGCATATAGTGGCTTGATACGCTGGGCGTATTCGGGAATATAAGTACGCCCGAAGTTCAGAAAACCCAGCAAAGACTGAAGTTTCTTCAGAGTAGTAGGAGGGCACAGAAGTGCACATTTCTCTAGGAAGTGGGGGGCTAAGCCCTTACCTTCATTGTTGAGCTCGTAGCCCAAGAACAAAACGGTAAATTCAGCAATATGAGATTTGGCAAAGTTAAATTTGTAACCTTGCACGCAAATTCAAGAATAATGCGGTCTACTCGGGACAGATGCGGGAACAATTCGTCGTCCGTCAGATAAATGTCATCGACGTACGAACATGCATCTGGATCAATGCCGTCTAACAAAGAGACAACACGGGCGGCGAATACGCCTGGACTGTTCTTATAGCCCATAGGTAAACGCCTAAATTTGAATAATTTACCACCGGAAGTAAAAGAGCTCCATTGGCCACTCTCCGGGGCTAAGTTGTGCGTGTAGAATCCATTTGAGAGGTCAAGTGTCGTTTTATATTTTTTACGAACAAGACTGTCTACAAGCGCAGAACTGTGGGTATTTTGCACCGCAAAGGTCCGACAATGAGAGTTCAAATGCCGGTAATCCAAAACTAAGCGGTACGATCCATCGGGTTTAGAAACCGCGAAAAGGGGATTGTTCATAGGTGATACGCAGGTTTCGATTACTCCCTGATATTCCAACTGAGTCAGAATTTCGGAAACAGGGCCTTTGGCCTCACGTTTTATGGGATATTGGGGTTGTGGCTGCGGTAGTGACCGCAAAGGTATTTCATGGGGGGGAGATTCCTCATCCCAACCCACGTGGTTGCGGTATAACGCAGGGGCCAGGGACACAGCCCATTCTGCTGCTAGAGCCTCCGCTTTGTCCTTTGGGACATGTCGAGAAAAGCTCGGAAGGATTACCTCCTCCCCTTTGCGCGCATCAAGAATGAATGGGGGTGGCCAATCCACCTCCGCCAACAAAATGTCGTAAGAAGAGGTTAGATTTTCCTCAAAAATCCCTTTAATTATACGCTGTATATCACCTTCGATTTGAATGACAATATTATAAAGTCTGTCAGGGGGTGCCACTCTGGTGTCAGCTGTCTCGACAGTAATGAATGTTTCAGTTGCTGTCGCCTCCATATGAGGACGGAGCGCCTCCCGCACTATGGTAACTTCCGCGGCGCTGTCTAGGAGGGTTACTGCCCACGTCCAATTCAGGAGCCTCGTTCTCACCGTCTCTGGCATATTTCGCTGTTACAGTGGCAACTTTCTTCTTCTGAAATTGTGGTCGAGAACATTGAAAGTCTTCTGCTTTCCCTCTGACTTATTGTCGAGGTTTGTCTCGTCCCTGGGGAGCCTCGCGGCCCCTTCCTCTATCCTGGCGGTCTCCTCCACCGGCCTGTGAAGATGTCTGTGCCTGTGAAGAACGAGGAGAACGCGTATCAGGGACTTGAAACCTATCCGGTGATTTAATTCTCGCCCTATCGCGTAAATCATAAGTGCGTTCAGAAGAGACTGAAACCGGGGATGCGCCTCTCGAACCCGGCTTCTTTTGTTGCTTACCCTGTTTTTTCAGCCTCCAGCTCTTTTTAGTGAAGACTGGTCTCTCATCTTTCTCAGATTGAGGTTTGGATTGTTATTGTTGTTGCGATTATGTTTGCTGTTTTGCAAAAGGCTTATTGCCCAGGCTATTTCTGCCAATAGTTTTGTAAGCCTGGGTAATAATTTTCGGTAATTCGCGAGGCTTGTCCAATTCTGGGACCAAAGCCAAAGCATTCGCTACTTGAAAGTTCACTGCATCGCCCTTGACATTCGCAAGGATCAACTCAGCTACTACGTTAAACACTCCCACCAGTCTCATCCCTAATTCCACAGCCGCTTCAGGGCCATGTTCATCTTGTACTTTTTTAATTACCGAGGGGAGAACTGTCATGGAAGGAGTACCAAAACACTTGGAATATACTGCTGCGAACACCTTACCCCCGTTGTCGCATGCTGTCAACTCGGGAATTAAGTCTTTTGGCAAACTAATCGTAAGAATGCAGTGTTTATCCACCGGGGTTGTATGTGGAAAAACTGCCTCCAACTGGTCAAATTTTTCTGCAAGCCAATAAGGAAAGTCATCCTTATGTCTGTGGACGTTTGCCCATCACCGAGTTCACCATGACAGGACTTATGGTCACTCCGCCTGCACCAGCTGGTTGGCCGGCAACTCCAGGAGCGGCTCCATGGATGCTGCCTGTAACATATCGCACTAAGGCTCGATGCACTCGCACCAAAGCCGAATACATGTTGCGTAGTTCCGCGACTGGTATATTCATATAACGCGGATGTGGGGTGTACCCGGCCAAAACAGGCCAAGTGGCCCCCTCAATAGATAAGGGGCCTAAACGAACCGTGGTAGTCGGTTGTGGGAGGGCGCCATCAAACCAAACACGGTGCTGCCAAGCCGTGAGCGGTACTTCAAGATTAGTATAAGGTCGATAGACAGCAGGAACAGCAGTGGGTTCATATTCATGGAACAGATTATCGGTCCCATCCACCGCTGGAAAAGTGATCCAAGAGTAGAACACCTCAAAGTGGAAAGCCGGGTCGGCTTGAACCACAAAGACTAGTTCGACTCCTGTGTCTGGCACTCCATACACCCGTAAGTGATCCCGGAGTGCTGTGCGGCTATGCGCCGCTATGTCTATACCCGCCATTACGAACGGGATAAATCGACAACCTAACAGTAGGCAGCACAATAAAGGGTTTTAATTAAGAAACCTTTTTTAATAACTTCAAGCTTGAAAGAACTTACAAAAACTTCAATATAGGAGGTATCACCGTCACACACGCTTCCGGAAGCGTACGTGAGGGGGTTGTGGACAAGCACAAGTACTACTCAAGCGTCTCGCAGATAAGCTGCCCCACACGTTGGTCGCGCCATGTCGTAGGGATTCTGCACACACAGAGCTATGCACAGGATAATAGGACCTCGGAATATAGTGGTGAGCCAACAATAAACCTTAGCGCCTAAAACCCCAACCCAACTAGCCTTAGCGTCCCATTAGCAACAATGTACCAATGATTGGACAACCCAGAACACGGTACCTCTCTCTCTCAGGACTCACAGAGGCAAGAACACTCTTTCGTCACTCACTCGTACCTGTCCACAACGTGCGTAAGAAGAGACACAGTATAGGTTAAAATGTTTATTTCAACTTACGTGCTCTAAGGTACAGTACACGTGTCAGTACTATTAGCATAATGCATAAGAATAATATAATCAGCATGGTTACAACTCCATAGAATACAAACGGGGAAAGCATCTCATAAAGCAGTGGATATATGTCTACATAACATTACCACCCTCTCCGTGCTGGAAGCTAGTTTATTATAAAAACAGAAGACCTCTGGGCTTTGACTAGCGAACCCCCATACCTCAGTCTCTAGATGCAAAACTGCATCAGCAGACAATCACAGCTCTTCTCCCTGGAAAGGTTTTCTCCAAGTGTCTCTAGTGCGGAAAAACCACAATATTAAAAGCACACAAATTTCTCCATGGCAGCTGTACATAGTGTTATGTCTAGGTGCGAGAAACTGGCCAAATCAGCAAGAACAAGGAGACGCTGTTATTCGACCTTGTACATGTTGTGCAGTCTGAGACCAAATCGAACAGGAGAAAAGGTGAGAGACAGAGAATGCAGACAGCGCTAAAATAACTTGGCAAGAGCAGAGGTCGATAGAACAACGGCTCAGAGTAACGTGTGCAAAGAAAAGCAGCATGGCAGCCAGGCCTAAGACAACACAGAAAGGCAGGCCAGGAGGCCACAAACCACAAGACACTAGGACTATCAGTCTGGCCGTACATTCCTTCTTATGTCCCGCCATAAGTGAGAGTCCCTGCCCCTCGATCACTGCTCCGAAGGCCCCCCATAGTATAGCACTGGATTGAACTGAGTGTGTGTTTTCTGTAAAGAAGTGATTGACCCCCTCCATAAGAGTAGCCCGGATCTGTGGGACCTTCAGACTCCACGGGTTGATTGAGAGGGTGAGGCGGGAGCATTCTCGGGGTATTGCAAGCTGTGTGAATAGTGGGGAGTGGTCGGAGATACCACGGGCCATGAGGGTGGCTACCCTAAAATAGGGGAGATCGGCTGTGTGCGTGAAAAGGTGGTCAATGCGAAATTGGCTTCCATGGGCCCCGGAGTGGAAGGTAAAGCCTTGTGTGAGGGGATTGAAATGACGCCAGAGATCCACAAGGCCGGGCGCCTCAAGTAAGTCCAAGAGAGCGGATGTGCTGGGGCCGTCCGGTCGAGGAGGCCGTCGGTCCACGGTGCCATCCACTGCTAGGTTAAAATCTCCTCCCATCACCAGTGAGCCAGTTGGAAGTCCCAATAGTAGCTTACCCAGGTCTGATAGAGTGGCTGCCTTGAGAGTAGGGGGGACGTATACAGAGACAATATTAAAGCCATATATCTGCCCAAGTCATCGGTCCATACCTTGTTCGGAAAAAAGTGGCATTGTTTACGAACAAGAATGCCCACCCCTCTGGAACTGGAGGTGAACCCGGAGTGTGCTGCCAGTCTGTAACCCCAGCGATCGAGTGCCTTGCAGCTGTTACCCTGGAGGTGTGTTTCCTGAAGGAGTGCGCTATCAGGAGCATGTCATTTTAGATAGTGAAGAACCACCCCCTGCTTCAGTTTGTCCCCAACCCATTAACATTCCACGTTATGATGCGGAGAGATCTCGCTTTGTTGGCAGACATGTTGTATACGAGTGGCTGATTAGTTCATCAGGCCATGGTTCCCGTGTGTACTGTATTGCAGAGTGTATAAGATCTGCGCAACCGTGTAGCCCCGTGTATGTTTCAGAAAGTGCGACATTTCCGGCACAAAAGAGAAAATTGAACAAATCAAACTAATCCCCCTGACCCCAACTCCCCAGTCCCCCCTCCCTGTCTGCCTGCATGACGGGCACTGAACCACCCGCCACCCCAACTTGCAGAGTGCCTATCGCCTACCCTCAACAGTGTTAGGAACGTGACCAAACCCCACTCCCTGAGGCAATAGTGCAAATAAAGACAAATACCCCCCAACAATCGGCCCGGCAATATAACAGTAGGACCAGTGAAAGGATACAGTACATAAAATCAGAATAACAAAATCACCCCCGCTGGAGGTGGGTAAGTTGACAGGACTAAGGTAAATAGTTCCGTATCGTGGTAAGATAAGGAAGGTAAATAGGTAGAAAAATGAGCGTCCTCAGTTCAGCGAGAGTCATCTCAGACAGGCCTACCATCCAGAGTCTTGATACAACAGTGCAAAGTATCTAGGCCTCATCCAATTGGTTCCTGTGTCATTGAGCCGCCGCTCGGAGGGGACACTGTCCGCGGACTCGACCGTCCGTTGTTGCCATCGTTGTCAGCTGGTTTGCGACGACGTTTGTCAACTGTTCTGGAGCCATCGAGCCAGTCCCAAGCATCTTCCGGCCTAGTAAAGAACCACACCTTCCCCTCCGACTCCACTCGTAGCTTGGCGGGAAACAACATGGCGTATTTGATGTTTTGGTCTCGCAGTGCCAGCTTAACGTCCAGGAAGCTACGACGTTGTTTCTGGACCCGCAGGGTGAAGTCTGGGAAAAGGGTGACCTTGCTGTTGTCAATAGCTAGTGGGGGGCCGTCCGTGCCATTTGTAGAATTATGTCTCTGTCACGGTAGTTAAAGACTCATGCCAGCAAGGGTCGGGGCGGCGCGCCCGGGTTGGACCTGCCGCCTGGGACTTGATGTGCACGTTCAATAGAGAAATATTGAGAGAGCCCCTTCGGTTGCAATTGTTTGAGAATTAAGTCTTTGACAAAGAGGTCTGCTGCAGGCCCCTCAGCACATTCAGGCACCCCCAAAATGCGGATATTGTGGCGCCGCATACGACCTTCATAATCGTCGAGTTGTAATGCCATGGCTTCTTGGGTTGCATGTAGTTGTGCCACCTGGCGTTTGAGGAGATCAGTATCTGTGGAAAGGTCTTTGGTGGTGACTTCAACTTCATGGATACGTTCCGCCATTTTCTTCATGTCTGCTCTCATCAGGGAGGCCTCCGAAGCAACGGTATCAATTCGGCCCTCCAGGGAGGTGCGCACTGCTGTTATTGCAGCGAGAACATCCTGTAATGTGGGCTCTGGTTGCTTCCCACTGGCGTCAAGGCTGCTACGTTTCTCGTCTTGGCTCTTCCATGCGAATTTGTCAAGTTTGGCCTGGAGCGCCCCTCGACCGCTGCGATTGCCAGCCATGATGGCGTGGTGGTGGTGATATAACGCAGCGGAGGGCCGGGGCCGTACGAGCTACTCGCCGCCGCCTGCTTGCGAGAAAAAACCCCACAACAGCCTGTCGGTTTTCACCCAGGTGGACCCGGATCCTGGAGTATCGTCGATGCAGTGGGGGGGGGGACTCAACCAAGGAGGATAGACAAAGGGGCAGCTCCACCAAACGAAGATGGGGCCGCGCCTCCAAGTCAGACCATCAACACGGGTTGCCGATGTACGGCGTGGCCCGGGCCGGCCCGCAGGGCAGGATGCTGCAGGGTTCAGGTGTACAGCCCTTGCAACAGGGTGTGAGCTGGCGCATCCGGATACAACGGTATCCCGGGGGCTCTGATGGTCCGTGGGGCACTCCGGCTGCCGAGCTGATCTGTGTAGGGCCTGCGGGAGGGCAGCTCACTCACCGGTCGCACACCGGTAGCGTCAGTTGTCATGTGGCTCTCCTGGTGCACCTGCAGTCAACAGGCCCCAACCAAAGCCGTGGCATAGAGTAGAAGCGCGCTGCCGGATAGAGGCCCAGCACGCTCGGCGCCCTTAGTTCCGCCGCTGCGCCGCCACAGCCACTCAGCCGCCCAGGCGCCGCCAAACATGGTGATTTTCGCCGCAGCAGTCGCTCTCGACACCAGGATCAAACGAGCTCCTCAACGACAAATTATGGCTGGGGCAAGTCTATATGTTACAGATTTATCGGGAGTGGCGCTACGGAGCGAAGCTACCGTGCGGCCATTTCCCTTGGAAGTTGGCCACGCCCCCTTCCCAGACCATTTTGAGCCCCGGGGACTCCATCCCCCAGGGCCTGATCCTTTTTTTAAAATTTCTTATTAAAAAAACAGAAGGGGCCCCCCTTCCGGGCCTATTTCAGCCCCGGGGACCCTATCTCCCGGGGTATGACCGTTATTTTTTATTTATTTTTCACATGGAAGGGGGGCCTATTTTGGCCCCGGGACCCCATCCCCCAGGGTAGGCCTTCAACATTTTATTTTTTTTAAATGGGGAGGGGAGCTAGCGTGGCCCCCCTCCCCCGGCCGATATTGCCCGGGGACCCCGTTCCCCGGGGCATGGCCAGCTCGTTGGGGACCGCGGGTGAGCCTCAAGGCCCCTGAGGTCCCTGCTGCCTTTCCACCTCCTGCGGGAGCCGACATTGTTTTTGGACAGAGGGAGCTGCCAACATGCAGCTCCCTCTGTCCAAAAGCAATTCTGCTCTGCTTCATGGAAGTGAGAGCATTTTTAATACTCTTGCTTCCATGAAGCGGGCCAGAGTTCGCTATGGCTTGGCGGGAGCGGTGCTCTCGCCAAGCCATAGCAAACTACAATGTCTCGGGGGTGGGCACCCCAGGACATTGCTGGAGCCGGCACTGGGGGTTGGCGGTCCCCAGGGCCATGGAGGGCTCCTGGAGGGAGGCCACGCGGCCCCCCTCCCATCTTCTGCTGCTGGTGGGGCGATGACGTCCGCTTGCCTCCTGAGGGCTTTAGGACTAAATGTGAACTTCTTCCTCAAAGCAGCAGTGCGCCTGGAGGCCCGTTTGCAGAGAGGTGGAGAAAGGGGGCATGGCCTCTGACCACCTCTCACCAATCCAGCTGTATGGGCCTTAATGGAGGTAACAGGAGGGTTAGTTGGCCTCAAAGGACCCTCAATAGCAAAGGGAACTTCATCCCCTACTAGTAGTGCGCCTGTAGGTGCATTTGCATACTGGTGGAGAAAGGGGGTGTGGCCTTCTATCAGTTCACAGCTATCCTGTTGTATGGGACATACTGGAGGTAATAGAAGGGGGAGTTGCCCTTCAACGATTCAGATTTCAGCACCCATGGCTGGCTGCCCGCTACACGAGACTCCTCCTCTTCCGCAGTTAGTGTGTCGGCTGCAGTGTGTAGGTGTGTCGCGCGAATACATGCACACTGAAGTCCCCGCAAATGCAGGCACACCGCGGTCTAGGGTAGGGACGATACAGGATGGTACTGTATGCTGCTGACACATTACCTATTCCTGTGGAAGAGGAAGAGTCTCGTGTAGCAGGCAGTGAGCCGTGGGTGCCGAAACCTGAATCGGAGCCGCTGAATCCAGCATCAGTACCCAGACTGCTCTTTGACCATTTGGCTGCCATAGTCAGTTGCCGCACCCCGCAGACCCAATCAAGCTTCGGCGGGCCGGCCGGCTAGCAGGACCAGCAGCAGTAACGGCTGAGGTGCCTGGCGGCCCCTGCAGCTCCACGCTGCGACAATTGGGCCATTCCTCTCTTCAGGCCTAGACGAAGCAATTGGATGACGTATTCAAGACTGGCCTGATAACATTAAGCTGCAAATGAAGGATATTCTTCAAGACGATAATATGATCTTTATATTGCAATTAGACGATCAACAGATGTCAGTAGGTTAGCACAATTATTGTTTTTTATACGTTTCATTCATACTGACAGAATTATGGAGCAATTCTTGTGTTGCCTAGAACTTCCAATGAGAACTAGAGGTGAAGATATATTTGAAACTTTAGGGGGCATATGTACAAGCCCAGTCGCCTATATTGACGTTGTGGTGGCAATAGGGGCTGCGCCTTATGTACAAGGCAGCGCTAAGCCACATAACGTGGCTTAACGCTGCCTTGTACATAAGGCACCCTTTCACACTATGGTTAGCGTGAAAGGGGCGTGCAGTGAGTGTTGTGATGGGTGTTCCACAGCAACACCCATTGTATTTGACGCTGCCACTATCTACAAGAGTGGTGTACATAGGAGGCAGTGCCAATATTAAGACCAGGAAAATCCTGGTCTTAAGTTGGTGAAACGAGGAGAAATGCATTATTTCTCCTCGTTTTTGCTTTTTCCATGTGTGCTGCTTTGTGCAGCACACATGGAAAAAGCAAATGCCATTGTTTGTTTATGTGTAGGAAGGTGTCCCTTCCTGTACATAAACAAACCTTTTAAAAATGCAATTTTGTAACGTTCATGTGTGCTGCATGAAACAGCTCACATGAAAGTTACAAAATGGCATTTTAGGATTGTTTATGTGCAGGAAGGGACACCTTCCTATACATAACCATAATAAGTTGTTTAGTTGCCATCGCAGGGGGAAACGCAAGGCTGCACCACATTCTTGTAAATATGGTGCAGCCTTGCGTTTCAGAAGTGGCGGAGCGTGTCGTAAAGCCAAGGAGGCTAACGACACGCTCCGCCACTTCCTAGTACATATCCCCCTGGATTTCTTCATGAAGGAAAATAATTTGCATTGGTTAAATTGTGTAGGAAAATGCATGGATGGTGAACTCTCAATAGTTTGCTCAACAAAAGGTTTTATAGCTTTAGCAAAGAAAGAGAATGAAAATATTATAATTACTCATTGCTTTTTACATCGCAAAGCACTAGTCGCGCAAACCATTGGAAATTAATTATGAAAAGTTATTGACAAAGAGGTTCAAATGGTCAATTACATTAATGGCAGACCTCCTAAATCAAGAATATTTCCTCATATTTGTGAACAAATGGGGCCAGGTTTAAAAGGCTCCTACCACACACAGACGTTCGTTGGCTCTCAAGAGGTCGAGTACTTTGTCGTGTATACGAATTGAGGGAAATAATGCTAACACTATTTGTGGAAAATCAGCAACACGAATTCTGCGATCTAATTCAAACCAAACTTTGATGCACAAAATTGGCATATCTTGCTGACATATTTGAACATTTGAATAAAATTAACACCAGTGTGCAAGGAAAAGGAGAAAATATCTTAACAGGTATAGATAAAATGTGTGCTATGAGAGACAAAATAGCAATTTGGAAAAGAAAAGTGAAAGAAGGTAATTTTAAAATGTTTTCCAATCTGCTGAGTGCGAGCTGAAATGTGCTATCAGCCCGCTGATTGTTGACCATTTTACATTGTTTGGAGAGAAAGTTTATCATCACTTCCCAAATGTTGAAATCTAAGCCTGTGATTGGACCACAAAATCCATTTCTTTCAACTGACACTGGGAACTTATCACTTATTGAAGAAGAAGAAGAATTAGCTGAAATAAAAAATGATCGAAGTATGTTAATGATGTATGAAGAGGGTGACTTAGACACCTTTTGGTTTTGTGTTTCAAAAATACATCCAAACATAGGTAAAAAAGCGTTAATAATTCTTCTGCAGTTTTCTACTAAATACATTTGGGAAGGCTCCTTTTCAACGAAGATAAACTTATAGACACTGAAACGTGGAAGCTTGAAAATACTTGATGACAAAATGCGAGTGTCTTTATCTAATACTCCACTAAATATTGAACAGCTGTGTTCATCCTATCAACCTCATACATCTCATTAAAATAGTAGATAGTTGTGGTTTTATTAAAAAAAAAATTCTTGCACATATGTAAATATTGTTACCCATAAATGACAACTGTCTTGGAAATGTATGTTATTATCCTACAAATCATATATTTAAGAAAATATACAATACATGAAAGGTTTTCGTGAGATATGTTGTGCCCCTATACATTTCGTTATTACAATTAATGACAAATTTTATTTATTTGTCTGTATCTCTTATATGCGGTTAGTTTAACCTCTGGTTTGCTAGTAAAACTGAATTACTGTGTCACAAAATAATGTATGTCTAAAAAGTGTGTCACCAACATGAAAAGTTTTGAAAGCTCTGCCTTAATGGGTCAATTTCAGGTGTCTGCAAGAACTCCAACCACTAGACACACAGCGTGCTCCAGCCCCCAACATCTGATAATAAACAAAGATGGGGTACACTAGTCAAACAGCTCGACAGTGTGGGGATATAGCACTGAACAAAATTTATTAAAAAAATTATTCTTTCCAAAGACATGTGTACACTGAATGTGTCTGTGGCATGCATGTGTATATTTATGTAGATTTAAAAGTATGCATCAATTTAGACAAGGAAGTATGTGCACATGCATGCCTTTCTGTATATAAGTAAAATGTGCATTTTGTTATGCATACATGTACATACCCTTTATACATCTAAGTGTAAATGTATTTATACATACATAAATGTATTCCTATAGGTATCTATACATGTGCATGGCTTTTTTGAAACTTCATGCTTAAATCAGAATTGATCAGAGTACAAACGAAACACTTCTGCTGTAGTTATCAGGGACCATGCAAATAATCCTTGAGTATTGCTTGAGTATTTTTATAAAATACACCATTTTACCCTGTGTTTTTACAAAAAGATCTTTAGGTTTGTATCCAGCATGCACTCCTTGATCAGGTTGAGCTAACACTGACATGCTGCACTTTTGGTGGCCACTTTACGCCCCTCCACTTTCGAATTTCACCAGCTGACACTGGTCTATACTATCTTCTGGGGTGAAAATAGTCATCTTACATATGTAGTTCCCAGTCCTTGTTTATTCTTGAGAAGTTGGTTAGGAGCATCAGGTCAACGCTTCCTTTGTGCATTCGGGCGTTGCTGAGTAAGCCATCGTCTCTTCTCCCTGTCCACCGCAGCAGTTTCAGAGGACCCTCCTGTGTTCTCACCCGTGTGCTGGTCTTCTGAATTACCCAATACATTTTTGCCGCCTCTGAGTAATCCGCCACATGGCTGGTTTTATTTTGAAACTCAAAGGCTAGACCGAAGGGAAATGTCCAACGATATTTGATATGATCTTGTCATAGCTTATTAGTAATGGGACATAACAGAAGACGTTGAGCCAGCGTGGCGGGGGCAACATCTTGAAAGAGTGAGCATGTGGAGCCCTGGAAGGAATTGTTATCAGCTTTCTGAGCCGCATGAATGGAGTGCAGCTTCACCGAAATATCTCGCAGCCGTCTTCCACTATCCTGCGCGGGAGGTCCCACTCTGTGGACTCTGTCAATCTTGATCTTCAGCTGTTTATCCCCAGTAGTTCCGAGAACAAGCCTATCACAAAAGCCTCTAAATCAGGACCCTCCGCTCCTTCTGCCAGATTTCAAATACATTTATTGTCGCTCCGAGACCTATTTTTAAGGTATTCGCACTTCAAGATTGAGGCTTGTATGTGGAGAAGTTTCGTAGCGTTCTCCACCCGACCATTGCGCCCATCAACATCTTGTATCTTAGTTTTCAGGTCTAGTACAAGGGTGCCCACTGAATTGGCATCCTGCTGAAGAGCGGTCAGTTTGCTGTTAATGTCAGACCTGAGAGCCTCTAAGGAGGAGGTCAAATCCATCTTCAGCTCTTCTCTTAGTTCCCGCTTGAAGTCTTGCAGAGAGGCGAGCAGGTCCTCCTTCATGAGCGCCATGTTGTTGTCAGTGCTTGCCACAAGCAGGGGGGGTCCTGTCTTTCCGATGGCGCAAAGTAGCTCGAAACCTTATTAGCCTGGGTTTTCTTAGGCGGCATAAAGGCTGTAGTCTGGTGGAGATGGGCACTAAAAAGTGCCCTCTGTGTTGATTAGACTGGGGAGTCTTGACGCAGTGAGATTCAGTCCCCAGCTAGTGACTAGAGATGTGAGGTTGGGTCGATATGCCTGCCTGAAGCCTTGAGGGGGGTCAAGTCACTCTTCCCCTCTCCAAAAGGATGCCAGGTCCCCAGCAACTGGTCTGTGGCAGAGCGGGCCCCAGTAGAGTATTAGGCTGCTGTGGCTGCCCAGGTGACCAGTTTCAATGGAGCCTTCAAATACCGTGGGTGCCATCTCTCATCATGTCACACAGACGCCCATGTGGTGACAACACTGGCCCAGTTTGTTAATTGTGCTGTGTGCAGCATGTCTAGGTTGTGCCTCTCTACATGTCACCTTAAGTGTATCGAAGTTTCTACCTTGTGTGTAGGGGGCCTGCCTCTCTGGACTACTGTTCATCCCTCCTCACAAGTGATATCCGAGACCTCCATCAGTCCCCTCTGATGCCCAGCCACACCATAGGTGGATGCTGCACAGTGGCTCCCTCTCTGTCCCAGTCGACGTCACGTCACTGTGTCGCCATGTTAAAGTCAGGCCGCTTCCTTCCCAGCTACAAAGGCATTGCTGCAGCCGGAGAATCCAGCTCCGCTCCTCTGCCCAACCACCACACTGTATAACACCAGCGCTCCTCTCTCTGAGCCTCTAATTGGCACTGACCGGGTGTCCCGCTGCAAGGTGGCTCTATCTCCATCCCACTTGGCGGCATGTCGTGGCTCTGCCATGTTGAAGTCAGGCATCGGCCTCCCCAGTCATGTGCGCACTGTTGCAGCCTGGGGACTTATAGCCACCTCTCCGTCTCCACACCGCCCCACCTGCCACCGGTGTTCGATCCTCTCAGCCCCTACAGCACCAGCATCACCAGGGTATCCCCCTGCGAAGTCGGTAAGTCCCCAAGGATCGATTGGGGGTTGTCTCCATGCCAGCAGGCTGATATGTACTTAAATGCAGGCATTGTTGTCCCCAGGAGGCCCCACACTCCATCGTTGTTGTTTCACTGCTTACGGGGTCTCGCCGGTGTTTGTAGGTGCGGGGTGGTTCTCAGCTCGGTCCGGGTCCGGGGTAGGCCCTCTGGGTTGCTCACTCTGCTGCCACTCACTCCTGAGCCAATATCAATCACTCACCATCGGCACTATCTAGGGGGTCAAGGATCTCCCCATGTATCATTTCCGGTTCCTACAGCAGCCAGGAGTGCATTTCTAATCATCAGGAACTACTATCGGGACACTTTCCTTAACTTGCTTTCATATTGCAGCAGAGCCCTCGTGGATCACGTCCACTCAGCCATCTTGGCTGGCCAAGCTCCCTGCTCTATTTTTTTACGCAAAATACATCCTTGCAACAATTTTTGGAAACAAGGGTTTATTTTTTTTATATATGAAAATAGCTCTAAATGCCCATTGCACCTCGTTGTGGAATGCCACAGAATCTCACTGAATTTTCATGGAATTCCGCAAAATTCTGCTGAATCAAATTCACCATTTCTTCCCACTTCTAACTCAAAGGACATCATTGATGACTTCACTGATGACATAATTCACGCTGTTTTTGTACACATTACGCTATAAACTAGTATGGCACTAAAGGCCATATTAGCTTATAGCGTAAGTGCAAAATTGCTCAGCATAACATAAAGCATCATTAATGCCAATACAGATATAACTCTCTGAGGTGTAGCAAGCATGTGTTAAGTGCAACAATGACCCTATACCATACACTTCAGCGATAGCCTAGTTCATATTAAAAATCAAATCTCACAGTCACCTAACCTACGCTGAGAAATTAAGTTGATATGAGTAGAAAAGTGGGTGTTTACTCTATGGAGAGAGTTTACTCAGTACCACTCTATTTTCAGACAGTAAAAGTCTCATGAGAAATACACAGTCTATTAAAAAAATATCTATTTTGAACATAAGACACTCTATGCAACACCTGTCAAAAAAGACACTATTTGCTTAAAATAACTAAAGTCTGAAGGTGCTAAAGGTCATACTACCTGCAGCCTTCATATTGTAGTGAAAACGTTACAGATAGCCCATCTTTTGAAGCTAAACAAGCATGTGTACACAGGTTAGTACCTGGTGCACACAGTCTTCTGTTATGTTTAAATTGTCATGCTATGACGATTCTAGCTAAAAACTCTAGACTGCTTACAATACTTAGTATCTCCTATGTAAAATCTTTGCCCGTCAACTGTCATCTGCACTCCGAGTTACTCTTCAATACAAAGATTTATAACTGCATTTTTATTGAAGTAAGTGTGGGAATGCTGGGTAGCAGGAGTTTTGTGGATCCCTGCAGATTCCAAAAGTTTACTTCAGGGAAGTGCAAGCAAAATGTTTGATTTTATGCAAAGTTTGAAGTTTGTAGGGCAAAGTGGGCAAGAAACAATTGTGGGTTCAATGTGAGGCACACCTCTTTGGAATCCCCTGGTTGTCTAGTTTTTGGGAATGTCTGGGTTTGGTAGGTTTCCCTGGGTGACTTCCAAACCCAGCCCCAAATATCAAAGGTACCCCATTGCCAAATCAAGTCATTTTTTTACAGGCAATGTTGATGTTCCCACATTGCAGTTTGAGCACTCCTCTTTTGTGGGCGCTAGGCCCACCCACACAAGTGAGGTACCAATTTTATCAGGGGACATGGGGAAACACTGGGTGATATTTGTGGCTCTCCACAGATTCCAAACTTTACATCGCAGAAATTTGAGAATAATGTGTGTTTTTAGACAACGTTTGTGGTTTGGCAAGGACTTCTGGGTAAAACAAAATCCTGATGACAGCCACACAAGTCATGCCACCCTGGACTCCCGTGGTTGTCAAGTTTTCAGAAATGTGCAGGTTTGGGAGGCTTCCCTAGGTGCTGGCTGAGCTAGGGCCCAAATTCAGCAGGTACGAACACTTCAGTAAAGGGTAGGTTTTTGAGTGGTAAAATTTGATCTGTCTATGTTTTGTTTTGGGCCATTCTTTGTCATAGGCACTAGGCTCACCACACAAGTGCCAGCTTATTTTTACTGAGATACTTAGGGGACTGCAGGTTAGTAGGAAATGTGTTGCTCCCCACAGATTCCAGAACTTTCTTCACAGAAAATGTGTGTTTTTAGACAAGGTTCGGGGGTGGCAAGGGCTTCTGGGTAACAAAAAACAGGTGAGAAGCAAGTAAGTCATGCCATCCATGAGTCCCTTGGGCATCTAGTTTTCAGAAATGTACAGGTTTACGGTTTAGTAGGTTTCCCTGGGTGCTGGCTGATCTAGGGCCAAAAGTCTGCAGCCTCTAGCATTGAAGAACATTGTTTTTTTTATGGGTGGAAAAGTTTGATCTTTTCACATTGTGTTTTGTCCTTTTCCTATCATGGGCACTAGGCCCTCCCACACAAGTGAGGTGCCATTTTTATAGAGAGACTTAAGGAAACGCTGGTTGGTAGGAGATCTGTGGCTCCCCGCAGATTCCAGAACTTACCCTCATAGAATTATGAGGAAGATGTGTGATTCTAGGCATAGTTTGAGGTTTGCAAGAGCTTCTGAGTAATAAAACCTAGTTAGGTCCACACATATCACACCACCTTGAACACCCTCAAGTGTCTAATTTTCAGAAATGTCTTGGAATGGTACATTTTCCTGAGTGGCAGCTGAGCTAAGGCACAAAATCCTCAGCTAATCACGTTGCAACAAAAAGCATGGATTTTGCTGGGTACAATATGATGTCTCCAGGTCGCGTTTTAGGGTGTATTGTGTAGCAGGCGCTAGGCCCAGCCACACAAGTGAGTTACCATTTATATCAGGAGATGAATGGGAACACAGAATACTAGTACATTTGTTGTTACAAATTAGGGGTGGGAGAAGAATTCCGCTCCGCCGTCGGAGTTTGGAGATTTTTGCCCACTCCGCTCAGAGTTCTGAAAAAGCACGCGAAGCAACGCAGAGCGGAGTTTTTTTCTCTTGAGTAGCTTACCAACGTTAAGCTGGCGAGCGCTCGCAAGAAAGAATTACATGCTTGACCTCCTCTCGGTGAGATTTCTCAATGCGGGCGGTTGGGGCAAGTCGTGACCGCTCGTGTTGAGAAATCTAATGCTCGCATTGAGGAAGTTGCCACTCGAGTAGAATGTCTACTAGAAAGGCAGAAAGCAGTGCAGTTTGCGCTAATTTTACAGCGCAGGCCAAAATTCTGGTGCTAAAAATCAGTGTGAGCATCACAACTTAACAGACTCTGCCGCTCGCGGAACTCTGTGGAGCGCAGCTAAGTTTTTCTGGCACTTCGCAGAGTTCCGCGGAGTAAAACTCTGCAAACTCAACCCAGGCCTATTACCTATTAGATTTCTCTGCATTTGTACCTTTCAAGTGTAAGCCAGTGTGCAAGAAAGAAGACATTTTGAAACATGCCTCCTGCGTTCACATGCTAGCCCCCTCGTTCACATGCTAGCCCCCTGAATCACATGCTAACATGGGTACCCATATATTTAGAGATGTACGAATAACCACTGCTCCTAAACCTCAGTATACAATGCACATTTCAGAAGTTCCTAGGTTTTCTTTGTACCCATTTTTCACTCTATATTTTTCCATATGGATTGCTCTATGCCTGGTACACAATGAAGAAACCATTGCAAGTTGTAGCTCAGTTGTTGGCTCTGGGTACTTGAGTTCTTGGAGAATATGTATCCTATATATCTCCGCGACCAGAAGAGATATACCGGTATATTGCTTTTGTAATCGTCCATTGTGAAGAAGTTACAGTTGAATTTTTTTTCACAATTGGCAGTTTTTCTTACTTATTTTCAATATTTTTTTATTTCAGCAGTTAGTTTCTTTTGGGTCAACCTTGAGGGATCTACACATGTATGACCTCCTGCTGAATTCAAAATGTTGTCTACTGTTTAGTAATATATATCCTTCCAGCATCACCAATGAGTTTCACAAAAGTTTCCACCACAAACTGAAAGTCAGTTGAAAGAACACAAATAAGAAAAATAGGCTACCATTTAAAAATAATACCAAAACTGCGGTAAAAAACACCCTGATTTTTCATTCAGCTCTGTATGTTCCTTCAAGAAGCCGATCCTCGTGCCAGCTCCCCCAGCGGCAGTTCTGCTGTCTAGCTTGCCAGCAGTCCGCTATCCTCTGCTGCCTTAGGTTTGTGTCTTCTCTGCTCATTTTTCTTCCCACTATTGCCCTCTATTTTTGCCTCTCTGCTCGTTCTTCCCATTATTTTGCCACTTTGTCCTTGTTTCTGACCTGGCTCTTTGACGGAGGGGTTGCATTCATAGTGCCCAGATACCCTTAGGGGTGACAGTGCTGTGCTATACAAATGCTAATTGATTAAAGCTGGGAAAATAGTGATTTCAGCACGGTAAACCTTTCGATTATGTCATTTTTAGGAAGCAACAGACACTGTTTTGTGGAGCACTTTATTTCCAATTTTACCCCACAATAGCCTTATTTTGACTATTTTCTCAGTACCCTCAAGAGGAATCCACAAACCCTAAGTACCCTTAGAATGCCCATGATGTTGGAAAAAAAGTATGCTGATTTGGCATGAATACCTTATGTGTAAAAAATGCTACAGAGTCTGAAGTGCGAAGTACCCCAAAAAAGGCCTCAACACTGGAAAAGCATGAGCAGTTGGGGGTTAATGTGTTTCTCTTCACTTCACTCTAGTATAGGTAGTGGGAATGCAACAAAATACAGAATTGGTCATAATAAATGAGAAAGTGTCCCCCGGCTAAATATTCAGAACTGTCAGGCTATTTTTGCCGCTGTGGGATTATTAACCAATGTCAATTTTGCAGAATCCTGGCTGATTATCAATAATTCTTAGTAAAATATCCGACAAAACTCAGCATTTATATAGTGGCAGTCTGACGACACACACTAGCAAAGAAGTGATCTTTTACACAGAGAACAGTCCAACAAGATGTATTACGTTTTCCAGATTCCCTTGAAAGTGCACACTTTAAAAACTTCATGTTTTTAGGTCGAGCGTCAGTGCTCATGCGCTGTCTGCAAGACCTGTTGTAGTCAGTATATGGCGTGTAATCCCACCTGCTGCTTCCCATAGGCTTACTCCTTCGTCAGTCTTTGCTGGCTCCTCATTGATTGGTGCTCCCGATACATCACCTACGTGTTTCGCTGGGGAGAACAGGCCAACTACAGTTTCGCTACGCTGCAAGTGTTAATATGTTCCTTTGGGGCTACATTTTTTATTTCTTGCTTGGGACTTCTGGGGTCAGATTCAGTAAAGTTTGCTTCTGTTCAAAAACAGAGTTGATATGTTTAGAGTAGTTTACTGCCTCTTCAAATATGAACGTACGGCACACATCTGGGGTCGGACAATGCAACGCAAAGTTAGCTAAAATGGCAGAACTGACCGGAGGTATACATGGATATAGAACTGATCTACAGCTACGCATGGCAAACTAGGACAGTTTTTTAAGTATTGAAGCTGTGGTATACCAGTCATATTGTTGCATTTCATTTCCTTATATTGGAACAACATGAGGCAATTGAGAGAAACCACATGCCCTTGCAAACCTTAGTCTGAAAGCACAAAGTGTAAATCACCTTAGTGCTCGACCATCAAATGTCAGCCCTCCTTTTATTTCAGTTGTTTCAGGCTGTAGTCAAAGTAGAGGCTGGATGGCGAGGCTCTGGCGAGGCGGATGTGTCTGGCTCCTCACCCTGTGCTTCCTCCGGGAGCTACTTGCTGCTTCTTGCCCCTGCGCGGAGCCGCGGACCCTGCTCTGTCCCGTTCCATTGCGGATATCAAACACTGTGAGGTGCGATGTCAGTCTGTTCCTTCTGCCTGGTGGTGGAAACACTGAAATGTGGGCATAAACAAGAGAGAAATTGAACATAGTGAAAGTAATGTACTAGTCATTACTTGGTAAAGGGGATGTAGTGTTTTGTTGCTGTTAGTCAATTCTAGGATGTTTTTTCATTTACTAACTCTGCTCTCTAGTAAGATCACCGTCCATAAGCTGAAACAAGTGTGCACACTTCTAGTTCACAGTCTTTTAGAGATGGGCAAGCCAATAAATTAACAGGGCGCGCCGAGCCAAGGTCCAGGGTCTAGCTTGTCTCTAAGAGCCCGCGCAGGAGCCTAGCCCTGAAAATATTTCAATGTAAACCATGCCACATACCTGTGTAATTATGATAAAGTCTCTTCAAAATTCCAAAAAGTGTAGTACTCTTACATGTGGAAGCTTTGACATTAATATGTTTCAATATATCACTGCAGTGAAAGGTACTTACTAAAAGTGACATGAACTTTGAACCGTTCCTGCTCCCGCCCTGGCAACAATGCCATTAGTAAACCATGAGGCAAGTCAGCTGTCACGTGCACCCTGTAAATCACCTAGATTCTTATAGATGGTGCAACATTCTAGTCTATTAAATTAAACGCATTACATATTTGTACAGCTCGTGTTCCAAACTCAAGTATTTCTTTCACTGCGGTAATGAAGAAGTATAGGGGGAAAATATCAGCCCAACATCACATAATTTGGTTAAAAGGAAAAACCAAGATGAATCTCTTGTTTTGTGGCTTCACGTCCCACAAATCAGCCACTAAACGGGGCTTTATTTGTCTCTCCTATTTACCTTCATTTTTACTGCTTTGCTTTCAACTCTGTATGAGGGTAGAGCGAGGGGGAAGGCAGAAGCCACATGAAAGCTGGGCTTGGAACTGAGCCAGAGACAGGCATCTGGCTCGAGCTTCCAGACTGTGGCTTGCCCACCTCTGGTTTGAATGTAGTAGTTTACTTGGCTGCTTCTGCTTGGTGTCTGTTGTAAGCATTGCTTTTAACAATGGCGTAGGTGCATGCCAGTTCAGTCTCGAGCGAGCCTACTGGTAAAAATGGCATTCGGTTAAACTCACTCAGTGGGTCTCACGTACTGAACCACTTTCTCACTGTTGCTCTATCTCACCAATTCCCATTGCTTTTAGTGGAGGTTGACACCTGAACATCTCTTTTTTATGTCGAGCGTCAGTGCACATGCGCTGTCTGCAAGACCTGTTTTAGTCAGTATACAGCATGTAATCCCGCCTGCTACTTACCATAGGCTGATTCCTGCGTCAGTCTTCTTTGCTGGCTCCTCATTGATTGGTGCTCCCAATACATCACTTCCATCTTGCGCTCGGGAGCACGGGCCAACTACAGTTTACTTACGCTGCAAGTGTTATTATGTTCCTTTGTGGACTACATTTTTATTTCCTGCCCGGAATATCTGGGGTCAAATTCAGAAAAGTTTTGCTTCTGTTAACAAAAGGAGTCAATATGTTTAGTGTAGTTTATTGACTTAGTGCAGCTTATCACCTCTTTTCATATGTTGACGTACAGCACAAAAGCAGTTTTTTTTTTACAGTTTTATATAGAGCGAACTCGGGCTGAACCATGCACAGTGTTCCTCAATCATTTAAAAACGTATTTCCACGGAGGGAACAGGCTCTGCCACAATTTTTTCTGCCTCTCTGAAGGTCCCGCCTACATCTGAAAAAAAAACTGCTCATGCGTTATTAGGGGATTGCTGTGTTGTTTGGGTGCAGCAAACCTTGGTTTCCAAGCTGGAAAGGAACTGACAGACCAATTACCTGGGTATGCCCCGGTTACGTACCGGTAATCTTCATTACTCCAAGTCCTGGTCTTCTTCGCCACAGTAATTACACATGAGCATTCTGCTCCCACAGAAACTCCAAGCAAAATGTAGTTAGCCTACTAGTCTCCCTATCCCTTCAACATGGCCCCCATTGCCCACCACCAATCACATAAAAGGACACAACTCCATAGCCACGACCTGTAAACAAAGCCATAGACATGAAGCCATCACAAAGGGCCAGGAGGGAAGGGAAACTATACTGTGGCAAGGAAGACCAGGACTCGGAGTAATGAAGATTACCGGTAAGTAACCGGGGCATTACCTCCTCGTCCGTCTTCCTAGCCACAGTAATTACACATGAGCAGATACCAGAGCAACATCAGCTTCATGGATAAGTAAACACAGCCCACACATGGACGGCAGTACAAAAATGTTTAATGAAAACAAGTGAGACAGATACACATCTCAAGAAACCACAGATTCCAGAACCAAAGAGGCAAAGGCATTGGAAGCACCACCCCTAACCTCAAGCTGGTAATGAGACATGAAGGTATGAGGTGAAGACCAAGTGGCTGCTCTGCAAATATCCTCCATGGAAACACCCTTAAAGGCGGCCCAAGAAACAGCAACAGAACGAGTAGAACGCCCAAGAATAGGATGGGAGGGAACCACAGACTGGACATCATATGCCGACAGGATAGCCTTCTAAATCCACCTGCTGAGAGTGGAAAGAGACTATTTCAGGCCCTGCCGAGCCACACCAAAAGTGAAAAAAAGATTGTCCACCTTACAAAAAGAAGCTGTGTGAGACAAGTAAATCAACAATGCACGTTTCACATCCAAAAGGTGCAACAGAGACTCCTCCGCCGATGAAGGAACAGGAAAGAAAACAGGGAGGACCACCTCTGCCGATCGATGAAAGAAAGAATCCACCTTAAGAACGAAAGTAGGATGAGCCCGCAAGACCACCCTATCCTCCAAAATCCGCAAAAAAGGAGGAGACCACAAGAAAGCCCCCAATTCACCCACACGTCTGGCAGAGGCAATAGCCACCCAAAAACCACTTTCAAGGTCAAACATTTCAAGTCAACTGACTTCAAGGGCTCAAAGGGAACCCCCTGCATTGCCCGCAACACCAACGGAAGGTCCCACGGAGGAGGAGACAACACAGGATGAGGGCGTTGAAAGGCCAAGCGCGCAGACCCCAGGACATCTTAGATTACCGGCAGTGAGCACAACGCTACCCGCGAAACGCTCGTTTTCTTTTAAAAGCACATTCTTTTTAGACTCTTTTAAACAAAATACTGCTGCTATTTGGGAATTGGGAATTGTGTATTTTACATTTTAGACTACAGGCGGTGAGCACAACGCTACCCGTAAAACGCTCGTTTTTTTAAAAGCACATTCATTTGAGACTCTTTTAAATGAAATACTGCTGCTAATTGGGAATTGGGAATTGGGAATTTTACTCACTTACTTGAAATAACTTCTCTCTTGCACTCGCACTTTACTGGCCAAGATGTGCTGGTGTACTTCCGCCTGTTAGAGCGGGTCACCGCGACGACGCCATCTTGGTCAGCGCTCTAGCTTTTCCCTGTTCCGCACACTCCTCCCTATTTAGGAAGGGTGATGCAAGCGTGCAGCGCGCGTGCACAGCGGGCGCGCCAATGGCGCGCCGGAGTAACACTAGAGGCAAGCCCATCTGCACCCGTCCGCGCACCGGTCGCGCTCAGTGCCAGCCATGCTGCCAGGTTTTTCCCCGGGTACGCCAGACTCTGTTATTCAAGGGAACAACTTATACACATAGGTGAGAGGGATACTAGGGGGATACAAGAAGATATGTAACACCATTACAGCTGACCACACTTTTGACAGACTGAAATGTGGCCTGATCAATACTAGATCTTTAGTTAAGCACTTCCAAGAGGTATTTACTATGCTGCAGTGTCATGACCTAGATGTGTTGTTTATAACTGAAACCTGGACCCGAGCCGACTGGGCAGTCGATTAGGGTTAGCATGCCCAGTAGGGTATAACATTTTTCATAAACCTAGACTGCTAGGGAGAGGAGGCGGGGGGGTTGGAGTGATATTTAAAGAAAAGTGGGATTTCACTCCCTTACACATTGACGATGTTGAGGGCACTGAATTATTAGGTGTCACATTGAATGAGGCGAGAGGACAAATGTTGTCAGGAATAGTGTGTTATAGGCCTCCTGAAGGACAAAACCCCCAGTATCAAGTTTTAATTGATACCTTTGTCAACATGTCTTTATCGCACTCAAGGATGATTATAGTGGGCGATTTTAATCTCTGGGATAATGGGAATCTTGGCCCACTACTCAGAGATTTAGTGCAAACATGCGAGAGCCTCAATTTGCACCAATTGGTACTCCAGCCGACTCATCAAGGAGGCCACATCCTAGACTTAACATTTGCTAACCATAGGGAGGCAAAGGTGGTCGAAGTATTACCTCAATGCTGGACCGACCATTTTTTAATTCATTTTGTGATAACCTTGCCCAGTTTAAATAACAATATGAATCAGTCAGCAAACTTCTGTCAAGGAAGAGAATGGGCTAAGCTACTAAAAAATAGACAGGCGCCGCTTCTTTCAGGACAGAATATATTTGTACCTAGTAAGTCAGTGGAAGAAAACTACCAGATCTTCTGTGATCAAATAAACTATACTTTAGATCAGATTATTCCAGTAAAAAGGCTAAAGAACAGAAAGAAACCGTCAGCCCCCTGGTATAGTGAATTACTGAAACTGATGCGAAAAAAATGCAAACAGGCTGAAAGAAAATGGAGAAGGTCCTATGAGGATTCAGATAAAAAAGTGCTGAAATTATTACAGGCCTCATATAAGGTAGCAATTGTTAGGTCAAAAGCTGAATATTATGCCAAAACTATCCTGCAGGCACCTAACAGTACGAGAACTCTCTTTACTATAATATAGGACCTATCTAATACAGCATGCGTGAGCAATAAGGTTAGAGCGACACAAAAGCTCTGTGATGATATTGCTGGACACTTTGATGAAAAGATCAATAAGATTGTTGATGGTCTCAAATCAAATAATAAAAGTAGCTTGGATGCGGAAAGGATTTACCGTCAATAGTAGTGATAGAGCAACAGGAAGAGGCAATTGATAGCAATCTACCAGCAGTGTTAGAGTGCTTTCAAATTCCCACTGAGGAAATATTTAATAAACTATCCCTGAGTATGTCCTCTGGCTCGCCGTTGGATCCTCTTCCGCAGAGGATATGGAAAGAATATCATTCAGAAACATTCCCTCGGTTGTGGCAGATCTGCTGCCAATCACTGGAAAAAGGAACTGTTCCAGAAGGTTGGAAGCAATGGTGACTCCACTGCTCAAGAAACCCACACTCGACCCTCAGTGTCCATCAAGTTTCAGGCCTATCTCCCTGCTGCCTTATCCAGTAAAACTTTTGGAGCGGGCAGTTAGTAAATCCCTGTCCCTTTATCTAGAAGAAAATCATTTGTTAGATGAGGCTCAATTTGGTTTTCGACCAGGGCACGGAACGGGAACGGCCCTAGTGACAGAACTTGATAACCTAAGAATGCGGGCCAACAATGGTAATCCGACCGTATTAGTATTATTGGATATGTCGGCCACATTTGATACGGTGAATCATAGTATTTTGCTGAAAAAGACTCGAGAACATTGGAGTGAAAGGACTGGCACTGAAATGGCTGCAGTCATATTTGACGGGCAGACAGCAGGCGGTGACAATTCCACCTTTTACAACCCCTAAGACCCCCGTGCGCCACGGGGTACCACAGGGATCAGCCATAAGCCCTATTTTATTCAAAATCTATCTGCGTCCATTTATTCCTATTATTAAGTCCTTTGACATTGATATAGTCAACTATGCAGATGACACGCAATTGGTGTTCTCTTTAGAAGGAAACCAGGCAGTTTCTATGGATAAGTTCCAGGAGTGCATGCAAAACACCACAAAACGGCTCAGAAATAACTCCTTACAATTCAATGGAGATAAAACGGAGATAGTATATTGCTCTACGACTAAAATTGTTCGTCCCTTTCCTTCCGAAATTAGACTCACCACCACAGATAAACCGCTGACTCCAGCTAGAACAGTGCACAATTTGGGGGGTTTGGTGGATGATAACCTCCAGTTGGAGTCACAAGTTAATAAAACAGTTGGGATATCTTTCTCCCTGATAAGAGCAATACGACAGATCCTTCCGATGCTGCCTGCTACAACCAGACCACAAGTAGTGAGGAGCATAATATTGAGCAGGCTGGACTACTGTAACTCATTGTATCTGGGAGCACCTAACTCAGTGTTACTGAAGTTGCAAAGGATTCAGTCTATAGCAGCCAAAATGGCCCTAAATCGGCAGGGTAGATCCTCATCTACTCTGGCTCTGAAGGACCTTCACTGGCTACCAATCAGACAGAGAATACAATTCAAAGCCCTCTGTATTGTGTTTAGAAAAGTACATGGACTGGGTCCGAAATCCTTGCAGGAAAAATTTACCTGGTATACTCCCAGGCGAAACCTGCGCTCAAGTACAGATCTGGTGACCACCACGAGATTTAAGAAGACAAGGACGGGTGGCAGAGCATTTGGCGTAGCAGCCTCACGACTCTGGAATGATCTCCCCTTAAATATCAGACAAATCCAAACTTTGCTCCCATTTAGGAAGAGTCTAAAGACATGGCTTTTCCCGAGGGAGGAGTAATACGAGTTAATCAATACGTGTGGGCAGGTCATCTATATGTACACTGATAACAGGGTAAGTCTCAGCGCCAGGATACCCGTGGGGTGACAGTATGCGCTATACAAGTCTTTTTTACATTATATTACATTACTTGAAAAGACGAGCCACCAGGGGCTCCACCGGCACAAAAGGGAGACCATGAAAGGCCCGAATGGCCGCCCACTGTGCACAGAGGGTAGAAAGGGCCAAGCCCAAATCAAAACCCTCCTTCAAAAAATCCAAAACACGAGCAGGATCCAAGTCCTCAATAGACCAACCATGGCGCAGACACCAACCAACAAAATTGTCCCAATGCTTAGCGTAAGATTTTAAAGTAGAAGGGCGCCTGGACTGTTGGATAAGACCAGCAACCTCCAGGGAACAACCACTCTTGATCAGGGAAGACTGCTCCAGAGCCAAGCCTGAAGACCCATGGACCTGAACACCAGAAGAGGAACCAGAGGGCCCAGCAACGGATACGGATGGAATGGTAACGTCCAACCCGGATGCACCACCAACTCCAACAACAGAGGAAACCAAGGGCGGCGGCACCAACCCGGCACCACCTGAAGCACCAAAGCCCCCTCCCTCCTAATCTTCTGCAAAACCACCGGAATCAGGGGAACCGGGGGAAAGGCATACAACAGGCCCTTGGGCCACCGGAAGGACATCACATCCACCCTCCAAACCATCAGACAAGGCATAATTGTGCAGAAACAATGGATCTTGGCATTGTCTGGAGACGCAAACAAGTCCACCACCGGACACCCAAACCTCCTCTGCAAAGGCCGGAACATCACTGGTGTCAGGGACAACGACCCCATGGAGGGAAAGACCCTGCTCAGACAGTCTGCCACCACATTCTCCCGGCCCGGGAGGTAAATCACAGACAGGGATGTCAACTTTGACTCCGCCCAGGAACAAATGAGGCGACTGAGGCAACTGAGGGAACGAACCCTGCAACCCCCTTGATTGATGTAGGACATGACAACCTGGTTGTCCGTCCGGACCTGAACATGGTGACTCTGCAGCATGGCAGCAAACGCCAGGCGACCCAACTGAACAGCCTTCAGCTCTCTGTAATTGGAGTAACAAGACATCAGAGTCACGGACCGCCTTCCCTGCACCAAAGAGTCGTTTAGTGTAGCCCCCCAGCCCAACAGATTGGCATCCATAGTAACCACCTGAGAAGGAACAACCAGAAACGGATGACCCCTGGATAGATGAGTCTCGTCCAACCACCAACCCAGATCCTCCCTTACCTGGGCCGACACAGGAACCCCCTGATTGAAATCCTGACCACAGGGGCGCCATTGGGACAAAACATGGTTCACCACAGGATACATATGGAGACGAGCCCAAGGAACCACCAACAAGGAGGCGGACAACAGACCCTGCACCCTCAACCAAAGTGTCACAGGAGGGCAAGTCCTGGACAACAGGGACCAAATCTCCAACATCAGAGTCAATTTGCGGGCATGAGGCAGGAACACCAACCCCAACAGAGTCCTGAAGTGAGCCCCAATGTACGTCAGATCCTGAGAAGGAACCAGGCAGGACTTCTTCCTATTCACCAGAAATCCTTGTCCCTCCAGCACCTGGCAAACCTCCTGGACATGAAGCTCCGCCTTAGAGAAAGAAGAAGCAGAAATCAACAAATAATCCAGGTAAGGAAAGACCTGACTACCCCTCCCCTGTAAAAGCCCAATCAGGGGGGCCAGAACCTTAGTAAAGACACGAGGGGAGGAACACAGTCCAAAGGGCAATAACTTGAACTGAAAATGCCGTCCCAACACACAGAAGCGGAGAAACCTCTGGGACTCCAGATGGACAGGGACATGGAGATACGCATTCTGCCCGTCGAGGGAAGTCAGAAAATCCCCTTGATTGATCAGAGGCAGGATCACCTGCAGGGACACCATCTTGAACTTGACCGGAGGACTGAACCAATTCAACCACTTCAGATCCAACACCGGTCTGAGGTCCACGGTATGCTTCTCCACCAGGAAGAGTACACCCCTAGCCCCCACTGCTCCACGGGCACCGAAACGACAGTGCCTTTTGCCACTAACCAACTGATGCCCTCCATGACAGCCTCCTTCTTCAAATTGTCCTTGGGACATGGAGTGACTCGAAAGCAGTCTGGAGGTGTCTGGACAAACCCAATGCAAAAACCTTCCGACACCACTTGAAGGACTCATTGATCTGAAACAGTCCTCATCCAGTTGTCCACAAATAGAGACAGGTGACCCCCCACAGGACCCATGCCCGGAGCAACCCAGTCAGGATTTAGAGGGGGAAAAAGAGGAGGAAGAAGCGGCAGGGAACCGGGACTTGTCTGAGGAAGGAGCACCCCGGCCACACCCCCTTCCACGAAAGGGCTGAGAAACCCTCCCTTGACGAGCCGGACCAAAAGCCTGACGCACCCCAAAAAATCAGTAATGCGCTGTCCTCTCTGGAGCCAAAAGTTTACGATCTTCCACAGATTTCTTGACCATATCCTCCAAAGGAACGCCAAAGAGCTTTACACCAGAAAAAGGAATTTTCATGAGCAAGCCCTTCTGAGCCGCATCGGCCTTCCAGAAATGCAACCACAATTGGCGACGAGCCACAACAAAAGACCCAGCCGTAGAAGCGGCTGCTCCCAAGGAAACAAAGGAAATGTCAGAAAGGCGCCAGACCTGTTGCTCCATCAGGGCGAGAGTGCGAGAAACGTCCTTGCGCCGGTCCAACAACTCAGCCAATGACTGGAAGTCCTTCAACAATGACTGGATGGCATAAGAGGAATAAGTAGCAGCACGAATAGAAAAATTGGCGGCAGCAAAAGTACTTTTCACCGCCGCATCAACCTTCTTATCCACTGGGTCAGCCAGGGAAGCATCCTCAGAAATAATAGCACCATGAGAAGACATGCCAGCCATCAAAGAATTCACAGAGGCCGTATATTTAACAGCAAATTCCTGCAAGGGGTATCTCTTGGCCAGAAACCGGGGAAAATTATTCCTATCAACATCTTTCCACTCAGATTCCAACACCTTCAAAATAGAGGAGTGTAGAGGCAACGACTCTGGCTCCTTCTTCTGATATTGCGAAAAGAAATCCGTATCCTCCTCATCAATACTAGAATCTGGAAATAACAGGTTGGAGAGAATATGCTGAAGGACGTCTTTATGATCCGATCCCTGCACAAAACGACTCTTAAGCTCCTGGGAGGGACCAGGGTCACAATTAGCTTTTTTCAAAGGAGGAACAGCCTTCCTATCAAGAAAAGCCGCAGCCACAGCAGACTATATCATCTGTTGAATTACAGCCAGCGAAGGAACCGTGTCAGCAGAGCCAGAAGACTCCCCAGCGTGGGAAGAAGTCAAGGCAGTACCTTCCTCCATACCCTCGATAACAGAAATCGCAGGAAAAAACACTATGGCAAGCCAGCACGCCTAAATGGCATTTTATTGTCCATAGCAACCCCCATAACGCCATAGGACGGCCTCCGGCACGCCCCAAGCGTGCACGTAACGGCTCACCAATATGTCTAAGAGTCTGCTACAGCAGGACCGCAGCCCCCAATTACCTGAACACAGGAAACAGCACTCGGAGTAGTGCAGAAACAAAAAAACAGGTCGTGGCTATGGAGTTGTGTCCTTTTATGTGATTGGTGGTGGGCAATGGGGGCCATGTTGGAGGGATAGGGAGACGAGTAGGCTAAATAAATTTTGCTTCGAGTTTCTGTGGGAGCAGAATAGTCATGTGTAATTACTGTGGCGAGGAAGACGGACGAGGAGGTAATGCAGAAGTGCTGGTGTTGTTAATCTGTGTCACTGTGTCCACGGGACCTGTTGACCTTGCCGAAACTCTTAGCCTTCAGTCTGAGGTCCGGCAAAGGGGTGAGTGAGAGGAACCTTTACAAGTGACATATGGTGCTGTGTGCTGCTTGGGACACGCACAGTACCTATCACGTGCATGTTCGTACAGGTGGCTGCATGGCTTCTAGAGACTATTTCGCCACCCACATGGAATCGGAGAAAGCACCGCAACAAACTAGCATTGTGTGCAGCCATCTTCAAAAGATGAAGGAACCTCTCTTTAGCCAATGGAAATAAACCTTTCAGAACAATGTCACTTTAAAGTTTTACATTGTTCATTTTATTAGCTACCAATCAATTTGTTGTTGCCCTATGATTCTTCTTCCAAATAATATTGAGTTGTGTGAGTTTCAGGTGAAAAATTCTCCTCTTCCAAAGGTGGTGTTAACATCTTTGCTAGCACAGATGTCCCTTGTTACATTTATGCAGTATTGTTGCGTTACGTTGCTATTTGGAGCGTTTCGGTAGCATCAATCCTTCCCACTAGCGTTAAGTTGCTATTTGGAGTGTTTCGGTAGCATTAATCCTTGCCACTAGTCCTCACTGAAAATGGAAAAATGCATTGTTGTAGGAGCAGAAAGGAGGTTGTAAATGGCAGTTCATATTTTTTAGGTCGAGCATCAGCGCCGCAGTGTACGCATGTCTTATAGACACACAGGGGCATATTCACAAGGAGCTATCGCCGAATTAACGGCACTTTATCGCAGCCAAAGTCGTGATAAATTTACTTCCCCATTCACAAGCCGGTGTTAACAGCCCACAACACCAGTTTACCCGCGATAGCAGCCGCAAAAAACACCTTACACACATCAACTCCACAACCATGCAACTCACAACTCTGGCAATGCACACGTAACAAAATCACAACCAACATGCACAACAACATGACCACCCACCAGACACGACAGAACAACTTACAATGGTAACCTGGACAAGCCCTGAACATGAGCCATAAACGGCATGGCACCTCAGCCACATAATAGCCTAATGTGGGGAGAGGTGGCAACCAGGCATGTGTGAAGGATGCAGTAGAACCATGATCAGGAAAGCACACAATGCCAAGAGTGGCGGAGATGTGCTGGACAGACCGCAGTATGCAGAACACACCCATATCCATGGCGACATACACCTCTGACGTATGGAGTGCAGTGGACAGTGGATGCAACCATGTCACCCCAGCCAGTGGGGGACCTCGCGGAAATGTTGCCTGTGATGCCACCCCCTAAGCGTCACCGGAGTGGGATGGCCCAGCGTAGGCCACGCCAGCGTAGGGGCGAGAATAAAAAGCACGTAGGCCTGGGCGTGGTCCTCTCCCGGAAAGCCCCACGTCTCTGCCAGGGCGGCGCCTCCCACCCCGCGATGCCTGCGATGCTGTGCACCTGCCGGACCCCGGCACGCTGGACCACGAACCCGTCAGGCCCACCCCTGCGCAGCCAGGCCACACTGATCAACTGCTGACACCATCGTGTGTCAAGTAGGGCCCATCACGTGCCGACGCAAGCTCCAAGTCCGAGGCCCGCGACCTTGGCAGCCACCTCAGACCATCACGGCCTCCACGACACAGGCCCGCTTTAGTCCTTTCTCGTTGACGTACTCTACTGCCGCCTTCGGCCTACTCTTCAGACCAGTAGGCCCCATATGTGAAACTGTGTCCTGAGTCATGAATGGCAGTGACCCCAAATCCGGGCCAGCGGCCACAGCACCAGACCCCCCTGATCAGTGAGGCATAGTTCCATATGGGCAACTTGCGACACGTGGTGCCACTAACCCTGTTCAACGCCAGCCGGTTACACGTGGTGCCACTAACCCTGTTCAATGCCAGACGGCTACACATGGTGCCACTGAACCTGAACAACGCAGGCCGGTGGGGCCATCCAACCTATGCCGGCGACACTAGGTGAATGGGCCGTGCTGACCGCTGCCTCAGGCCTACACCACGGTCAGGTAGGTCACACATTTGGAACTGAGTCTTGATTACACCATGGCAGTGAACATCATTTAAGGCAGAGAACAATTCACTATACTCCCTTCGATGTGGTGCCAACAAGTCTGTGCATGGCATCACAACCACACGTGTCTGTGGGCCTACGCGGACCACTGCCCTCGGCCTACGCTGCGCACGAGTGGGATCACAGATTTGGAACTGAACATCGGTAATTCAAAAGGCAGAATACATATCATCGCACGCACGGAGAGATGTGAGAGGATGACGCGTTGCAGTCCGGAGGGAACAGGATCATCGTTACGGAGGTGATTGAACACTACCGACAACTGCCCTTGTGTCACTAACTATGTGCCTCGCGAGCCAATGACACGTGGCTGTGGGCCACTGCTGACCGCTGCCTCCGGCCTACACTGCGGTCCAGTGGGTCACAGTCCTGATTTGGCAATGGTGGAGTTCATATCAGTGTACCGGCATCATCGCAGGTTGCATCCCCTCACAGCACCTGTGCCACTAAGTCTGTTCCCTGACATTCATGGACACTCACTGGTCGTACATTGGTGGCATTTGAGTGTATGGACTAGGGGCTAGTTTTCATCCTCATGTAGCTGATACCGAATTGTTGGTGAGGACGAGGGTTGCGCTTTCCACTCCTCCATTTGCTGTTTTCAGATAACATCAGACCTTCCGCATCATGCCCTGGAGGACACCTTCCACTGTCCCCCGCAACCCTCCGCAACCCTCCGCAATATACATCTCGGACATTAATGGGGACCCGCTCAGGTCTCATGGCCCATCTGACTGCACCGCAAGTCACCGTCCCGTGGCTGGGTGCCTGTGCCGGCCGCAGTGCATCCGGGGCCACTGACTGTGCTTGTCAGGTCTGGGACCCCTTCTTCTGAGACATTGGATGGCCTCTGAAGCGATGGTCTGGGGGTCATCAACGCCATGTGTCTGTGGCCCTGCGCTGTCCGCAGCCTCCGGCCTCAACTGCGTGCCACCAGGGCCCACACATAGCATCGAGTCCTGACCAGCCCGGACATCGCATCACCGTAGGAGGCACACGCCACCACCGCAAGCACCACCTCCAACCGCCATCTGCCAGAGTCGAAACTGTGGTCCTGACAGACCTACGGAGTTGCTCAGACCTGTCATGGATGCCATCATCAGCCTGATACCCTGCTCAGCACTCCAGGTGCCAGTGACTCAGTGCACCACAAGCCATTGTCCGTTACTGATTGAGTTGTGTGCTGTGTAGAGGTTGCGCAGCAATGTCACCTCAAACAGTGTGGGAGCCCTGGTACGTTGATGGGGGAGATGATGCAGGTCTGACACACCCCACTGCACCTGCATCAGGAGTATATATCGAAGGGACACAATCCGAGACTTTTTCTTCACATAAGCGCGCTCATCTCTAGTGCCCCAACCCCAGTGCACTGCAACTCACAGACACTTCTGTTTGCATGTTGGCTGTCCTCTGGACTTTCTCCGGCTCACTCCATGTTGCTCAGCTGTTGACTCTGTTATGCATGTGTTTTCTGTTTCCGTTGCACTGGTGTCCAATGTTCAAGTTGTTGCCAGCACCAAGCATTCCGTGCGGACTGGCTTACACTCACCCCACACACATCCAGCACAGGCGTCACTGTACATGTGGCCCTGCCAATAAAGGGGCCGGGCGCACGTGCCCGTGGCCAGTTCAACATGATATATGCGTGTGTCCCTGTGGTCTTGTTGTATGCATGAGGGCCCTGGGCCCTAGGACATTATATTGTGCTGTGTACATCGGATGCAGACATGTCACCGCAGGCAGCGGGTTGTAGCTTGGACATGTAGCTTTGTCATCACCCACTCAATTCGTAAGGGGAGTGGCCAGGGCCGTCGTACGCAGAGCCAACATGGATGTGTGACTGCTATTTGCGCACCCCTGGGCGTGGGTCTGTACTGTGAATGTGCATCTGCATGTGTCTCTATGGCAGTATGGGTCTCCTTTGTGGGGTGTGGGTGGTCCCTGAAGGGTGATAGACACCTACGTATGTGTTCTAGTTCACATTCCAGGTGTTCGGCCCCCACCCAGGCCTGTTGGGCCACCTCCTTTTGGCGTTCTGATACCTGGCATTGGGGTGCCATGTGTGGGTGGGTGAAATGTCGTGAGCCAGCTGTGCTTGCGTGTGCTTCCTGCTGTGTGGTCTGTTGCAGGCTCTGTGTTCTCCTCTGAGTAGCTCGGCTGCCCGGGTCCTGGTGGTGGGTTGCGTGGGATATCCATAGGCTGTTGTAGGGCGTCGGTGTTGATGGTGTGGTGGTCCTCTCCGGCATCACAGATGTGTTGTCTTCTGTGCTCTGCTGGAGGTGTTGTGTGCCCCTCTGCAATGTGCAGGGGAGATGCATGTTGACATTGTGTTGCAATGTATGTTGGCGCATTGTTCTGGTTTACATGCAGACTGTCTGGCAATGTACATTGTGACTGTTTGGGAGGTGCTGGATTCTTCTGCGGGACAGTGTACATTTGGACTACATGATGGATGTGAGGTCGTACGCGTACATTTCCATTTCACACTTTCCAGCTCTGTCAGGTGTAGTAGGCATGTTTCTGGGCATGTGCGGAGCCAGTTGTGTCCTCTGTTCTGCAGTGTCGGCTATGCGCATTGTACCACATTATTGTCGATGTGGGTGTGCTGTTCTTGCTATGTGTGTGTGCTGCAGTGTGCCAAGGGGATCTGGGACATGATCCTGGATAATTGTGGGTGTGCAGTGTGCTACACCTCGTTGTGCATGTGTGCCATTGTGCCCATCTCCCCCTGTCGCCCCAGTCCCTGTTCGTTCCACTCCCTGTTGATGTTGTGTCAGGTCCTCTCGAGCTGTGTCCGTACTCCCTACTCCTTGCACCATCTACATACTGATGACTGTGGCCTGGGTTTCCTCCAGCTCCTCCTGTGGCGCAGGACTGCCACCTCCTGTCGCCGTTGCTGCTTTCCTGTTGGCAGCGGGTTTGTACCTGGTTTAGGTTGTCACGTCCTGCCGGCGCCTCTTGGCCTCCTGGATTGGCCTCCTGGGCACTCCGACTGCATTCCAGGTGGTCTGCTTGGGGGTCAGTTGCTGGTAGTGTTCTGTCACCTCAGTGACGCTGGTCTTGTTTTCCTGCGTTCTGCACCCCGTCTTCCTCTCCCTTTTCTCCTTGGCCTTCCCCGACCCAGGTGTTCCTTGCTGGTGGTCTGTGGGGGTTGTGGGGTTCGTGTTGACCTCTGCGCTGGGTCAGGGTGCATCCATGTTGCTACGTGCTTTGGATTGTTTCTGGTGTGTTGTTTCTGTGGTTTTTATGGTGCATTTTCCCACCAGACGCGTGGGATTTGCAGGCCTGTGGCTGCTTTTCGCTACTTTTTGTACCGCGATTGGCCTCATCGCATGATTTCTCGCGTTTCGCATTTTTTCGGCGTGGCGTTGATTTTCACGCTGATATTTGACGCGTTATCTGGTGACTATTGCATGCTACCGCCTTGTTGTGAATTCCACGTTGACACGGGGTTATTTTCCCGCGATAGGCTGCGATATTGAAAGGTGCGTTACGCTACTCTTGCGGTAGTTATTGCACGTTCTTGTGAATATACCCCACAGTGTGCACAAGGCTAGAGAGGTGTTAACTGTTAACTCAAACACAAATCTAGTTTGTGCCATTGTCAGGACTGTAAGCATTCTCATGTTCGCACACCCAGTGAATGCAGGTATCCTGAATGGGTGCAAATTAAGCACCTAGTGTGTCCTACAATGGCAGGTCCACACACCTTGTGTTATACACACAGTATGCACACAGGGCTGGAGTGGTGTTAACTCACAAGCACAAACTGATTTGTGCCAGTGTCGTGACTGTATACACCGTCATATTTGCACACCCAGTGTATGCAGGTATTGTGACTGTGCTCAAATCAAACACCACTGTAGGTGGGTGCACACTGCCGATATAATCAGAGGAACTAGGTGTGTTTCAGCAAGTGTCCCTCGGTCCTTCCCTCCATTACACTGGATGTGTGTCTAATTTTGCACTACCCTGCCTCTTCACACATTGTGTGCCATTGGGACAGGGGCTGAGCACTGCACTCACCTACATTTGTAAAGCAGATGAGGTGAACATCTATGCCGCTCTTTGGAAACACATTTCATGATTCTAGTATACATTTTTGGAAGTGGAGTGATCCCACTTGCAGTCTTCCTTGTCTTCTCAATGATTATTGAAGTTCTGCATGGTGTTCATCCATTCACGATGGCACAAAAGTGAGCCAGCAGTGCCTAGCGTAGGATTTGTACTCGCTATACATCCTCCAACACAAATTCCTATGTGTAGACAACAGCACAGACTTCAGACATGTAAGATGCATAATTTAGGGTAAAGCCCATGTTACAAAAGGTATTTCAGTCAATATACACACCACATACCTCCAATCCACAACACAGTTTTCCACATCATGCCACAAAATTTAACACCACACCACATAATTCAACTCCACAACTTGCCAATACACAACACACAATAACATCCCACATAATTAACTCCTTAACTCACAATCTAATGATACATCATTCCATTACACTTAATACTATTTAATTACTAGACATAAAATTCTACAGCACACCATGCCACATATTTCCACTACACAACTCCACACCACACGATTCCATACCATACAATTCTACTAAAAACAATTCCAATTTAACCCATCTCTCCCTCGCACTTCCATGAACCCTATCATCTCTCCACAAAACACCCACTGCCCTTCTCATCTCTCCCTCACACTCCTACTACCCCCTGTCATCCCACAATCCCAATGCCCCCTCTCATCCCTCCCACACCCTCTATCTCCTTTCTATACTGCCTGCTCACACTTGCTGTGCCTTCCACTCGTCCCTCTCTCGCTCTCTCTGTCATGCCATCCCTCAACACTCTCTCTCACGCACTCTTTCCCCCTCTATCATGTGGTTCACTTACGTTCTTCAAGCACAATATCTTTCCTGTGCCTTTTCAACATTTTTGTTCCTCAATTCCACGCTCTTCTCCTCTTCGTAGGGTGTCGTCTACCCCCCCTCTTCCTTTACAAGTCAACAGTTGCCCGACTGGACAACTGAGAGCCTGATCACAGTGGGTGACCGCTACTAATTGGGAGCACTAATCCGGCTGGAGGACTTGGTGGTGCAGTGTGAGTTACCCCACGGCCAATTCCTAACATATAATGCTTTAGTACTGACGTTTGGGGACTTGTGGTCCGATAGCTGACAGGAGCCAGAGACCCATGCTGTTCTTCAGGCAATTGTGATACTGAGTACTGCGCGCCACCTGGTGAAGTGGTTCTATCGAGTGTAATTGGAGATGGTCATGACCCCATTGGCAAGGACATGGGCGAGATGGGAGGCACTGTTGGGTAGGGACTTCCTGGACTCTGAGTGGGGTGCAGTTCTAGCATGCCCCAAGTGCATTTCCAGAAATATGAGGTTAAAATACATCCAATTTAATTAAATACATATGACCTACTTAAACCCTCATAGATTACAAGTCATATATGGAGGAGAACTGAGGGCTTGCCCTAGGTGCATGGCACTGAGAGCAGATTTTGGACTTATGACATGGGGCTGCCCAGGATTGCGATCATTCTGAGACACTGTAATCACCACACTCAACAGTGTTGGACCACACAATCTCCTGTGCAGCTGAGGTGTGCCTCTTGGGGTTGTTCCCCAGACCTAAGGCACATAGAGTCAGGACCAGATTAGTGGACCTGGGCTTGGTACTGGCCAGGAGATGGATAGCAATATGATGGCGCTCTGGGGTGAGCACAACAGTTGCGATATAGGTGAAATATGTTACCAAGAAGCTGCGTGACCCCCCACTACCCGTACTTCGCAGCGCTGTGCTGGTACCGGAAGGTCCCTGGTGAAACCCTTTCGAGTGACCGATTGTTTCCCTCAGACAACTCCTGCTCCACATCCTGTGGGTGAACTTCTGGAGTGGTGGCTAACCCCCATTTGACAACTGCCTCCTGATTAGTCTTGCTTCCTAACCCCACCTTCATCTCTGGGACCCTGACTAAGTGCGACTTTGGCCACGTGCGTCCTAGTATCCGTGGAGAGGTTTGGTTATCTCCAATCTGTGGGTGTAGGGTAGTCGGGGTGAATTGGAGGGTGGAGGGAGATTTGAGCCACAAGTTCTCTGCAGTGTGTTACCACTTGATCGGCCGGGTATCAATTGCATCGCATTAGGGTACTTTGTGCGTAGGTGTGCAAGCTCGCTCCATACGGACTTGCCTGATATCCCTTGCACCGCGCATCTGTGCTGAGCGAGTGTGTGTGGGTGAGCTTGACAGTCTGCACACAGTCTGTGATTGAAGACAACCGGCCGGCGATGCCGCTTCACATGTTGGTTTCTTGCCAGAAGAACACTACGTTTGACATTGGTTTTATCTGTGCGGCCCAGACCTTGGTGCTGCTTGAAAGTGTTATAATTCCTTCTATGTACATATTTCCAATATCGTTGCAGTCTGGGGTGCACCCCATAACTGTGTAGTATTGCATTATAAGAATTGCCTGGGCGGGCCTGGGTTTGACGACGTGTTGCTCCACATAAGAGTGTTGTTGGGGGTAGAGTAGGATCTTTCCCAAGTGTGCATACTACTGATATCATTGAAACATGGTTGGCCCTAGTACTGCTAGTAATATTTCCAAGTGTGATTTATGCCCAGAAGTACATGAAGTTCATGTTGTGTTGATTATTGTGTGTGTTGAAAACAAATGTTATTCACCTACATCACATGTGAAGTCTCTTTTGTGACGCTCAATATATTTATTGTGAGTGAGTGCTCTGCCAATGCTTTACACATTGCCTCTGTGATAAGTCTGACTGCTCAGTGCCAAGCTACCCAAGAGTGAGCGCAGGTTATACAGTGAGTCTAATCACCTTCCCGTGATGGGAGTGGTAGGTTCTGCTTGGCTTAGGCACCTCCTCAGCCAACCAGAACGTGCCAGTTCCAACAGTTGACATCTATTTCTTTCTACATGTCATAGCGCAAATTAACAGCCCATGATGTCAAGCAGATTATTGGCCTGATTCAGATCTTGGCATATGGTTACTCCATCACAACAGTGACGGATATCCCATCTGCCGAAATATAAATCCCATAGGATATAATGGGATTTATATTTTGGCAGACGGGATATCCATACCGCTGTGATGGGTAGCCCATCCGCCAAGGTCTAAATCAGGCCCTATGTCAATGTCAACTTCCTTCGAAATCTATCTCCCCGGTCTCAATAATTCTCTTTGCCAAAGAACGGTGCATGTTGCCCAGTTTGTATCAGTTCACATTGGGGTGCATGAGAATCATGTTATTGTGATTCTTACATTTTCTATGAATTATAGCATGTTAAAGTACAATAATTATACTTGTATACATGATCTATTACCTTGGACTTACCATACAATTTGATGGTGATTACTTCTAAAATATATGTAACATATAAATTAAACGCAGGTGAGCTTTCATAGCTGTTAATATTAGCACATAAGCATAACATTGTAATCGCATCAGGTCCCTACTCGACAGCGGAGATTTAGCGGCCCTGATTCGCCTCGATCTCTCTGCAGCCTTCAACATCAGGTCACATTTCTCCCTCCTACATCTCCACCAAATGGGGATTCAAAGGAATACCCTCAAATGGATCGCATCCTTCCTCACCAAAAGAGCCCGGAGCGTCTGACTCCCACCCTACACCTTATGCCCGAAAAAATCATCTGCACGTTCCCTACGGACCTTCAATCAGCCCCACCCTGTTCAACATTTACATGGCCCCTCTGGCAACCCTGGTCAGAACCTACGGTGTAAACATCATATCTAGGCTGTCTGGTTTTAGGTTTAAACCTATAATAACTGATAAATCCCCACCGGAAGGGTAGCCCTCATCAGTGTAAACATATAAACACTGAAAAAACCCCTGCACAACCACAAACTAAATGAAAAATGAATTTGTACTTGTAAAGCGCACTGACACCCCAACTGGGGTTTCCTGGCGCTGTACGCATACCGCTGTGGAACCCTTCCTGGCTTTTCCCTGTGAAATGTCCACTCCTGGGCACCCCCAAGGTGAAGCCAGGCATCCCAGCGCTGTTGGGGCCGTTGTGGAGATTAAGCAAGCTATTGCCCAGAGTTGCAGAGTGGGACCCATGATTAGAATAGGCACCGAGGCAAGAATTATCAGGTCCGAGGAAAATGAGCCCAAGACCCGCCGAGGCAGGAATTGAACCCTGGTCCTGGGCCAGATCTCTGCATCAGGGTCTGCCGCTCTAACCATTGAGCCACACTTCTCCACCATTCAAAGAAAGGAAAAGGAGAGTGAAAGAGTCATTTTTATTTCTTCGTGAAGGGGCCAATACAATATAACTTTGTTATATAAGGTAGCAGTAAGAAAGACTGGGCTACCATTATTCTGCTTGAGTTTTGCTGTTTAGGGATGTCACTAAAATATTGTTTCTTCTTCCTTTTTTTTGTTTTGTGGTCTTTGGTCTAAAGATACAGGGGTTAGAAGCATGTTTTAGGTGTTGTTTAATTATTTTATAAACTGTGGAGAATCAGGAAATATCAAAATCATATTTGATTTTTTGGCTACATTTAGGTCTTTCCCTGATAGAAAAAATGTAGGTTTCATAAGAATCTTTCCCTACACGTACCATCACATTTACCCACACAGAATAGGTAAAAATCCTTGATACATCAGCCCCCTTTTCTAGCGAGTCAGTATTGATAGTAGGTGAATTGCCAAACACCCCAGGCTTTAAACATACAATGCAAGGTATAGTGACAGGTATATGTGAAAAGAGTGCAGTCACCAAGCATCTGGGATACTGGTGAAAAGTGCAGTCACCAAGCATCTGGGATACTGGTGAAAACATGACACCAGACTTTTGTAAAACATGGAATGCAGTGTCACTTGGAATGCTGCTGCAAAACATTCTTACCAAGTTCAACAAAGATTGGAGTGATATTGTTTGTATTTGCCGTGATTCAGCTACGTATATGAAAAAGTTGTGTGATGACCTGTCAAAATCGATACCTGAGCTGAAGTGCTTCCACGTAGAGATCCTTGCCACCTGTTAGACGGTATGCTGAAAGCATCTTTACAATCTTCAGAGTTAATAAAGAATGCTATTGACTTTTTAGTCCATTCTGGTGCACTGTTTTGTTATGCGCAGAAACTAAAAAGCAAATATTTCTCATTTTGTGCTTTGTGTGGCATCAAAGAGAGAGTCATCCCAACTGTGTAACTTAGCTGGTGGTTCTCAGTCCTAGAGGCCATGAATGCTATATTATCCATGTGGCAACCGTTTAAAGAACTTTTGCTGAGTGATGATGCCAAAGGCAAGAAATGTGAGGATCTTTGGTCACGTATTGATAGTGATATGAAAAAAGTACACTCTACTGCATTCTTAGATTTTTACAGGAAAGCATGACTGCTGTAGTGGACATAATGGAAAAACTAGAGTCTGAAAACACCCTTGTCTTCCAAGTGTTCAGCATTATTGGTGTAGATGTGAAACATCTCCTTGAGAGTAGGCTGGGCGACACTTTTAGTGACTTTGTCACTGCAACATGTTCCATGTTAGAGTGCTTGCCACTTGATAAGCAAAGAAATGTTGAGAGACAATTCAGGAACTTTTTTTTTACAATGTATGAGAAATAGCCCTTCACCAATCATGGCATTTGAAGTCAATAAACCCTCACTGTGGTCCTCTGCACAAGTTATAGATCCCTTCCGTAAAGAGACATTTTCTACAGAGTTTCAAAAGTGCTGCTTTATTTTTGACTGCTTCCATAACTCTGAGGGCATATGCGCCCAGTTCAACGCATATGTTGCAGAACCTGTCGCAGAGAATCGCAATCTTCAGGTGCACTAGTACTGGCATGGAAAGCTATGTCAGTGGCCAGAGTTAGCAAATTGTGTACTGGCTATTTTGGCGTTGCCCGTCTCAAGTACCAATGTTGAGAGGGCCTTTTCACAGATAAAAGCTTACATGGGAAGGAAAGAGCGAGCGTGCATGACCAAAGACTCACTGAAGAAGTATTGTATGGTGTACTACAATAAGTTTGATTTGTAAAAAAGTATTTGGACCTCATATACACTATACATACACTGCCTATATACCATGCGCTATCAGTGCATAAAGCAAGCAGTAATAAAAGCAAAAAGTTCCATTAACACTGGAAAAACACAGTTTCTGTTGTTTTTAAGGGCGGGAAAATGTATAACCACTGATAACCACTGTTTTTTTAAGGTATTGAAATCACTTGAAAACACTGAAAAAACCCCACCAGAATTTACCAAAAATAGAAAGTGAAAACAGGAAAGCCTAATCATATCATATCCAGACAACACTCAGCTCATCCTGTTCCTATCAGCCGACCCGACTAAAACCAAAGCCAACTTCCACAGGTGTATGAACAACCTAGCCAGCTGGATGCAAAACCACTGCCTCAAACTCAACACCAACAAAACTTAAGTACTCATCTTCGAGAACAATGCATTCTCATGGGACAGCTCCTGGTGGCCAGAAGAATTGGGCCCTCACCTACAGAACACGCAAGGAACCTCGGCATCATACTCAACAGCAAGCTCACAATGAGGAAGCAGGTAAACGCTGTGTCTTCAGCCTGCTTCCTCACTTGCCGCATACTCTGGGAAAGCACCAGACGCACACTCACCCAGGCCTACATCACCAGCCACCTGGACTACAGCAACCCCTTATATGTAGGAATCACTGCACAACTGCTCAACCAGACCATTCAGAACACAGCAGCAAGGCTCGATCTCGACCTCCTGACCATATCATGCCTCACCTCAGAACTCTCCACTGGCTCCCCATCCACAAAAGGTGCCAGTTCAAGATGCTAACCCACATCTACAAAGCCCTGCACTGCAAAGGACCTGCCTACCTCAACCACAGGGTCAACTTCTACCTCATCTACAGGCAGCTGTACCCTGCCTCCCTCTCCCTCGCTCACACCTCCACATCTGCTGAAGCTGGAGCGGAGCCCACGCATTCTCCTATGTGGCCACAAAGACCTGGAATGGCCTCTGCCTTCGGGCTGCGCTCACCTTGCAAGACTCCAGAAACAGCATAAACCTGCCTGTTTGCCTGACTTCTCCCAGCGAACCCCCCCAGCACCTGGATACCCTCACAAGTGATAAGTAGCAATTTACAAATCCGTTTTGATTGATTGATTGAAAATTGGTCCTGAGAACCTGCTGCCCATGTACATACCTCTTGCCGGGTCCATCAGTTCCGTGCCAGAAACACAGTCAAGCCCCGTCCCGTGGGCCAGCCTTTGGGGGAGGAGAACTGTTGTTCTCGCTCCGCCTACGCTGTTTGTGCTGGCTGATTACATACCCTGCCACCCCAGATCCAGTCCACCCTCTACCTCCCATTATCTAAACCCTCCCACCTTCCTATACTCCTGTTCCTGATGTATAGTGTTCCATGGCCCCGCACTGCCATTGCCCTTTTAATTTTGGCATCCAAGCCAAACCCATTGCCCTTCTAATTTTGGCCTCCTTCTTCAGACCCTGGAAACCTTACCTACTCACATGGCCTTGGAGAGTGGCTACCATCAAGGGAGGGGTCTTCTATAAAAGCTGCATCCCTGCATGTGCTAACTGCTTGGATTTCAGGGCCATATTATCAAGAACGGGCGATAACAATATCGCCGCTTTAGCGGCAGGAAACTGCCGCTAAAGCGGCGATAAGGGGCTTGATAATATGCCCTATAGAATTCCAATAGAAGCCCAGGTTCTGGTGTGAAGGACATCAAACCTGGGCTTCTATTGGAATTCTATAGGGCATATTATCAAGCCCCTTATCGCCGTTCTTGATAATATGGCCCTCAGACTTCCCAAGAAGAGAGCCTGTTTTTCTGAGGTCCTGTTTGTTTTTTCAAGACTTGACATCACTTACCTGATCCTGCAGACTGGGCTGTGTTGTGGCATTACCTTCCGTGCCGACAAAGAGAGTCGTTGTTTTCTGCTCAAGGCAACTACCTGCAAGGAAAATAAAAGTGGCAGTGATTACTTGCACGGTTAGGCGAATCACTGTGAACTTGTGCTAACCAGGAAAAAGAGAGCAGCAACTGAAAACAGGCTTGCTGGACGATGGTATGCTGAGTTATTTTTTAGGTATTTAGGTTAGAGCAGCAGCCAAAGACATTCACAATGAAAAGGCCACAGCAACGAATCCAGAAGAGAAGAACCAAGAGGACCTTCAAGGCAAGGTTCCCCTTTGCACTTTAAGAACTGGCAAGTCACGGCGATGAGCCCGCAAAAGAGGGAACTGTTTAAAAGGGAAAACACAGTAGTATGGTTTTGTGTAACTAACACTGAGGCTAACTCACTCCTTGTTTCTTTAGGGAATAACGAATCACAGACCCTTATTTGGCACGGAGATACATGATTATCAGCCATGGCACTTACTGACACGCCTCTACAGAAGAAATCATTAGGCGCCTCAACACTCCATTCCTCATAGAGACAAGGTACACAACCAGGAAGTGGGGATCGGGTTGAACCTGGTGGGACACAGTAATAGTTAAGGAGTATAACCTTTTCTCTACTTCATCTTAACAGAAGGGATCCTCAGCTCCACTAAAGGTACAACCTTGGAGATGAACAACCAAGGAAGTCAGGCAATTGATAGAACAAGTCGGACGACTCTGTCTTTTTCTCTTTTCCAACCTCCTTTCCCTTTGGTGCTGCTCCCTGTACACAGTTGTCAGTGCAGTGTGAATGGTGCCAGCCTTCAGGGGGATTTTTGGTCTTGACTTCATTCCTGCAGCGTCCTGGAACAAATCAGGTTAGGGTTTTCCTGGTCCTGGCAGCCTGCAGTTGGGTATCGGTGTTCCAGCATATAGCTTCGAACAATCAGTCTTTATGTCTGCCCCTCCCAAATTCCTTCTAACTAATGATTCTCTATGGAGTGCAGAGAGAGAGCTGCTGTGCAATATTTTGTATCTGTGCTATAACATACAAAGTCTCTGTCAGAAATGCGTTCAAAAGGTAGCAGCTACATCAAATGTTGCTTCCTCTCATGTTTGTTCTGTGCGAGGCTGAATGGCCTTGTAGCGCTAATCACTCTCCAGACAGCAGAATTAAAGATTCCTTTTCACTGTGTTTCTGTTTTTTCTGTTACCGTGACTGTTGTCACCCTGCTACTAAAATAATATAGAGATCTCACACACACTCTGTTAGTTAGCGTCACCACTCAGAATATTAGTTTTCAGGGCCCTACGCCTTATGCACATATATTGTAAAGAGTTTGCGCCTCTCTTGTTTGGCCTAGAACTAGATCCTGTTTGTATGTAAAGTATGTATTATTTGAAAAACCCTGATATATACATAATTACCCTGTGGATGAATGGAGCAGTATAGGAGTGAGGGCTGTCCCTACACTACAAAAGGTTATCTGTCCTGTAACCCATATACTACAGTCTGCTCCACTACAAAGGAGCTCCAAACACTTTGAAGAAGCCTAGCAATTCACACTGATGTCAGGCTCTTTCTGACCTCCATCTCGGGCACTATTCACATATAGAAGATCTAAAGAGTATTCTTGGGTTGAATAAGTCATACACAGCCTACATGCTCATCCTACTACACAGGTGCGTCATGAATAAGCCTGGGCGTAGTTCGCGAAGTAGCGCTACGCGAAGCTACGCAAAGTGCAGTTCGCACTACGCGAGCTACGCATAGCACTACGCGAACTGCGTTGTGCGCAATGATTGCACAGTGCCGGATGCTTGTCCGCACTGTGCAATCATTGAAAACGGCATCTTGCACAGTGCGAGCTGTCTTTTACTGCCGCTCGAGTAGATTTTTACTCGAGCGGCAGCTTTCTCAACGCGGACTGGTAGTTTCTCATCGCGAGCGGTCGCGAGCATACGCGACCACTTGCAATGAGAAACCTGACCTCCCCGCGTTGAGAATCTTGCCGGGAGGTTTATTTTCCACGCTCGCGATCGGCAACTTGATGTTGCTGATCGCGAACGAGGAAAAAGTCTCGCCGGGATAGTCATTTTAGCTTGCTCGCGGTCGCCAACTTGACGTTGAGGACCGCGAGCAAGCAAAAATGACCACTACGCTACGCGTGTTTGCACTGTGCTACGTGCAATTCGCGTTGTGCGAAGTAGCGCAAACTTCGCAAACTACGCGAGCGTAGCGTAGTACTTCGCCCAGGGTTAGTCATGAACCCCTCTTTACCAGCTACAGCAGGAGTGTGGTCCTATATGCGTCGCTTTCATCTGCAACTTGGAAAATAAAAGCTTATAATTAATGCAAAAAGGAAGAAAGAAAGATAGGCTGATAGAAGAGGGAAATGAGGATGGATGAGTGAATGCATGATTAAGTGAAAGAATGGAACAGTGGGTGAATGGGTGGCTGGATGGATGAGCAGGAGGGTGAAAGGATGGGTGGAAGAAACATTGGATGGACGAATGGGTGAAAGAATGGGTGGATGGAAGGATGAGTGAGTGAAAGATTGAATGGCTGAGTGGGTAAAAGGACAGGTGAATGAAAGGATGGATGGATGAGTGGGTGGGTGGAAGGATGGGTAGGTAAAAGGATGGATGTGTGGGTAAAATGATGATTGGATAATAGGATGGATGGACAGGTGGGTGAAAAGATGGGTAGGTGAAAGGTTGGATGGATGAGTTGGTGAAGTGTTGGGTGGGTGAAAGGATATGGGTGGATAAATGTATGGATGGATGACTGCGAAAGAATGGGTAGATGATTGGGTGAAAGGCTTAGAGAGTCGATGGAAATCTGAGATGGATGAAAAATGGTAGAGCAAATGGAGGTCTGAGTGGGATGGATAGATGGCAGAGCCAATTGAAATATGAAAGGATAGATGGATGGCAGAGTAAATGGAAATCTGAGATGATGGGTGAAAAATGACAGAGCAATGGAAATCTGAGAGGATGGATGGGTGGGTGAAAAGATGGCAGAGTAAATGGTAATTTGAGAGGATGGATGGTAAAGTAAATGGTAATCGTAGAGGAAGGATTGCAAAGTAAATGGAAATCCCAGAGAGTGGATGATGGATGAATGTAAAGGAAGGATGTACAAAAGGATCATTTGATGGATGAAATTATTTATTGAAGGATTGGGAAGTAAAATGATGGATGTATAGGTGGAAGAATGTATACATGGATGGATGGAATGTTCAATGGATGGATGGAAGATAAAATGATGGATGAAAGAATGAATGGATGAGAGAATGTAAATGTGAAATGGTGGATATCAGGTGGTGGATGGAAGGGTGAAAGGATGAATAGATTGATTCTTGGATGGAAGAGACATTGGAGCCCTTCTAGAGAGCTTCGGGCTCACATGCTTCGCTTGTTGGTGCCATCTTAGCTTGAGTTGAAAGTGAGTGTATTTTAATTACTACTTGCAATGTCTACGACGCACACGGATGGAGTGAATGACCTGGAAGTCAGGGAAAGGTTGCAGACTCTTCTGAGCCCTGGGGTGGACCGTTTTGATTCAAACAATATATTCTAATTGTACGTGCAAAGAAGACTAAGTAACTGCACAATGCATAAAGTGCAAGTACATAGTTACACAGGACTATGAAATGCAGCTGCAAACAACTGGAGAGAAGATGGTGCACAAGCAGAGAATCCACTGAGCGAGCGACCTTTAAGTCACCCTCAACAAATACCACCAAAGCCTTAAAGACACAAAGAGAAACGTCCTGGCAAACTGCATCAAAGCAAGCACTACGGGTGCCACCCCAACCATCTGCTTACCACATGGAAGCTGCTCACCACACAGAAAGCCACAGCCATTATGAACTCCATCCATTCAGGGGCACCCACGTACCCCTGCTCCCACTGCCTCTGCAACCTTGGAAGCAAGAAAATCAGCTGCCATCTCGCCACCATTCTCAATGCATCCAACACCATAGCCACCTTTCTCAAAATATGGATATTAGACCACTCCCCAGAAACCCTCCGCCGACCCCACCAAACTCAAAAACTGCCGCCCCATCTTGCCATTCCCTTTCCCTGTCAAAGTTCTCAAGAAAACTATCAACCGTCAACTCATCAAACGCCTGGAGAGAAACAACCTGCTTGACCCTTCTCAATCTGGTTTCTGCACCAACCACAGCACAGAGACCGCCCTGATTGCCACTACCAATGACATTTGCTCCCTCCTCAACAAAGGAGAATCAGCTGTCCTGATCCTCCTTGATCTCTCAGCAACATTCAACACCGTATCCCACGTCACTCTCATCAAGAGACTTCACCACATCGGGATCCAGGGCGATGCCCTGAGATGGATCATATCCTTCCTCACAGGACGAACCCAGAGAGTCCGCTTTCCACCTTTCACCTCGGAACCAAAGAGCACCATCTGCGGCATCCCTCAACAGGCATCCCTCAGCCCCACCTTCTTCATCACATGATGCTCCTGGCTGACATCGTTAGAGCCCATGACCTCAACATCATATCCTACACCGACGACACCCAGCTCATCCTCTCTCTCTCAGCTGACCCCTTCACCATGAAGACCAATTTCCACAACTGATTGACAAATGTCGCTGACAGGATGAGGACTAACTGTCTGAAGCTCTACACCAACAAGAGCGAAGGGGTGATCTTTGGGATACCACACCTCCTCGTGGAACGACACCTGGTGTCCTGTCGTACTCGGACATCCCCCCACACCTACAGACCATGCCCGCAACCTCAGCATCATCCTGGACAGTAAACTTGCCATGAAGTGACAGATCAACGCAGTCTCCTCCACCTGCTTCCACACCCTCTGCATGCTCCGAAGGATCTTCAAATGACTCCCCATCGGCACTAGGAATACCGTCACTCAAGCCCTAGTCACCAGCCGGCTGGACTATCAAAACGCGCTGTATGCAGGAACCATTACCTAACTCGAGGGGCTCCAGACAATACAGAACACAATGGCCAGACTCATCCTGAACCTGCCCAAATGTACCCACATCACACCCACCTCAGGAACCTCCACTGGCTCCCCATCCAGCAAAGATGGCACTTCAAAGCTGCTGATACATGCCTACAAAGCCAAGAAATGGAAGGGTTCAGGACTTTCATGAGTTCATAACCAATCGTCTTGCTTCTGAGGTTGAAGATGTGGTCAGGACATGGGTCCGTGGGTGATCCAGAGTGCATGGAGATCATGATGGAAATTGTGGCCTGAGTTGTTAGAAGATCCCAGTGGGTGAGCAGATGTTCATGTTTGGTGTTCAAGTGTGTGAGCAGGTTGATGCTATCGGTGGCGGGATGTTGGGGTTTGAAGTTTTCATAGATGACTGAAATCTTGTGGAAAATGTCTGCCAAGGTGTCACATGGTTCTTGGTAGGGGGTGATCTTGTTCTCAGCGGCTGCAGGGTTGGAGAACTTCTTCATGATAGTGAAGAGTTCCTTGCAGTGGTTTGTGCTAGCTTCTATGTGGTCTGCTAGGGCGTTCTTCTTTGTTTCTTTCAGAAGACGGTGGTACTGGTTGAGTGCCATCTTGAAGGTGGTGTGGTCTTCTGTCTTTTTGCAGGTGCGCCATTTATTCTCCAGTTCCCAGCACTTGCATTTGGTGGCTTTCAGCTCTGTAGTGAACCAGCTAGCTCTTCTGGCAGGTCCTTTGGCTTTTGCTGGCATGGCAATAGTGTCGGCGCAATCCGTGATCCATTGGGAGAAGTTCGTCGCAGCTTTTTCTGTGTTGAATGTGGTGTTTGTCAGGTGGGCGCTGAGAGCATTGTTCCACTGGTCCTCTGATATCTTTATCCACTTTCTGCGCGTGAAGCTGGAGGGCAGGGTACCATGCTGGTGGTTCCTGAGATGGTGAAGTGGACGCTCTAGTGGTGAGTCCAGGTGAATGGAAGTTCAAAATCTTCAGTAGGGCAAGGCTGCAAGCTGTGACTGAGAAGTGCTTCACGGGGTCAGATAGCTATCACACGAGGTTCCGGTGAAGCCATTGACTTGTGATGTAAAAGCTCCAGGCGGAAGAAATTTGAATTTAGAGCCAAAGCAAGGATCAATCAACTTTATTCGGTTTCAGCATATAAAACCATTAAAGTTATCGATAAATAAAAATATCATAACGTGATAACACAGTCATCACTATTAAACGTTATCGATACATAAAAATATCATAAAATGATAACACAATTCATCACAATTAAATAACCTTCCACGAGGGTCCTTGTTGATTCAAAATCTGAGGTGCAAAAATTAGGTACATGTGCCCTTGACCCACAATAAGAAATTTAAACAGTTAAAAGAGTGAGTCCCAAGACCTTTTCTAGAGTATGTGTATCATTGGAGTGACATGGACCCTGACCATTGCTGACATTTAATCAAGGCAAGACCTGGCCTTCATAGCAGATTTCAGGTAACTGAGAACACAAAAAATGCATTCATCATGCAACAATTGTAAATAAATAAGAGCTGGACGGGTCTGTGTAAATTTCATCCTCTTTCAAATCGGGGCGATAAAGGTTTTTTGAGAGACTTCATATAATTTACAAAATAATGTGAAGTGTAGCAGATCCTGTGGAGACTCATCGTCGCAGCCACAGGGTGCTAACACCTGGCCTCTGCTACACCCCCTAGGGATAGCCAACAAAAAACAGAAGAGATCCAGGCGAAACCTGGTTAGTAAAAACCGTTCGTATATACTTAAGACCCCCAAGAGATAAGGCTCAGCTAACGGTGTTGTTTTCAACATTAAGAATTTACGAACACTGGGGGGCATATTCTCAAGAACGCGTGTTAAACATTGCAAATTTAGCTTAACGCAACTTTGCACATCGCAGTCCATCGCGGGAAAATAACACCGTGTCAACGTGGTATTCCCAACCCGGCGGCACCATGCGATAGTCTCACGATAACGCGACAAATGCCCGCGTTAAAAGCAACGCGAGGCAGAACAAATGCGAAACCCCAACGCGAAAAAAGCAGCGATGGCCCAAATCGCGATACAAAAATCAGCGAAAACCAGCGACAGGCCTGCAATTCCCATGCCACATGCGGGAAACAGCACTATAAAAGCAGTTGAAATAAAAAAAACAAGAAAATAACTGCGTAGCACCATGGATGCACCCGGACCGAGTGCAGAGGACGAGTCGAAGCCCACAAGCCCCACGGAGGACCAGCCAGGGACCCCGGGGTCGGGGAAGGGCAAGGAGAAGAGGAAGAGGAAGACGGGGCTCAGTCTGCAGGAAGACCGGATCATCGTCACAGAGGTGATAGAACACTACCAACAACTGTTCGTCACCTCCACTGCGTCATTGGCAACACAAACGGAAATATGGCAGTCCATCGTCACCAACGACAATGCAGACGGAGTGTCGAGGAGGTCAATGGTGGAGGTCAAGAGGCGCTGGCATGAAGTGCACAGCCAAACCACGGAGAAACTCGCTGCCAACAGGAAGGCAGCAAAGGCGACTGGAGGTGGGAGTCCTGCACCACAGGAGGAGCTGGATGAGCTGGAGGAAATGGTGGCCACAGTCATCAGCGTTGAGACGGTGGAAGGAGTTGGGGGTCTGGACACAGCCCGATATGACCTGATCCAACAGCAACAGGGTGAGTAACGACCAGGGACTGGGGGGCCGGGGGAAAATGGGCACAATGGCACACATGCACAATCATGTGCAGCACACAGCACACCCACAATGAGTGTTGAATATGTCTCTGGTACCCTTGGCACACTGCTGCACACATTGAAACACTGTGTAGGCCCCCATCCACTATGTGCACAAAGGGGCCCCCCTCCATATCACCAATGCCACTACCTACACATACACATGTGCTGAATCCAGAAAAGCAGCGGCTCTGTGAGCCACACTGACAATGCAAGTGACACTGCACGACAGATAGCATGGCTGCAGTCACAATACATGACATGGTGCACGACACGACACTGAGGTGGCTGAGTGAGCAACACATCCGTAAAGGAGCAGGTCACACTCTGACACATCCATGAGCAACTACAACCCATGACGTCAAAAACACATCTGCAGATAAACAATGCACAAGAGCACAGAATTTGTCCAGGAGCACAATTGACCCAAGTCGCAAACATCCCAGCACCAGAAAAGCACACAAGTCAAAGGCACACCGACTCAAAGGGATAAGGGGGCGCCCAATCAGAGCTGCAGGGGCGACACACAAACAATGCAACACACACACAAAGCAATCAGAGTACATCAACATTGATGACAATGGTGTACAAGGTACAACCCTTACACCACAGGACAGTGGACACAACTGGTGCCGTCCGTGCGTAGGAACTGGCCAATCACATCTGGCATTGCATGGCACTGTGAGATGACAATGTACGAGCACAACCACACATCCGTCATGTAGTTGAAATGTCCAATGCCTCACATCAAATAGCCAGTTGCACCAAAGCAGTCACAATGTACAATGTCATGCAGTCCAAATGTAAACATCAACAATGCGTCAACACACATGGAACACACTGTTAACATGCATCTCCCCTTCACATTGCAGAGGGACATTCTACACCGCCTGCAGAGCAGACCACACATCTCTACAGTGATGATGAAGAGGACGCCCTGCACATCTGCAGACACCCTCCAACGGATAATGGACAGCCTCCACACCCCACCACCAGGAGCAAGGCAGCCCAGCTGCATCGCGGTGACCCCACACCCTGCACAGATCACACAGCAGGAAGCACACACCACCACGGCTGGCTCACAGGACCCCCACGACCAACACATGGAATTCCAACGCCGTGTGTTAGGGTGCCAGGAGCAGATGGCTGACCAGCTGCGGGTGGGGTTCGACCTCATGGCAGCAAAACTCGATGCCATACGTGGGTGTCTGAGTCCCATCAGGGACCACTTACAGTCCCTAACGGACACCCACTGTCCGCACCTTGCTCACCAACAATCCTTGGCTGACCTCGCTGGGGCCATTACTCGGATACAAGAACTGTCTACTCAGACAGGCTCCAGCGATGACAGCACAGAGTTGGCAAAGATGCGGAGGTCAACGCTGACCATGGAGCCTATGCAGCCTGGAAGCATGGCTGCCACGGCAGAACACCAGCGAGATGTAGCTGGGATCTTCAATAACTTGCAGATCCTCATCTTGCCATTGCTGCCACTGAGCCTGTACCAGATGACTGCTACAGGAACCTCGACACACACATCTCCGCCCCCTGATGTGTCATTGGCACACAGTGATGCAGCCCTATCACCTTCGCCACCTGATGTGCCAGTAGCACACAGTGATGCAGCCCTATCACCACCACACACACCTGACACACCGGACACAGAACCCGTCTCAGATGAGGAAGATGAGTAGGGCACTGACTGTGTGAGGGAGGAGGTGTTAGCATCCGTCGCCGCCACATGTTCCGTCCCTGCCTGGTTCAGCCACATGCATCATGCCCTGGAACAACACCTCCCACTGTCCCCTGAAACACTCTGCGACATCCTCCTGGACCCCGACATGGCCTGCCATATCCGCTCTGGTACCAATGACACAGCAATCCGGCTGCGGACTGAACTCTTCCTCTTCATATTGAATTTGCATTTCCCCAAGGACTCTGGTTGGCCTACCACTGGGCAACCATGTAATGTGGGCTTGAAATGGCCATGTACCGCTCCAGCTCAGACACCACCCAGAATGTGAATTAAACATTCCAAAGCACACAGATGTGTTGTATTCCGCTTTAGGGGTCCGTATATAGGTTTTCCTGAATCATGTCCTTATATAGGCACAATTCGCATTGCCCTTATATCGGCATAGAATCCCTGTCCTTATTTAGGCATTAACCGTGCACTCCAAATACAGACATGGTCACCGACATCCGTCCACCCTAACATCACAATGAGTTCTTAGAAACCAGACCCTTAAGCTTCGGGAGTTCCCCTAGCACAGGACTATTGATTTCTCCGAGAACTCATCTATTATGTATGAACCGTTATACCTTAGGGGTTCATTCCTGACGTCTTCCTCTGTCCGACTTCACGTCAATGCTAACATTCCACGACACCTACCAGGTATAAATATACCTTCCCTTGCCCAAGCAAGTTAGAGGAGACCTCGATTTCAGAGGAGCCCGTATCCCGGCCTGACACACTGAGAAGACGCTGTCATTCCTGCACTCAGACGAATCCAGCTTCCAGTGTTCTGACTCCCTTCGCGGGGTGTTAGAATTTCAGACCCGGCAGGAGATCCCATCTCTCTCATTCTCAAGGTATGGAGCTGACTAGAACCTAGAGGGACTCTTAGCATATTAGACATAACACACTCTTAGTCTACCATACTAGAGAATACTCCACCTACTTCTATCTTTCCCTACACCTAGACTAGGTTAGGCACATTGGGGTAGAACTAGCTTAGAGACGCATTCAATGAGTACTCGCATTTTTAGCTCATGTTATTTATGTATGTGAATATATGCTAAAAGATAATGCTAGTGCAGTATTATTTATTTCTACTGCTTACGCTGTACGTTATTTATCTTGCATTCTGTCTTGTGATCATAACAGCACACATCTCTTACACGAGAAACAAGACTGTTCAATAAAACCCTTTTTATTGAAACGCCCGTCTTTCCTTTCTGTGTAACTCTGTAGAAACTAAGCATGCACGATTGAATGAGTGAGACTGTTATCTATTGTTTCCACGATTCTGAGACACGTTCCGCTTCTAAAGGGAAACAAAGTTGTCATGTTTTTCGGTTGCCAGAAACTACTCCCTTCTTGTTCTCAAGGAGTTTCTAGTGTCCTCTGAGCTAGCTGGCACAGGTAATTAAGTTTAATATAATCGATAGGGACATACCGACCTCAGTCCTATGTCAAACCTATAGGTTATATTATTCCAATGCGCAGAGCCTATTAGGGAAATAGGAACTACACTACATGGCGCCCAACGGTTTGGTAGGCAGTAATTTAACGCTAGATACTGAGTAACTCATTCGTGCTTTTCTCAGAGACCCCTACCCACATACTCCATAAGACGTCTAGAGTGGGTAGGGTTAAATATCCGCCAAAGCTAAATAGGACAAAAAACCCTATATATTAGCTATTTTGGTTTGTTCAACGTTGAAGGATACAGTGTTCCAAAATATTGTGCACCTTATCTTTTGTTTCCTTGAAACTTGTTCTACATTTTTCAAAAAACAAAATGCCTGACTCCGACAACGGTGAAGTTGCGGGTCACCCTGCTTTAACAGCTTATAACATCACAGGTTTTATTGAAACCGAGGAGGGTGTCATAGACATCAATCCAAACTTCAGAAGAGCCATCACTCTAAAACTTATAAAACACGGCCTACCACCAAGAGGAGGTAGAGCAGTTTTCATGATAGAGGCACACGAATCCTTTCAGACAGAGGTATTCTATTCATGGGTCATATTTCCTGAATCAAATTCAGTGACAAAACTGTTTCACTTCTACAAAGAAGATGATCCACCAGAGGAATATATTCCTTTCAAGGATATTGAAATTCCACTAACATACCAGGAGCATCAGCTCTGGTTTAAAGGCGCCCTAAAACATCACAGAAACATTACCAGACTCGGTCCACTAGGTAGACCAGGAGCAACATGGCCGATTCTAGCCGGCTACACTCCTCATCCTGACCTCGATATAATGTCGGACGAGGAACTACTTACTCAACTTACAGAGTTAATCAAAATCTACAGACAATTAGTCCAATATGTCATGCGGACTTTCACAGTCCAACCACCATTGACACTTCCAAATCAAACTCCTCAACAGGGGAATACACTAAAAATTACACCACAGACTCTATACGCAGTCATGGGAAAAATGCCCACAAAACGTGAGCAAATTCCATTCTGGATAGCTCAAAAAATTACTCAAATCGAAGCAGTATTTCCAAATACTAGCCCGTATGAGAAACACAGAATCCTAACTATCAGTTTACCAATGGGGATCACACCATAACTGGAAGACTGCACCACTTGGGGCTCAGTCTTTGCTGCCATCTATACTAAAACACATGGTATTCCATCAATTGCAGTAATACCTGATGTCCTGAAACAAATTCAAAATGAATACGGGGCAGAGCCTGCACTAAATTTAGGTATGAAATTACTGAACAATTTTGACCAGGTCTCAACAATAATATTATCTAATATTAAAGGGGAGGCAGCAGCAGTGGCGATCCGCCAACTATTAAGGGAATTCGATGTTACAGAACATCAAACAGAACTACCCAGAATAATAGAACAATCTTATGCAGAATTAGGCAGAGATAGTTTGGGTGGAAGACCATTGAAGCCAAAACTATCTGAAAGTCCTGAGAAGGACTCTATTAAACAAACTCCTACATCTTCTAAAAAGAAGTGGGAAACTAATAAACAAAATTCAAACGAGAAACGTTCTCAATCCCGAGGTAGGTCTCCTCAAAAGGAGCCCTCTGAAAGGAGGTATAACCTCAGGAATAGGGATAATTTGAAAAAGCCTGACAGGTATCAAGATACTGATACACGCTCCTCTCTTACCTTTCAGATCTCGTCACAGACATCGGAAAGAAGAGGACGGTCAGAACATAGAGAAGAAATCGAAAGATGACAAACACGTTCCAAAAAACAAAACAAAACCTCAATTCTCAAAGAAGAAGGTAGCAGGTCTGAAGGACAGACATGCCGAGGATACTGAGAACACAACTCAAGAATGGAGAATGGGCTCAGACAATGCTGGACAGTGCTGCAGAAGTCACAATAGCTCGCCAGAACCTGAAGGAACTTCTGGAGATAGTGGACTTGAATGAGTACATTACAGTTGAGACTGTAGACACTAGGGCTAGTACTCCACAAAAGTTATATGAAATAACACTCCGGATGGAGGGAGACATACCCAGACAGGTGAAAGCACTTTTTTGGGAAAAACTTTCAAGGGGCTATGACATACTTCTAGCAGAAAAAGACTGGCCACCACAATTTGTCAGGGAGTGCCCACATGGCGAGGACATTATTATGCCTGCCTTCTCCAACCATATTCCAATTCACCTAAAATATACTTATGCCAGGAAATGGGCAGTTGCCCAGGCCCCAGCATTATACAAAAATCATGTAGGATGGGATGAGGACTCACCTCACCATAAAATACATCTGAAAAATGAACCTACTGCACAAAGGCAGTATCCAATAAAGCAAGAAGCTAAAAAACAGGTCAGGGAGATCTTAGATCAACTTGAATACCAGGGGGTGATTGAAACATGCACCTCTTCAATGAACAATCCTTTGTTTCTGTCTCCAAACCAGACAACACCTATTGTCTAGTTTTGGATTACAGACACTTAAAAACTTGTTCTAAAACATTTGCAGTGCAAAATGCACATAGTACAGCATTAATGAATAACATTGTGCGTAAAAAATACAAAACCACATTGGACATCTCAAATGGTTTCTTTTGTCAAAACATAGCACCTGAAAGCAGGTACTTAACGGCTTTCTCAATAATGGGGACCCAGCGTCAATTTTGTCGACTCCCACAAGGGTTCAAGAATAGCCCGGGGTTATTCTCGGCGAGAGTAACGGAGTTACTACAAATTTATGACAATGAGGCATTGTCCTATGTCGATGACATCTATCTGACAGACGATGACCTGGACAAACACTTGAACAGGGTGAGCACCATTATACTGGGCTTTGCCTCTGAGGGCTACAAATTCAACTTCAAAAAGTCCAGAATTGCCCATCTCAATGTCCTGTTCCTAGGATACGAGCTTTCAAGTGAAGGCAAGAGCTTGGCAGCCAACTTTTTAGAAAGCTGTGCGCTGCTCCAACCTCCTAAGACGCTGAAAAACTTACAATCCATCCTGGGTTTCCTAAACTTTGGAAGAACTTACATTCTAAATTACGCAGAAAGTGTTAAACCTCTCTACGCATTAATCAAACCTGATTTTTCAATCAAAAATTGGACACAAGAACACACAGAAATTTTGCGTTCACTCCAAGCTAACATGTTAGCAACAAATCACTTACAAACACACGTAAGCCAACGCAATCTAGTGATCCGAATAATTTCGGGTCAATGCGGATTCACCTACTTAACATTTAATGAGGGTGAGAAAATACCAATTGCATACAAATCACATTTGTATACACAAGCAGAAATGCGCTTCACTTCAACAGAAAAAATACTGACAGCAGTTCAAACTGCAGTAGCAAAAGAAAGAGCTCTAGCCCAAGGGAAACGCATTATTGTCGTAACCCCAGTTCCGGCCTTAGAGGCGGTAACTAAAGCGAGCATTCCAAATGCGAAAGCATTACATCCGAGATGGATACAATGGGTTAATTCTCTTGCTGCAACAGATGTTGAATATGTTTTTGATCCTGATCTAAAAACACAAGCGTTCCTGCAATATGAAAATGAATGTCCTCTGCCCACTGAGATTCTGCCTCTCGATCAGTATGAATTCATAATTTACACTGACGGATCCGCACAACCCGCAACAGGGAGTAAGCAAGCTTACAGTGCAGCGTGCGCAATTGTTAAAGGTCGCATGCGCGATGGCAAATTCAGACCTATGGTCACACAAACCCAATCTCTAGGAGATTGCACAGCTCAGCGAGCTGAACTACAAGCATTCAAACTGGCACTTGAAAGTACAGATCGAGAATTCCCCACACTAATAGTGTGTGATTCTTTCTACTGTGTGCAGTCGTATAATGAATATATACAAACTAGGCTTGAAAACGGGTTCAAATATGCAAAAGGTGGCACAATAAAGCATAAAACGCTTTGGGAACAAGTAGTTCAGTTAAAAAGCGAACTACCAAAGGCTCACGTGATACACACACTGAGTCATCAACGTGATGGCGTTCACGTTGCAGGGAATTCATTGGCTGACGAAGCCGCAAAGGGGGCTGTTCAGACGGCTTCCGTAGCTGCGATCAGTCGTTCAAAAACGAAAATAGACAGTGAGATAATGTTGGCTGTTAATGCTACGAGCAAAGGCAGTGGTGCAGCGTTACCACTCTTATGTAATTGATGCGAACAACGTTCCTTTTGCTCGAATCCCTGGAGTGGGGGATAGGGTAATTCCAAACATGGAACGTACAGCAGCTTTGATTTATGAAACACATTTGGGGGAGGGTCTGTCACATCAAGGGATCTCTAAAACAATATTGACATTAAAAGAGATGTACTGGTGGCCTGGGATGAATACAGAAATACACATATTCGTCAACAACTTCATAGACTGCAAATTACAACGAGAAAGCCAGCAGACACAATGCTACGAATGTAGCTGCCCTGCACAGACACCATTGTTAGACAGCATTAGACTATCTATGCACAGGCGTCCTCATGGACAAGTGCAATCCCACAAATACTAAATCAAGGTTCCTATGGATATGGCCTCAGCGCTTGGCTGACGCTCGAACTGTTATAAAAGATTTGCGAGTCTTTATCGGCACATACGCAATAGGCACGCTACATTCTGACCAGGGCCCTGCGTTTAGCTCTCGGGCTTACAAAGACGCCATGGCCAGTCTGAGCGTTGCATTGCGGTACTCCTCTCTGTTTCATCCTGAGGGAAATTCTGTTGTGGAAAGGAAAACCGGGACATAAAGCAGTCTATAACAGCTAGGGTATTAGGTTCGGGTGATGGGTGGGTCAAACATCTATATGGGGTCCAACGCTCATTAAACAATTTGCCAAGAAGTTCTCTAGGGGGTCACTCCATATGAGGTCCTATTTGGGACAAGAATGTGGGTGCCAGATCTGGAATGCAGTGGCACAGTGGTGGAAAATAAACCTTTTGATATCAAAGATCGTTTGGCTGTTTAACAGGACTTAAATGAACTAAGAACGAAACAAAGAAATGTATTCCTGCAGCCAACCACCACTGGGGAAAAACCGGCGGTCCCAGCAAGGCCTGTCTGGATTCCAAAAGTTGGGGATCTAGTCAGAGAGAAGATTGCGGACAAGAAGGAATTTGGACCTTCTTACAGACAACAAGTACCTATCCTAGCCGTTCAAGGAACAAGAACAGTACTTCTGCCGCCCCTTGCTGGAAAAAAGGAGAAAAGATTTGTGTCCATCGACCTCATCAAACCACAGTATGTGGCCAATGCTAAATAGTAGGCCTCGTGGACTCCAACCTAGTAGCAGACACACTCCTCTCGCTACTATCCAAGAGGTTCAGACTGAAAGACTGATAACTATCGAGAATTCAGCAGTAATAGATGAAGGACTGAGCAACAATGCTATGGAACTCATCCCTCTTGAAACACAAGTAACAGTTCGTCCAAATACACCTGTCTACACCAATGTAACAAGTGATCGACTGGTACCAGTCATTTCTACAAATCCTGATGCGATTCCAACAATTGACATAACTGCTTCTGGCTACTTCATTAACTTTGATACGTTTTCTGAGGATCCGAGTGAGCCCGAGACGTCGCCAGCATCAAAAACTTTTAATCAGCAAGTACAAGACTTTTTACATTTTATGAAAAAGACTTATCTAGTTTCACCATGGATTGAACTTTGGGTTATATCTGGAATATTTTTCTTCCTGCTTTGGCTAGCTTTGGTTATGACTATGAGCGTGCTTATAAATGGGAGATACATCCATTTGGACATTGAAAGGAAAGAAGTGAACTTACTTTTGAAACCTCACAAATCATCCCATCGTGAAACAAGAGACTTGTCTGCAGTGAACATCACAGCCGTTCCTATAAAGGATGGTATAGTGTGGGACAAAACAGATTTTGATATCTTCGGCCCGACGGAACATTTGAACATTGCACATTTATTTAAGATTTCACTGAGTGATTTTGTTTCATCCAGTACCTTTTCTGATGATTGGGACTTTGATACTGTAAATGATATGATGTTTGACCTAGAACAATCTGCTGCATTTTCTAATAATGAATATTTAGAGGGTTCATCAGACTATGAACAGCTGTATTGCTATAACCACTATGGTCATCATTTTTTGCATAAATCTGCTACACCTAGAAATGTGTTTATGTTTAACCAATGGGAGCATTGTCCTACACCACCAAAAGGTAGTTCAAAAACATTTGCTAAGAAGTTTCCATATTTTTCAGGATACAATACATCTGATCCAGAAACATTTTTCTACAGAAATGTAAACAAAACAGGACTGAAAATTATGTTAACAAATGCAAAACAGATTTACTCTGCAGCATTTATTACCCAACTGTCTAGACATGGTTTCGACTTATGGAAAGAGACAATAGACACAAAATCTGTCTGGGGTACTAAAGATTGGCAAGTGCAGGGGATAGAAGCTTTATTTAGAGCCTGTATCATCCCTCAGCAAATAATGTTTTTGAATGACACTGTCCAACAAACGTCTTGCCTTGGTTTAGCCAAGATTAAAGACATGAAATATCCTTCTGTACCAACACCTGCAAGTGAAAACAATACACAGGCAGCGGTTACAGTTGACACCATACTACAACTCAACAGAACAAATCCTGATTGGAGAAAATGGTTGATCTGGCCCACAGACACAAACACCTGTCAAGACAGATTCCTGAATAAAACACAGGGGTTTACTATTCATAGGCCAGACCCACGATACGTCCAAAGACAGCATCCGGGGGTAGTAACAACATACAGTGTAGGAAAATTATGCCTCGATTGGCTGCAGAAATCTACACATAAGGATGTGAAACAACACTTATCTTTACTTAAATAAGACGCAGACCGTAGGGAATTCTTGCTTGGACCAAGAAAACCGCGTCAAAAACGTTTCATATATGCCGGCATCTATGCTGCTTATAATGAAGCATGGAAGGTATCACAGATGGAGGCCGCAGAACGAATACGTGAACTTGATCGTATTAACTTAGAGAAAACTCTCTCTGTGGTCGACAATGGGTTAACAACTTTGTCCTCCAGAATCTATTCATTGGACAGTATTGTATCCTCTGCTATCGACATACTGGAACAAGATTTAGCCATGTTACAACAAGGCCAAACACAGTTACGTTCTATTATGTTATTAAGCTGGACGCTGCAATCTTTGCGTGCGGGCTATGTGCCTTGGCGTTTTATCAACACAACGGCTCTGTTTGCAGAATACAATCTAACTGATAAACAGATCGAACTGGCACAAAGGGGAGCAAAGTATACAGTACTGAGCATTGAAAAACTTGAGAAATTACCATTCACAGTGGCAGAAAAATCAGCTACAGAATGGCTTATTCATGGCAAAATCACACTGCCTGTGACTACTTTCCAGTTTCAGTATTGCCTCAAACAAATGCAAGCAGGCAAATATGAAAGGTTGGGTAAAGAATACATCAAGACATCCTGGAATTTACCATACACATAATGGGCCTGATTCACAGAACTAACTTACGTCAAAAACGTAAAGTTAGTACTTTTATGGTATTCACAGAATACACTTACTCATTTTGGTATTCACAGAATGCACTTACTCATTTTGGTATTCACAGAATGCACTTACTCATACTAACTTTATGTCCGCACTCGGGCCGGAGATTCCGGCCCGGTGGTGGAGATTCCGGCCCGGAGGTGGAGATTCCGGCCCGATGGTGGAGATTCCGGCCGGTTGTGGAGATTCCGGCTGGTGGCGGAATGTCCGCCACCGGCTGGAATCTCCACCTCCGGGCCGGAATCTCCACCTCCGGGCCGGAATCTCCACCACCGGGCCAGAATCTACGGCCCGAGTGCGGACATAAAGTTAGCATGAGTAAGTGCATTCTGTGAATACCAAAATGAGTAAGTGCATTCTGTGAATACCAAAATGAGTAAGTGCATTCTGTGAATACCAAAATGAGTAAGTGTATTCTGTGAATACCAAAAAGTACTAACTTTATGTTTTTGACGTAAGTTAGTTCTGTGAATCAGGCCCATAGATGTTGGAGTGGGGATCGTGAAGTGTTTCTAAGCGGTACACACTGTGAAAATGCACTAAGCGGTTCACTGATTTGTCAGGACATATCTTTACACGGGGCTTGTAATGGTTCTGTGGCAAATTTGTCCTGCTACCAGCAGGGTACACCAGCTGCTGTGATTAATCCAACGTTTGGCCAACTTTCTAATGGGAGTTACCTCATGTTGAATGATCAGAGTTGCTGTGGCATGTTGCCAGGCATCCCATATCTAGTAACGGTCAACTCCAGGGTCACTTGCTGTATGAAAGTATTGTTTGCTCCAATAGACACAGTCAGGGAGTCGCATTTATGGCCTTCATTGAATGTCTCTTTTATACGATTTGATACTTTAAGCAGAATGAAAGCCATGCTTATACAACAATCAGTGCCTTTGACCTCGGCCAAAGAAACCTATGATCTACAAGTTGCAAGGACTTCGGCTGAGATACAGAATGTAATTCGCACAAACTGCCCTATACATTTCGTAGAAATGATAGGACGTATCTTTAACATGTCAGATACAAGCGGAATTGTACATGTATTTAAGACCATCTGTTCCGGACTATTAGCACCTTTCCAGGCTGTCCTCGGAATCATCCCAAACTTCGCACATTCGGTGTTTGGTGGTGTGCCATTACTTCTAGCACTTGTTGCAGGAATTCTGTTTCTATTCCTCCTACTACGCTATGGCAAGCCTCTTCGCCAACATCACTCCGAGCGATGTGGAGAGAGCCCTCCTTGAACGGAAATGCCGTGAGCGAATAGTACAGCTTTTGGGCATGCCTCGTCTACGGGAACTTAATACAACGTGGTTCCTGTCATTCAGACCAATCTGGTAAGATTGCATCTTACCTGTTCTACGCTGCCTGTTTTGCGGTGAAGAATGCGTGCTAGACATCTGTCTAACACTCCCATCAGTCATGCCTACAGATATCGATACTCTGCTGGACCCGATAACGGCCCATGCTGTGTGTTGTCCCCAAAGGCTTCCAATCCTGATGGCGGCATTCATTGAGATCTCACAGTCGCTTCCGGCTGCTGCTGAGGTACGAGATGGATCAACGGGCACACAGGTAACAACGGACGTGAACATTGCTTCTTCTGCTGAAGGCGATGTTTCTCATCTTTGTGCAATTAACCTTCTGAACGATGTGTTCCAAATGTCTCCGACTTCAGTGGATGATATTTTGGCTACCTACATAGATGATCTAATGTTTACGCCAGACCCTTACACTGACTTTGATTCGGCTCACAGTGTACCAGGGCAACAATGAAATTTGGCCTTCATATTTTTCAAACTTGGAACATTTCCCAGAATTGAACTTTTTCATTTTTAAATTATTTTTTGGGAAAATGACATGGCAATGAACAATCTGCTTACATTAGAACTAGTCTTATAAAACGGACTTCTTTGAATACTTCCAGGGACAGATTGTCACCTTACTTGTCTAACTTTCATTTAATTCCATGATATGCAATGGCTTTAATTTTAAGAACTTATCGACCATTTCATCATATGTATATATTTCTGTTTATTCATTAATGTTGCATTTACTTCCATTATATGCTTAGAATGAAAACGATGCTTTAAATGTACAGTACCTATTGCATTTCAACAGTTTTGAGCTTCTTTTAAAATGCTTTTAGAAATATTTTTAGCAACATGTGGTACTCAATTTTATGTTTAGCATTTAAATGTTTAGCATTTAGTATTATCGTTCAATCGCAGATGGAGTGGGTGTTGTATTCCGCTTTAGGGGTCCGTATATAGGTTTTCCTGAATCATGTCCTTATATAGGCACAATTCGCATTGCCCTTATATAGGCATAGAATCCCTGTCCTTATTTAGGAATTAACCGCGCACTCCAAATACAGGCATGGTCACCGACATCCGTCCACCCTAACGACACAACGAGTTCTTAGAAACCAGACCCTTAAGCTTCGGGAGTTCCCCTAGCACAGGACTATTGATTTCTCCGAGAACTCATCTATTATGTATGAACCGTTATACCTTAGGGGTTCATTCCTGACGTCTTCCTCTGTCCAACTTCACATCAATGCTAACATTCCACGACACCTACCAGGTATAAATATACCTTCCCTTGCCCAAGCAAGTTAGAGGAGACCTCGACTTCAGAGGAGCCCGTATCCCGGCCTGACGCACTGAGAAGACGCTGTCATTCCTGCACGCAGACGAATCCAGCTTCCAGTGTTCTGACTCCCTTCGCGGGGTGTTAGAGTTTCAGACCCGGCAGGAGATTCCCACCTCTCTCATTCTCAAGGTATGGAGCTGACTAGAACCTAGAGGGACTCTTGGCATATTAGACTTAACACACTCTTAGTCTACCATACTAGAGAATACTCCACCTACTTCTATCTTTCCCTACACCTAGACTAGGTTAGGCACATTGGGGTAGAACTAGCTTAGAGACGCATTCAATGAGTACTCGCATTTTTAGCTCATGTTATTTATGTACGTGAATATATGCTAAAAGGTAATGCTAGCGCAGTATTATTTATTTCTACTGCTTACGCTGTACGTTATTTATCTTGCATACTGTCTTGTGATCATAACAGCACACATCTCTTACACGAGAAAGAAGACTGTTCAATAAAACCCTTTTATTGAAACGCCCGTCTTTCCTTTCTGTGTAACTCTGTAGAAACTAAGGGCCATATGTATGAAAGTTTGGTTTTGCGATTCTCAAATAGCGAATTTTAGAGAATCGCTATTTGAGAATCGCAAAACGAGATGTATGTAGGATTTGCAATAAATTTTGCGAATCCTTCATATTCCTTAATTGCGAATCGCAAATTGCGATTCGCAATTAAGGAATTCCTCCCATTCATTCCTATGGGCCTAGAGGCCCATAGGAATAAATGGGAAGACATTCTCAATTTGCGATTAGCAATTAGAGAATCGCAAATTGAGAATGCAATTTCAAGGGTGCCAGGGTGTCAAAAGGACACCCTGTTGCACCCTGAAATGTGCATGTGTGCACATGTGGCACACATACATGCCCTATGGGCATGTATGTGCGCCACATGGCACTTTAAAAATGCAAAAAAGTGCATTTTTAAGTGAAATCGTAAGTTACCACCAACTTGAAGTTGGTGGTAATTTGCGATTCCTTAAGCCCAAATTGCACTTTTTTTGTGCTTCTTACATTGCATTTAAGGAATCGCAATTAGCGATTCCTTAAATGCAATCGCAAAATAGGGAATCGCAAAATTTGCGATTCCTTATTTTGCGAGGGGGTTTCAGTGTGATACATTGCACACTGCTATTTATGATCAGAAACGCCGAAATTCTGCGAATTTCGGCGTTTGCGATCGCAAATTGGCTTCATACATATGGCCCTAAGCATGCAAGATTGAATGAGTGAAACTGTTATCTATTGTTTCCACGATTCTGAGACACGTTCCGCTTCTAAAGGGAAACAAAGTTGTCATGTTTTTCGGTTGCCAGAAACTACTCCCTTCTTGTTCTCAAGGAGTTTCTAGTGGCATCTGAGCTAGCTGGCACAGGTAATTAAGTTTAATATAATCGATAGGGACATACCGACCTCAGTCCTATGTCAAACCTATAGGTTATATTATTCCAATGCGCAGAGCCTATTACGGAAATAGGAACTACACTACAGATGTGTCATGTCTATGTTCACTCACGTATGTAAGTATGGATGAATGTAGGGACAGTGACTGCACTAAAAGGTACATCCTGTTGAATGTCATCAATGCGCATGTTTGACCCTGACACACATGGCCAATTAGATGACTGTGAAGGTGTGAACTAGCTGTGGCATCATTGCACATGAACAACAATCTCGTTACCCCCCAACGGAGCACCACGGCCATGTGTTAAATAGGGCTGTGTGCAGAAATTTATAAATCGGAAGCAGTCCTGAAGTGGTGTCCCCCATCACATGTGACAACAAAACGTCTCCTCGCATACCTACTCACACACATCTGTGTGGACACAGTCTGTTCTGATGGATAACCTTGATCGACATGGCAAGAAGTTGGACACCATACTCACATTGCTGGAGACACGTAGAAGCACAGGTCTGCCAAAAACTATTACAAACCCAATGTCTGGCTCACAGAGGTGGAGCAGTCTACAGGGACTCACCCCCAATTCACATACGCCAGTCAATACCTCCCTGTGTACGGACAATGCTCATGGAGGCACATGACTTGTCATTTTAATCAACACTCATCACTGTTGTACACTAGTGTACTTGTGTAGACTTTATTATCAGGTGCGTGTCAGTAAGGGCACGGCAAGGGCCACAACATGCACACCAATGTTTGAGACACTTGCCGGAAGCTCAGGGACATGTAGAGGTACATGAAATGGGGTTGCTAAAATGAACACAAATCATTACGGATGTCAATGGTCTCAGCCCACCTTGCCTTGCTGGACGAGTCATGTGATGTTTGGCGTCTGCACATTACCCCGTGTCAGGGAACACGACTCACAGCCCATGTGACTGCATCACCTTGCACAGGTGTGTGTACACATGGGTACGTCCACGCACTTGCATGCTGAGCCCAGGCGAAGGCAGACGTGTCCACTGTTGTAGTGGGATGTGTGACCAATCCTCCAAGATGCTACTAGGTGTGGGGACGTGTGCTGTGGGTGACAATCAGTTGTGGCTGCAGGAACGTAGTTACTCGTCCATGAATGCGAGCGCAGCTTCATGGGCAATCTGTTCCAGGAGTACATCGTTGTCGAGTTCAAGGAACACGAGGGCGAGCCAATCCATTAACTGGTCCGGGCAGCTGTGCTCCATCCACGCCGTTCCACCGATCCGCAACACAGCCCAATAGGGGAGTGCCTCGATGTGGTCGCTGCACACGAGGAGTTGTGCAATCTCCCGTGCCTAACTGCCTGCACATACGCCACAAATCCAGGCATCCCATGCACGGGTATCACGGTTACACTCCTGTTCGTGGGCCAAAAGGGGGCGCACACACAAGTCATAATCCATTTCAGCTACCGTGTTGTTGGATAGGGAGACATCCATGGGCCACTCGAATGTGCATGTTCGACAGTGGAACCAGGGCTGGACGTAGGTGACGTAAGCAAGACAGAAACTCAGACGGTAACTGATGCGCAACACTGCCAGTGGCAGTGATCCCAACAGATGCAGCATTTGTGCACGGTACAGTTCCACGTGACAGGGGTTGTGCATGTGCCCGGGCTTGCCAGCCATTGCCTTTGTTGGTCTCGTAGCACCGGCAGTCTTCTGACAGGCGGCAGTTATGTGGATGTGATGCCACTGCTCTGAGCAATGAGTCGTATTTGTGTGCAACGTTTGGACGTATGGGTTGTTTTTTGCTTATGTGTCAAGGGCATCCCATGCAGGTGTTCCTCAGGCAGGGACAAGTGTGTGTGGGGTGTGGACAAGTAGGTCTTTCATTCGCGCAGTTCGTGGTGTGGGAGTCCTCAAGATCTGGTATGGTATCTCTCACAGGCAGTGCCAGCCGCATTCAAGACCAAGGTCGGGTGTTCAGATGTCCTTCCGCCATGTGCATTGGGACAAAGAAGCTTTCATTCCTCCTGTTGGTCTGACCACTGCTTGCCTTTTTTAGATGTGACGTGGCCTTCGTGTTGAAATTGAGGACAGTCCTTGGGGTTAGTGTGCAACAATGGCGAAACACACACAACAGCTGGCATGTATGAGCCAAGGGCCCGATTGTCCTTGCTCTCCTTCTGCAATGTCTCTCTTTCTCTCACTCTCTTTCTCTCACTCTCTCTGTCTCTATCTCTGTCTCTCTCTTTCGCTCTCTCTCTCTGTCCTTTGATAGGCGTAGGTCACACATTCTTATCTGGGATTTTGTTGTGTAGGTTGTGTCTTACAGATTTGCCTGGGAGGACCTGCCATGGCTCTTCGGAATGGTTGTTTTGTGTTTATTCTGAGTGAAACGAATTAATGGGGTATTCTGAGATGGATGTATGTTTGTCATTTTTCTGACCACACATGTATGTTAGGTGTTGTAATGGTGCGACATCAGGCACATTGTTTTGTTTATGGTTTGTGACATTGATGTGACATTTATTTGTCCGGGTGTGGGTGCCCGGAGTGGGGCCCCGGGTGGGGTGGGGTCCTGGGGGGGTGGCGGTGGGTGTTGTTGCCCTTTTGGGTCTCCGGGATGCATGGTCAGTAGCTCCATGGCATCTGTTGTTCTTCCTGTGTGGCTGTGGGCTGCGCTCCCTTTTCTGGTGCAGGTTGTCGTCCGACTTTGCACCAGGTCAGGGGAGGTGTTAGTTTCCTGCTGCTAACGCGCCTTATCGCCTGTTTTGGGATCTTATCGCAAATCTGGCTGATCGTTGAGAATGTTGCGGTGTGCTGTTTTCACAGCTTCTTGCACGGGAACGCCTACTCTGCATCTCAGCGTTATTTGCCGGGGTCATCTGTGGCGATGTTTTTGGTGACTGCTATCGCGGATTAACTGGTGATTAGGGCTGTTTGCACAAGCTTGTGAATGGGGCGGTAAATTTATCGCGACTTTGGCTGCGATAAAATGCTGTTCATGCGGCGATAGCTCCTTGAGAATATGGCCCTGGGTTTCTTCAGCTCCAGTTCTTCCCTCTCCAGTTTCCTAGAACTGCTAAAAGACTCCCTTATTAACCCCCCGTTCTTTTTAGTTACCAATTCAGGGTTAGTTTACAATTCCGCTCTTCCTAATCTTACAAAGCTGCTCTTGATGTATCTGAGCCAAGGTATGCAGAGGGCATGGTCAAGGGTCATACATTCTTTTAAAATCTGTTGACTCAATGAAGATTCCTCACTCAGCCAGAGTTTCATCCAGAAGGTTAAGGGGTGGAGGGCCAATGTGTCACTTAAGTAAGGCACCCACAATTCTTCATGTAGCACTAAATTAGAAGTACCACGCGGGACTCCCAGTAAGCGTTTCAGGAATGCATTCTCAGCTACTTGTAAGTCATCTGTGGTAACGTGCCCCCATATTTCGCTACCATAAGAAGCTGTTGCGACACTCTTGGCCTGATAGATCTTTAAAAGTGCTGAGGTAGGTCTCTTTCCTAATTTTGAAGCGAAATTAAAAATAGCCGCATTCACCCATACCCGGTCTCCCCTCTTTCTTTGTTTTAAAGGGCCCCATTTCATCTGCTCCTCCATTACAACCCCCAAGTACGAAAAGACATCAGTGCGGGGTACTTTAGCAGAACCAACCCGAAATTGAGAGGATTTTTTGGGACGGGCACCCACCTGCATAACATAGGATTTAGAGTAATTTATAGAAAGATCCCACTCTGACATGAAGGCAGAGAATGCATCAAGCAGGGTTTGTAGCCCCATGGCGGTCCTGGATGTAAGGACCACGTCGTCCGTGTATAGAACGACTGGGAGACCACGTCGGCCGACATACATATAATCTACCCCTGTTGACAATAGGGCTTTATCTACATCATTGATGTATAAATTAAACAAAAAGGATGCTAGAAGCACCCTTGACGTACACCTCTCCTTATGTCAATATTACGTGAGACTCTTCAATCCTGAAAGAATCTAACATGGGCCTTAGTAGCGCGATGAAGATCTTCTAAAAAATAAACAATGTTCCTGTCTACCCCGATATCAATCATGGACTGCCAGAGTTTGGTCCTATTCACACGATCAAACGCGGAGGACAGGTCTATGAAAGCAAGATGAATGGTACCAGAATGTGCAACCGTGTATTTGTTAATAATCATGGTTAGGTTAAGGCACTGGGCCACCGTGGACCGGCCTGGGCGGAACCCATACTGAACTTCTGATAACATAGCGTGTTCCACTGCCCAGCTAGTCATCCTTTCTAAAAGCACTTGGCCCACCACCTTAACCACCGAATCCAACAGTGAGATTGGTCTATAACAGTGGGTGCTATCAGGATTACCCTTTTGAAAAACTGGCACAATGGTCGAGGTAGCCCAGGACTCGGGGCAACCTGTCCTTGCCGCAGCATTGGCTACTGCAGCAAGGACCAGAGCCCAAAAGATTGGATCTGATTTGTAGACATCCCGAGGGATACCGTCGGGTCCTGGGGCTTTGTTACTAGTCAGCCCGACGATACCTTCCTCAATCTCTTCTATACTAAAAACCAGATCAACACTGACTGTCTCACGATTTGGCAGGCGATTTAGCTCAGCGGGGCTCTCAAACATGGTTTCAAAATGGAGCACCCACTCATCCTCTGTGATATGTGCAGCTACTGCACAGCCTTCGTCGTGGTTTAGTAAGGGACTATTAATGATGCTCCAAAATCTCGAGCTATTCCTCAGCGTGCTGGCCTCAATTAACCCTCTCCATTCCTCTTCCTTCAAAGCAGACTTGCGTTTGGCCAGTTCCAGTTTATAGTCTCTTCGACACGATCTGACCAGGGTCTGATTTCTTGGACTAGTGTGTAAAGCTTCCCGCAGCTTTCTAGCCGCCAGAGAACAGAAGGAGTCAAACCATCTAGGGGCCTGGGTGGCTTGGCGTCGGCCCGGAATACTTAAAAGGTCACCTACTTTAGAAGAGATATTATTAAAAGCACAAATGACCTCCCCCGGAGATGTGTGCAATGAAGTACACAGTGCTAACTCGCTAGCACATGAGTCTTTCACTGACTTGTAAAATTCATCTGGGGACATCTGTGACCACTTTAGCCGCCTTCTACCATCTGTGGGTCACACAGACACACTTTGCCCAGCTCCTCTTTTGGGCAACAGTAAAGGACCACGGATTTCAACACACAAAGGGTTATGGTCACTACGGGCGCTTGCTTGTATCTTGAATCCCGTAAACAAAGCTTTTTCAGACAATGAAATTAATATAAAATCAATAAGTGAACCTCCGCTTCTCCCTTTGAATGAGGGAACAACAGCCTGGTTATGGCGGTTGCATAATGACAAAAGAAATATTAAATCAAATTTATGGAGGAGATCGTTCAACATGTCCCCCTGTGAGGAGTGTTCAAAATGGATTCCCCTCACACGTGGACACCCTAAATCGGCCAACATTGCTGCCCCTGGGACTCCACATGGGTGGATGTCGAAGTCCCCAGCAATCATGAGATTTTGAAGATCAGTTTTACAATGTTGCCTTATAAAGGAACCTAACGTAGTGATATTACACCCACCCTTGGGACATGATGGTGAGTTATATAAATTAATAAGACACAGTTTGTTAGACCCCTTTCTTAATGCCAGAGACTGTATACACGGGCATGATGTAGGCAGGACCACTATCTTACATTCCACCGCTAAAGAAATATAAATTACAAGACCTCCTTTTGGTCTGCCAGCCGAAGAGGGGGATGCTGGGACAAAGAAAGACTTGTAACCTTCTAAAAATAAGCTACTATCCATCAGCCATGTTTCCTGAAAGCATATCACACAAAATTGCTTCACAAATGCAATCCACAGCGGATCAGAAAACTTGTTGGCTAGTCCTGCAACATTCCAAGATATAAAGTTGTTAACACATTCGCCCGAACACCCGTGGCTTTGCTGTGGACAAGCCCGCTGGTCGTTGGATTTCACTGGGTCCATAGAAGAGGGGCCACCAAGTCAATCACAGGCATCCATCGCAGCCAGGGAGGAAAACTGTTTGACAGCTCCAGAGGGGGCGGACCAAGATCCTGTCTTCTTAAAGGCATCTGGTTCGAGTGGGCTAGGGTGGAAGGCAGGTCTAAACGAACATTCCTGATGGTTCGATCTACCGGCAGCCGACTGTTAGATGAAACCATGTTGCCACTGTACATATAGTTACGCCCCGATGCCACTGGTTTTTAAAAGAAGCCAAGGGGTAAGGCCAGGATTGACGACTTGTGACCAAAAGGAGCAGGGTGCCAATCTGACTCTCGGATCCTTTCCGCAATATGGGGCCTGTTAAAGTTTTTGATAACACAATCGCCCTTACAGGTTTTAGGGGAGGTTCCAATCCAGTTAACCCTACGCACCATATTGATGTTTTTCTCCACCCTCAATCCCAAGGTGGTGTTATGCGATAACCAATGTAAGACTTTGTTCTTTAATTGAAAAAAGTCCTCCTTAAAGCCCTGGGGGAGAGTTGGCACATTCCCCAATATCACGACATTAGGCGTTGATTCAGCTGGCCGGTGGATGACTGGTAAAATCTGCTAAGGGACCTCCCCTCCCTCCTGTAGGTGCCCCTCTGATGGATCATTCTCCAAAGCTGAAGGATCCCGCCTGGCCAGCCTGGCCATATAACTATGGTTTACACCCGGGACGGACGCTAAGGGGTTTATTCATACCTCTCCCCCTGACAATTGTGAGTGTCCCCTGGTGTTTGTAGGTGGGCATGTCGGGTTTAGGCTATCCAAAATTAGAGGAACCAATGGGGGACCTGGGTCTAGGTTGACGACTGCCCCTCCTGTTGATACACAGTGTTTGAGATCAGATAGGCCTTTTTCAATCGAGTTTCAACGTTGGATTAACAAACCCAGTTTGGCATCCAGTAAAGTCTTCATCGACTCCTGGAAAGCTTCTAAAGCACCCATCAGATCTGCCTTGGTCAGTGTTTGAGTGGTCGACGACTCATGTGGTGTCAGATTGGGTCTTGATCATTTGGCCTTACCCCCTGTTGTTAGAGATTTTCGTTTAGAGCCTGTCCCTAAGCTGCCCGGCTCAGCCACTGTTAGACTCCCTCGTGTTGTAGGACAAATGGCTTTTAGGTTAACTGGATGCTTGCTGAGAGTAACTGCCTCGTGCCCTTGATTTAAGGGTACATTATCATCCCCCTGATTGTTAATTATGACGGCTGGAGAAAGGGGTAGCTGTTGAGCTATTGAGTAGATATTTGTCTCAGTAAGATCCTGCATGGTCTCTCGCATTCCCAAGATGTTTGTTGGATCACCCTCGGCGCTGGTCAAAGACAGTTGAGTGTCTACGAGCCTAAGAGGTGGGACGATAACAGAAGACCTGGAAAGACGACAGTTTACCAACTCGATCTCCTTATCCAGCACAGCCGGGCACGCTAGAGAAACGTGTCCATAGTTACCACTGGGGCTGTAGTGCCTGCCGGGGCCCTCCCGGGGGCTAAGGTCGCCTTGCGCTTCACCATATTAAAACCAAAATATTGCGCTTAGTAACAGGTCTCTGTCCCAAAGCTGGTAAAATTTAAAGTTGATTGAATATTTGGCTTAATTACAATGGAAGGTATCTCCAAAATATCAGGTGCCGAAACCCCGGCTTACGAACCCACAATGATGCCAAAATCAGTACAGGACAGGACAGGGTAAGACAGACTGCCTTCCTACTTGCTACCTTCATCCGCTGCAACTGCTACTGAAGAACAGGCTATAAGGTGCTCCGGAGCGTTGAAACAGGGCCCAAAGGTGTTACCATGGGGACGTAGCAGAATATGTCCAGTGACGAACTAAGGAAGTAGGCCCTGCCCAGCCTCGTCCAGTCTCCTACGGGCGTAGACAAGCTCGCCCTTGGCCCGGGCTTTGCCCGCGCTTTGCCCGGGCACGCCCGCGCGCATCCAGCGCTGCGAGAGCCCTGGGCTGAGTTTATGTGCCTCCTGGCACGAGGAAACAGCGTTGGCGGCGTACGCGCTGTGTGGCAGCCTGGGAGTGAAGTCCCTGCTCCCCCGGTAGCTTTGGTGATGATGGCTGGCGGAGGAAGAACGGCATTACAAGGTACGAGCTCCCACGGTGCGGGAGCCCTGGGCTGAGTTTATGCGCCTCCTGGCACGAGGAAACAGCGTTGGCGGCATACGCGCCTCGTGGCAGCCTGGGGGTTGAAGTCTCTGCTCCCTGGTAGCTTTGGCGATGATGGCTGGTGGAGGAACAACGGCAATACAAGGTAAGAGCAAGGATCATTTTGGCACCTTCTCCCGGTCAAGAGTCCTATGTTTGCACTTAGTCATTTTTTGGAGCTTGGACTCTTCCTGTGGACCAAGGCAACACGCTTTAGCTGATGGGGGTTCCAGGAGGCTGGATACCTTCTCAGGAAAGTTCCACTGAATCGGATTTGCTGCTGCGGAAAAGCTCCAAGCGAGGGAAGCCTGTATCTTCAGCCCAGGAACAATGCACCTTTGATAGATCAACTTGGCAGGTTCGCCCAGTGTTCCGGAGGTCTTTAGAGTCAAAACGTTTTCAAGTCCCAGGTTTTTCTGGATGTTAAGAGGAGTACACATTGTATTTAATTTCTTTACTAGCATTTAGGCATATTCAGGTACAATCAGTTCTCACCATATTCATGACCTCTAAGGGTATACATAGCCAATAAGCGAGAAACCAAGCTGAAAATAGGGAAGGACAGGGATGGAAGCAAGTGGAGTGGGGAACAATGAAAGAAAAATGCTATCATGACGGTGATAAATATACATATATGCAATGTAGACGTGGATCCCATAACATTTACAACTACCAGTTCATACACACCTTTTTTGCCGGTGCTGAGATTCCCTTTTACAAGAAACTCCAAAATAACTATGTACAGAGAATGCTCACGAATGGAAGAAGGTTGGGAAGCTCTACTTGGTGCGTTCCCAATGTCACATCACTGTCAGTGCATTCCACAGGGTGGGTGGGGAGAGAGCAGCTATGCCAGGAATGGGCCTCCAACTGTTGGATACGGTCATCCAATGTTTAGATGATCTCGCATGATGCTAAAGCATGTCAATCAGTAGGCCAATAATGGTGGAGTGGTTTGACATTTGACTTGCAAAGACACAGAATTCCTACTATGGCCACTGCTAAGTCAGTTGCAAATAATTTACTCATGGGCATCGAGGGCAGGGAATATGTGTCATGTAAGAGGGTGATTCTGATCGTCAGAGGGGGTTGATCCCTAGGGTCATGCTGATTGAGTCCCACACCTCCCCCCAGTAAGTCGTCAAATGTGTGTAGTCCCGGGGCGTGGCTTGGCCGAGCAGCAAGATGGCCGCCTGCTGAAGGGGCTCTGCCGGCCGGGCACAGTATCCTTCATTATCCTTATTGACACAGAGCGATCGTTCATCCTAGCGCCGTGAAATAGATTCTGCAACTTGTGGGGGACACGGACATTTCTCTCCTGGGTAAATAGGGGGCTTGGAGCGGCGGCTACGCCCGTGTGAGAACATCACGGGGTGCGGTGAGGCCAAGTCACAGCGGCGAGGCTGGGGCGGCGCACTGAACCTTGGCGTCCACAAAGCACTCACTGGACGAGACAGCCTTGAAGTCGCCTCCCAGCTACCGCAGACTGCAGCACCCATCAGCAAAGCGCTGCGACAGCCGCGCGGCCTGGCGACATGGCGCGCAAAACACTGCTGTGAACCGCCTGCCTGTGGAGGTGAAAAGAGCGATCAGCGCTTGACCGAGTCGCACCGTGTGGCGGCCTGCTGAGGGAGAAACAGGTCAGGTGCGGGCGGCACCTGTAGCTGCTGTGGCGGTCACAACGAACTCCAGGCCCCAACTGCTCTGGTAATAGCGGAGAACGCGCTGGAGGTGCGGTTGCTGCTGGAGCGGCCTGAGCCTGCAACAAAGTTCGAAGGCAGAGTGCACACACCCCAGAACAGGCTACGGGCCGACATTCCTGCGGAGCCAGCCAAGCGCGGATAACTACGGCCGCGTAAGTGATCCTTGGGCCCTGGGGGCTGCTGATTGCGGTGCGGGCGGGTGTTGCCTCCTCGGCGCTGGCGTTTGCGGTTAGGCCTTCCCCGGCTGTTGAGCTGGGCCCCGCAAGCGGCATGCTTGGCTGTGCTGCCATTGGCCTGCGTGCACAGTGCAGGGGAGTGGGGGTGGACGCAGGGAACGGGCTGGGGAGACGCGGGGTGTGGTGGTCCTGCGCGGCTTGGCTCCCCGCCGCTGCCGGGACTGCGGCGCAACCGTGTTCTTCCCTGGCCGGCCCCTCGGCTTGCCGGCCCTTGCCCCCCCTCTGGCACTTGGGTGACTAAGCGTGCCAACTGCAGAGGTAGGACTAAGGCCAGCCGCATGCACTTCTCAGCTGGACGGCTACTTGGAAGGGCTGCAGGCGTGGCGCAGGAGCGGCCTGTTCGGCTTGGGGCCCAGCAAACCTGACCTCACTCCAACATGGGGAAGAATGACCCCAAACAGTCCAAACTGCCATTTGCGAACAAGCGCCACACCAGGACTGGTGGTACAAGTTCCGAGCCTGAGACTGATCCCACTCAAAGCAGCGACAAACAAGACAATGATTTGCGCACCATCATGCTGGAGGTTCGCTCGAGCCTGCGGTCTATGGACACCAAGCTAGATGCACTTACCACTAGATTACACACGGTAAAGGGCCAAGTTGACACACATGAGACTAGACTGGATGCATTGGAGAATCGCGCAACGGAGGCGCACGAATACCAGGTGGACTCCAAAGAACACCTCCTTAACATGGAGTGCGTCCTCACACTAATTAAGGCAAAGAACGATGATTTGGAGGCGCGCTCCCGGCGTGACAATATTCGCATAGCTGGATTACCGGAAATCACCGCCTTACCCAAAATGGAACCCTACGTAGAGACCCTGCTGCGCGATCTTTTCCCGTCTGCTCTCTCTGCGGTGTTTGTGGTAGAGCGTGCGCATAGATCCCTTGGCCCTAAACCTCCCTTCGGAGGTACACCTAGACCCATAAATTCGCGGCTGCTAAACTACTGGGACAAAGACTCCATACTGAAAGCTGCCAGAGAACACGGCCCTATTAACCATCAAGACAACAACATCTCCATATTGCCAGACTTTACCCCTATGGTCCAAGCCGCACGCAACTAATTCCTCCCTACAAAGCGCCTGTTACAACGCGCTGAAATCCCATACGCGATGCTCTATCCGCAAAATCGAAAATCGTCCATGATGGCCAAACACATTTTTTCACTGAAGCCAAGTCAGCACTTAAGTTTGCCAAACACATTTTCCCTAGAAGACTGCCACCTCAAGTAACCTCACAAGCGGGTTCAGCTGACAGACTCAGTGACAATGATTGACTATATGCTCAATTTGATTGACTTGTGCTGGTGCACTCGATCTGTGCTGTTCCATGAATACTTGTCCGTTACGTAATGAACACTCTAATTCCAGTAGTCCTATAATTGCAGCGCTGTTGCTAGTATCAATATAAGTCTCCTGTGCCGATTAGTCACCCCGGCCACCCTGCTTCTTGTGCAGGGCAGTTCGCCGGTAACCCATGCCCCCAAAGGGAGATCTCCCATGGTTCGCAATGTTTGTTTATCTCATGGGCTTGTGTGTGAGGGGGGAGGGACAGATATCTCAACCTAATTGGGGGATTGCTGTGAGAGGGCGGGTGTGAAGGGGCTCATTTTATTTGTTTTACGTTTTCAAGGTTACCACCACAACACTTTGCTCATTCACTTCGACACATGTGCAGGGCACTAGCTTGCACTGTTCTATGCGATTGACCATCTTTTCCAACGGTGTCACCGGCGGGCTGAGTACCATACGGCTGGCAGCGGGCCGGAGGTCTACACGCTATCCCCATGATCATACAACATGACAGCTGTTACCTTTTTAACTTGGAACATTCATGGCTTAAATAACCACAGAAAGGCGAGATTACTCCATGCCTACTTGATCAGGCACAAAATTGATATATGCTTCCTGCAAGAGACACACCTTCAGAGCGCATCGGATACTAAGCTGCACAATAGATACTGGGGGGAGGTTCACTCAGCAGTATACTCCAACTATGCCCGGGGAACAGCAATATTAATCCGTCGCATTGTGGGCTGGACCACCACCACCTCGGTCATTGACCCTGACGGCCGCTTTGTTCTCCTACATGGCATGCTACACACGACTCCAATGACCCTAGCTGCTACATATGGTCCTAATGTGGATGACCCAGTATTGTTTGAAACTATCTGGGCTAAGATTACGATACTAGCCGCCGACACACTGGCTGGGGGAGGGGATTTTAATGCAGTGTTGCAGGGCTCTCTTGACCGGGCAGGATCCTCTAGACAGCTACATCCTAGAACCTCTCATGTGCTCAACTCCATAAGACAAGAGTACGGGATTACAGATATATGGCGCTCCTGGCACACGGACACTAGGGAGGGCACGTGCATCTCCTCTTCCCATAAGGCATGGTCCAGACTCGACTATTGGTTATTCTCACGTGACATTGCATCCTGGACCACTAGCATTGCACACTTGCCAAGCACCCTGTCTGACCACGCCCCGGTGGCAATTCACCTGGACCATACCTCAGTCTGCACCATGCGCTTTCAGCTGGCATTTGCCACCAAACGCACTAGGCATCGCAGCGTTCAGAGAAGAGGTGCGTGAAGAGCTCCTGCAGTACTTTGCTATAAATGAGATATCAGTAGACTCCTCTTCTGTACTGTGGGAGGCCTTTAAGTCGGTCATACGTGGCACCTGCATAGCCAAACAATCCGGAATACTGAAATCTATCAGATCAACCTTAGGTACAATTGAGAGTGAAATACAGCAGGTAGAATCACAATATTACCGCACAGGCATGTCGACCCACTTAGCTACTATCCGCCTTAAGATCTTTGAGTACAAAGAGGAAGCGCTCCGAGAAACAAAGTCCTTAGCCAAACATGCCAAAGTCCGCAGATATGGAGAGGGAGATTGCCCTGGTAGGGCCCTAGCTCACTTACTAAAGCAACAACGCACCTCCTCCTACATTACTGAGCTCTTAGGTGAGGACTCCAGCCCGATCTGTTGACAATCTGCTACACTAAACAGATTAAGCCAGTTCTACACATCCCTTTACACTGCAACTCAAGATAGCCCGAACCCTAAGTTACGAGCGTACCTGGACTCCATTGAGCTAGTCTGGTTGAGCCATTCTCATCGCATATACCTAGACATGCCATTTACAGCAGAAGATATCATCCAAGTAATCAACGGCCTACCAGGGGATAAAGGTGCCAGCGCTGGATGGGCTACCAGCGTCATTCTATAAAGCGTATGCCACGGAACTAGCTCCATACTTGCTGGCGGTGTATCAGGAATCCCTAGAATACTGCCACCTCCCTCCAACACTGCATGAAGCCGTGATAATTACAATTTTAAAACCAGACAAACCTGCGAACAGATGCGACTCCTATCGCCCGCTATCACTTATCAATCTTGACGCTAAGATACTGGCTAAATTGATTGCTAATAGACTCCAACCACTTCTCCCGATTGTTGCCAGAGCTGACCAATTCGGCTTCATTCCGGGCAGGTCCATATCGCACAACTTGTGCACTTTCTTTTCAATTGTTCACCAACTTGACCCGAATTTGCCGTCTCTCTCCGCGTTCCTAGACGCAACCAAAGCATTCGATTCCCTTGAATGGCCGTTCCTTTTTACTATACTGCCCTGAATTTGAATTAGCGCAAATGTTTTGAAGCTCATTCAACTTCTCTACACTGGCCCTACCGCCAGGCTCAAAGCTAACGATTTGATATCAGACCCGTTCCAGATATCACGTGGCACTGGACAGAGATGTCCCCTCTCTCCCCTGCTATTCGCGATAGCAATGGAGCCCCTTGCAGCCAGAATGCGCCAGCATCACACAGCTAGGGGACTTTGCCTCTCGGACAGGGGACTAATTATATCAATGTATGCAGACGACATCACACTATACATTCGTGAGGCTGAGACCAACCTTAATCCGGTGCTGCGCGAGGTCCTCCTGTTCGGAGGCATGTTGGGCATACAAGTCAACTGGTCCAAATCATCGCTTTCTTGCTTTAACACAAGCTCCAATCGAGCTTAATTTGGACTTTCCGCTTACCTGGGCGGACGGGGCAGTCAAGTTTCAGGGGGTTTGGCTCTGTAGAGATATACAAGAGATCTGGAGCTTGAATTATGGTCGGCTCATATCATGGCTTGAAAGTAAATTAACTATTTGGGCGAATCTGCCGCTGTCTCTGGCCGGCAGAATAGCAATCGCAAAAATGATAGTTCCGCCTAATTTTCTCTACATGTTTGTTAATATCCCCCTCCCCCTCACACAGGCCTTTCTTAAACGACTGCGCTCCCTTCTGGTATCCCTGGTCTGGGCGGGGAAGCAACCGCACATATCTTGGGAAGTGCTGACACTGCTGCTGGCACAGTGGGGACTCGGCGCGCCAGACCTTGAGCTTTATGCTCTGTGTGCACAGGCTCAATATCTCCATTACTGGACACACCCTACTCCATTCCAATCCCACGTCGCGGTGGAGAAGGATGTTGCTTTCCCTGCCCCCTTGCCGGCCACCGTATACTATCCTTACAATAGATCCATCACTGAGATAAACACAGTGATGACGCTGAGATGGGCCTGGGAGGGTTTTAGATGGCGCGCGAAAGCCCCCTTACGATACGCTCCATCAATGTCACTGGCATATCACCCTAGCTTCCCTCCACTACATGACACCTGTGCCATCCAACGTGCCCACCAGATGGGACTGACTTCCTTTGACGATCTTTACTCCTGTCCTGGAACTCTTCCTATACCGTCAACTCAGGGCCAACTGTAGGCAAGTACACGCCTCTTTCACCTCCGCTCCCCCATCACTCGAGGCATCGGAGGGTATGCTAGCAAATCCATCACCCAGAAACTGATCACAAGGATCTACAACACTACACAACGCACTTCACCGATTGTCGCACCGAGGGCCCCGGAGCTATGGGCGGCGGATCTGGATCCTCCCCCCTCTGAGGAACAATGGGCCTACTGTTGCGCCCAGCTCAAATACCTGTCTCCCAATTATAAATTGAGGCTAATTCATTTTAAATTCTTACACAGGCTCTACCGAACGCCTATGCAGCTACATCAAATGGGCTTGAGACCTGAGGCACGGTGCTGGCGCTGCGCCGACACCCAGGCGTCCTTTTTGCACATTTCATAGCTTTGCCGCCCTGTCTCGCAATTTTGGGACAGGGTGTTTGATATTGTTCAAGAAGTGACCAGTTTCCGACTCGATCGCTCCTCCTTGACGGCCCTACTGGCTCATGTTGCAGCAGCTCCACCTGGCTCTGGCCGTCTTTCAGCTATGATGCTCCTTCTAGCCAAACGCCGCATTCCAATTCACTGGGGCTCACCAAGAACGCCCAAGGTGGACACGTGGATACAGGACATTATTTACTGCCAGGAGATGCTTGCTGCATATTGGGACTTGATGCCTACGGCATCTCGGCCTAGAGATATATGGGCGCCATTTGTGGCATGGGCCAATGCACGTAAAGAAGCAACGGCTTCCATACCTAGTGATCCCAGGCACACTCAATCTCAGGATCCCACCTGATAGGCCTGCGCGCCTCACAGTGCATGTTAGACCAAAACAGCGCACCCACTATCTCCTACCCTACACATTACCTCCAACCATTGTTGTGGCCCAGATTGACACTAAACACCAAGCGGGGGAGTAACGTGTCCATCTACTGATGCTCTGTTACCCATTGTCTGTATGCGGGCATTCCCGGATGTTGCCACTCGCCACCTACCTTTACAGCAACGAACGGTACACAAAGATGCATGTTGCAGAAAGTAATATATAAGATGTGTCTCAATGATTACCCCTGCTGTGAATGAGAAGTGCAATGTGTTATTTATGCTTGTTTGTTTAAAATCATAAATAAAAAATAAAACAATTTGTTTAGTCCCACACTATGTGGATGATGTCACCATGTTGCACGTGACACCTTCCGCAGGCAGAATCTTACAACATAGGTGCTCTAAAACGCTTTGCCAGGGACCGATGTCATTGGTGCAGTATTTTGTAGTAACTGAATTTAAGACGTGCTTCGCGGAGGGTCTTGTCATAAGTCTCCCTGATGCGGAGCCATTCATCATCCTAAAATCCCACCACCAGTCTCGCCGACCACCAACGGCGTAAGGAGAGTGCATTTGGTTTAGAGAAAAGAGTCTCAGTCAGTGTGGAATAAAGACTAGAAGGGATTCTCCTGTGGTCCTTCTGTCCCAAGAGGTATTGTAGGTTGCTGTCCACCCCGACAAAACATCAAATAACGCTGTCAATCTCTCGGAGTGTGGTGCTCAGTATTTTTAGGGGAAGCATACTAAAGGCATACAGAAAGCACAGCATGACGTTCATTTTTATAATCTGGATTTAACCCCACATTGATAATTGCAGTTTCCACCACATGGCGAATTCCGCTTTACCTTTATCCACAATCGGGGTTATGTTGTCTCAAACCATGTTTAGTAAACCAGGGTTCAATCAATCAGGATTTGTAGAGCGCGGCTCCTTCACCCATGAGGGTCTCGAGGCGCTGTTGGATCATGCTGCCTGTTCTCCTATTGGTTGAACATCCAGGTCTTGAGGTCCTTCCTGAATTGCTGGAGGGATGGTGAGGCTCTGAGGTGCAGAGGGAGGTCGTTCCAGGTCTTGAGGTCCTTCCTGAATTGCTGGAGCGATGGTGAGGCTCTGAGGTGCAGAGGGAGGTCGTTCCAGGTCTTGAGGTCCTTCCTGAATTGCTGGAGGGATGGCGAGGCTCTAAGGTGCAGGGGGAGGTTGTTCCAGGTCTTGGCCGCCAGATGGGAGAAGGAGCGACCTCTGCTGTTTGTCCGGTGGATGCGACCGGTGGCAGCTAGGGCGAGGGATCTGGATCTGAGTTTCCCGGTGAAACGTGTTGAAAGATCACACGTTGGTTGAGGTACGCAGGTGCTTCATTCTGTAGTGCCCTGTATGGGGAGGTGGAGGATGAGCCTGGCCACTGTGTACTGAATCGTGAGTTGAAGAAAATTCTCAAATATCATATCGAAGGTGCAGAGTTAGCTATTGTAAGGGTGATGTGCCTAATGAGGCCTTGGTTGTAGATGCCACGATGGGCATCGCCTCACATTTAGACCAGTTTATTTTGTAACAGGAGAAAGTAGCAAAGGAATGGATCACTTCCATTCGGGCCGTTATCGAGGTTGATGGGTCTGAGAGGGTGACTAGAATGTCATCAGCCCAGTACATTACTTTGTGCTCCCGTACAGCAGGGCGTATGATATCGATCGAATGCCAGCCGCTAGCGGTACTAATGCCAGTAGGAAGAGGAAAGGGAAGAGGAGGGATACTTGTCTCCTGTGACAGCAGCAAAGTATGGGGAGGAGAAGCCTCCACATGATACTGAAGCCATGGGACTGTGATAACGCCACCGAAGCCTGTCAAGGAAGGGTGTGCCCAGGCCCATCAAGAAACAGATAGTGCAAATCTACCCGGTCAAAAGCCTTCTAGGCATCTAAGGAAATCAATATCTTTTCGACAGCGTCGTCCTTACCTTTCCACAGTAGGTAGAACAGAGTCCTAAGGTGTTCTTGAAGGATCGCCGAGGTACATCACCCACTTGGAGGGGTCGATAAGCGAAGGGATGTATAACTTCAGCCTGGTCGCCAGTAGTTTTGCTAAGTTTTGGAGGCAAATATTCATCATTCATTAATTGGGCATGTAACTGGCGCAAAACAGGGGGTCTATATTAGGTTTGGGAGTTAGGGAAATGGGAGCTCTGCTGAAATCCATAATTGAGGTCCACGGGTCAGTGATTTCTCTCAAGAGATTTCCCAACATTGAGAGCATCAAAGGTTCTGCAAGTTTATAAAATTCTGTGGGTAACCCTTCTTACCTGGACGATTTGCTTGTTGCCATCTCATCAGGGGCCTCATCTGGTGTAACCCCATCCAACACCACTGAGTGTTCAGGTAGGAGTTTTGGGAGTCCGAGGCAGTCTAGGAATGTGTGCATGTCTCATACAGGGCTTTAAGTGGGTCGGGTCTCACCGGTGCTGAGCACCGGTAGTTTTTTAAAGGAGGCCTCGAAACGGGTCTCTATCGGGCTCTGTTTTTGCCCTGGCACAGGCGGTCCGTTATTTTCCGGACTGCAGTGCCACAGGCACATCGATGTGCGCGCGCTCACACTGCTCACTTCTCACTAGTGAAGAAGTTACGGCATGACGTCATGCCAGGTAAGCGTTGTAGGGGAAGGGAAATCCTTTAAAGAGAGTCATTTTCTCTCCGAATTTCCCTTCTCTTTTTGAAACTCAGGAGCAGCAACATTGTTGTGGTGTCACCCGGGCTTTAAGTGGAAGCTTTTTCAATATTATATACAAGCCATAGTTGCTGCTTAATTATCTTATGCAACTAAGAACCATTGACAAAGCCAATAGTCCTGACTTGTTATAGGTATGATGTTACTTGTTGTATCATATATCTGGAAGCAATGACAGAAACAGCAAAATACAAGTCGGGCGGCACACCATGCTAAGCACCGATTTTTAGCTTATGTGTTTTTAAGCCACGCCCTGAATTACATTGGCCACGCCCCTCTGAGAGACCCTCCAGTTTTTTCATCGCACTTAAAGCCCTGGTCTCATAGGTGTGTAAAGTCTCATGGCATGTGTAAACTCTTGCAGAAGGTTGGTGTGGTTAGACAGGAGGGTGCTGGGCGCCAGCCTAATGGCTAGATTCAGTCTGCTTCGGTTGGGCTGCCATCGTCCTCCCATCTTAGTGCCAATACCGGCAACATCCCTCACCCACAATCCAAGCATGCGTGCGTAAATAAATACACAAGACAATTTGTTTATGGGAAAAATTTGTCGCAGGTTTATTCCATACAAGAGTATGCAATCTGGTGGGTTATCTTACGGGCGATCCAGCAGCTGTACCAACCTATGCTGCCCCGCCCGCCTGATGAGCCGGCACTGTGGGAAACACAATCAGTGCTACACCTTTGGGTGATCCTCCTCCGGATCACGTGACACATTGGTCCCTTATTACTCACGCCCCTTTCAGGGCGGAGCGAAGCAGGGCAAACCCCCGGTTGGTCAGGCCCCCAACCGCCCGAAGGCTAACGGGGCGCCGTCGCGGTTTTCCAGGAACCTGCCCTGAGGCTCCTGGTCTTTGGCTCTGGCACCCCTATTGTGCTGCGCAGAGGTATCCTTACTGTACCCGTCTGCCGCAGAGGTACCCTTACTGTACCCGTCTGCTTCCAGATCGCCCTGTAACTCCGCCACAGCTCTGGAGGCGGCCACCATCGCAGCCAGGGCCCCCCACCAAACCAGCTCATTTCTCACCTGCAACCTGCTTTCTAGGGCCTCCTGAATGTCCAGTGGAACATGTCCATGCTGTGACAGATGCACCCCATGTTTGTCAACTTAACCTTAGGCGTACGCCTGGATGGCCCGTGCCACCAAGACAGCTGTCATCTCACTTGCCACCTCTCATTTCCAGGGCCCCCTGCAAGGCCAAGGGAACAAATCCATACCCAATGGTGACAATGAACACCATGTTTATCAAAGTAGCCCTTAACCTTAGCCTCAATCAGCTCGTGTCTGATGAAACCCAGACCCCTCTGGTCTGCGAACTTACGCCCTGAACAGTTCACTCTTACAGGGCTGTTCAATGGCCTCCTCTGACTTAGCCCGTGCCACACTCTGTGATGGATAATCTCAGGCCACCAGAGCTCACATTGAACCATGTCTATGCTGATCTCACCTAACTCAGCCTTCATTGCTTGCAAGAATGCCCCCTTACCCACGCCAGTTAGGTCATTGCCTCCTAAATGGATCACCAAGATGTTAGGGAGACCTCCCCCTCCCAACCAGTCTCTGCTCCAATTTGTTCAGAGCTGCTCCATCTCATTCCGGGGGACCCCATCCAGACAAACTGCGTCTGGGAAAACCGCTTGGAGCAATTTATCCTTCTCCGGGAAGAGCAACTGCCTCACACTACCTGTAGGAATGTGATGGTCTCCCAGGAGGGAACTCTACTCTTACCATGGCTATAGTACCCTTGAGGCTAATGTAGGCTCCCACCTCCTGCAACCTGTAATTGCAATCCTCCCGTATTTTTTGTGTTTTAACACCCTTTTCCCCAATTTGTGGGACAGCATCACCCTTGTTAGATGACCGCTTCCACAACCAGCCTATCTACTAGGGCTACCAGGGCAGAGAATATAGTGCTTAACTAAATCACGCGAAACCTGCCCCTAGGGCAGGGAATCCCTAAACTGTTGCAGTTGCCCAGACATTTGCACCGGACCCGTTGGCTTGCTTTAACTAAAGCTCGATCCCGTGACCCTTGGAGCTCAAACCAGCTAAAGACCTAGTTCACCTTGGTATCCCTGGAATGATTGCCCTCCACAAATGCAAGTCCGCATTCAGCTTCCCTTCTAGTCACCTTAAATTGCAGGATGGGACAAACAAACCCCACACGACCATGGGGGGTCATGTGTATGTTACCAATGATACTGTCAGAATCTAAGGTTCCCAGTTTCAAGTTTTGCCGCAGCCCCCTATTGTGGGTCTGCTGAGACCACACTGCCTCACAGCACGTTACCTTGCTACCCCCTACAGCTCACTTAATGCCCTAGTGTGTCCCTGGAAACAACTGACAGGTGAACTATCTGATGAACCAGGAAAAAGTGATAATAGCAAGTGTGTCCTCCTGTACTTGCTATGAATCCCGCCTGTTCAGCTCCTTCTGGGGGGACTTCCCTTTTGCTCAACTGCTAGCACCGTGTGCAGTCGCGACATTAAAGGGTAACTCACTAGGTCAATCGGGCCACCGTCCTACAGCTCAGGAGTGAGAAAAGTCTTTCAACGTAGCCAACTGACGGTTTATACGTAAGTGACTGCCCCCCTTTTGGACGACCACCAAGGGTGAAGCAATGAGAGCATGAGGCCTTAAGCAACGGGTGTCTTTGTGTCCTGGAAACATTAATTAACCACGCAAAGAACCATGAACATCCCCTTAAATGCGAGTCACCAGATCGTCAAAGAAATATTGATGGATTCGAGACATAGGCGCCATCCAAACTACTGAATTAAAATTTGGCGAGAATAGTTTTTTGAAAGAAAAGCATTGAAAGAATCGCTCATCAAAGTCAAAGGACATATCAAACCGCTTTGGTCTACCTTGCTGAGAAGGATGGAGTGATGCCCATTATTGGTATTAGTGAATGAAGACATTATTCATACATGTGCAGCCAAAGTGAGAAACACTGCCCCCAAGTGGCCTTCCCACTTTATGGCACCCTGGCCGTCCAAATTGGTTTAACGCACCAATAATCAACCCCAAACTGATATATTGTTTTGCCCCACCCAGGGCACCCTGTCTGGTTACTGCCAAGGCAGACACCCCGCAACGCAAAAATGAAATCAAGTCTGTGATGTCATAGTCGCTACCTCTGGCATATTCTCATAGAGCGCCATATATGACTGACACCGCACTCATCCTATGCTTTGTGTGATCTTGGCCCACTTTAGTGTGAGCAAAGCCCCGCGATGCATAATTGGCATCATGGTCGATGCACACGTAAACTACCCTAGCTGCTCCTTGCCGCTGGGTCATCCTACCCTATGGAGCCCTTCAGAAATATATCACCCTCAACACTTAAGCTTAAATCTTTGCTTAGCCAGGTCCTGAAATCGATGTGTACACCTTCCACCTGGTCCCGGACACAGCGGTGAAGAGTTCCAGGAGGTCCTGGCCAATATAAAAGACACCAACAGAGCTGAGGGAGCCTTGAGCAAGCTTCAAGGATTGTTTAAGAGTTAAAACTAATCTGCAGGGCTACCCAGCTTGCTCAGGCAATGACTATGGCATTCAGACCGGCCACCGGCGCACCGCGCATTTACTAGGTATTCCGCTCCCTGAAAAGCCTGACCGATCCGCCATTCATAGCGTTAATCTAACGCGCATTGAGAATAACATATTAGTTATACAAATGTAATGTGTATGTGAATGCAAAGGTATTGAAATGCTATACATGAGCGCCAGCCACATTACATATTCAGCACATGTCATTGCATCCCTATATTTCCTACAAAAGGAGCACTAACTACAACAAGCCCATCTATTGGCTAATCAGTGCTTCTATTTGCATAAGGTGAAATACGCCACAATTATAGCTCAGTTGCATAGCCAACCGAGAGCTAGCCGCCCCATCCATAGCTGCCCAGGTTTCAGATTGCTAAGTGTGACATTTTCATAATTTCAGTGCAACTGTGAGTGACATTCAAAAGACTATGAATGACACTTTCTTGCGAGCAAAATCAAACAATGATACAGTGCATATCCAACCTACCCATGCCAGCTACCCCTGCACCTTTCAGACAAGGTAGTCGACAGAACACTATGAAGGGGTATTCAGTGATGAAATGTGTTTTGACATCCACCGATGCCCACAATACAAATCGGTGTAACCTTCCGGTTGGCCAGCGATACAACGCAATCATCTATACTGTAGGACTGCGAGTTGTGCGCTACCTCGTCCAGTCACAAGCGTATATATCAACTGGGAAAAACGCTGCGTGCTCTGTGCTATCTCATGCCCAATCAACACAATTACCATGGTTATGCAGCACCATATCTTTGGTGTAACAACGTTAACTGTTGCATGGTTAAACACTTGTAAGGTCCCAAAGGCGAGACCTATTGGCTATGCCAATGCTTGTTTAACACATTCTGGAGCTAAGGAGACCTTACTGTGAACAGCAGGAGTGAGCTGCTCCACGCCAAGCAGTTCCTAACTTCCTCACCTGAAGTCTTATGAAGCGGTCATATCTTTGCTCTGGTGGTGGAGCTAACCAGATAGCCAAAAACTGGTACAACTATTTGCCCTCAGTCCTCATAACGGCCATAATCATCTTCATAAGAAAATGTTGGAAACACAAATTTATGGCCCCCATTGAACTCTGGATCCAAGGAATCCGAGGTTGCTTACTCCTCAATATGCTCTTCTCACATCAGTGTGGCTGAAGCCTTCACCTTAGTGGAATTTAAGACAACACCCATTTTGTATACCTGGGGTAAGACTAGCTGAACAGGAAATCACTTATTTGATGTGTGTCTAGGCTCTCATAGTTTGAATAGTGAAGAAAGTGTTAGAAAAACACAATGCCAATCAAAATGAAAATCCCCCCTCCGAGTGCCCAAGAAAAACAAAACTAGTATGTATATGAGTCCACACAGGACACCTGTAAAGGTCTGAGTCAGTCATGGTGGAGTGAAGAGAAATCCCCTTGGGCCAAAAAGTAAAGAGAAGTAGGTCTGCAATATCAGCCTGCAGGAGTCGCATGATTGAATTGGGGACACGGGGCAGAAAAAGCTTTAAGCATGGAGATTAAGGGTGCTGCTCATGCATTGATTAATGTTCACAAAATATGGTTGCAGTGTCCAACAGTGATACAAGATGCCTCCCAAAATAGTGCCTTCTGGCACCGTGTCTTTGATCGAGCACTGGCTAACCAGGAAACATTGCTTACCCTCGATAAGGGCACATAGTCGTCGGATCGTCGGAAGACAGAATGACTTAGCGCATCTGATCTAAAGTAACCTCCGGCGAGTTCATAAGGCGGCCCCCCCAGGTGCAGAGAAATATCCATAACAATTACCAATACCACATAACTATTACATAACCAGCACTCCATTGCGTGGGGCAACAAAGCCAGAAAAGCCATCAATGCGCTCAAAACGGAACAGAAAGACTGACCAGGACAGTGAAGCAAGGCCCCTCACTCGTCGACCACCCACTCCAGAAGGTAGGCGCATGGGCGAAACACAATCACATCCACATGCCCATATGCAACTCACGTGGGGACCCGGCGTATCACAGGCCCCAAGGATCATGCCGCAAACCATCTGCTCCTCCCTTCACCCCCGGGGTCCCAGACTAAGAAAGGCAAGGGGGGGGAGCAGCAGGGAACGCCCGCTACTAACGCCTGGCAGGGGCTTCCAGCCCCACACAGTCCCGGGGGGTGAGAGGAGCTGACCCGAAGGGCCCACGTGCTTAACCTGAGATTAACAAAACCATAGCTAACGAAGGCCCCGTGCATGCCCAAAACCCCGCGCCCTCACGAAGCATGTGGCGCCCAAACAGACAACCCCCTACACCTGAAACCGGCTCCAGTCCCCAGCTGCGACACCAAAGACAATGATCGACATCTCCACAATGCAAACGTCGCTCTCCCAGCCACGGGAGGCCAGTGACTCGCTAGGGCCACCCATGAAATTCCCCTGCACGGTTTTCAGTCAGAAAATCTCAAGTCTGCCAAACACCGCAGCAATTTGCTATTTATAATTTGTTCACAGCTTAAATGTCAACCTTTGTTAGGGCTGAGCTGTGCCGGCGGGTGCCACATTGTGGACGTCCGAGAGCAGTGCCACCAAAAGGGGCGCTTGGGCTAAAATTCAGACCTCCGCCTTGGAAATGCGCCGCAAAGCACATGCAAGGAAAAATTGGATTTTCCACTCAGGTTGGTCGACAAGCAATACAGTGTATGAATGACCAAAAACACCACAATGCCAACTGCTTTGGAGACCAATCAACACCAAAACCGTCAGCAGAAAATTGGAAAGCGTGCGCTGAACAGCATGAACAATCCTCGCCTTCATGGCCTCCAAATTCCCTCGTGAGCCAACATCTCAACCTCCCTTCAAGCAGCTGGCTGCACCCAAGCAGATGCATCTGCACAAACACAATACACCTGCAAACTTCTCGGCCTTTTGAATGTCTGTAAACAAACAGAATCCGACACGTGTGAAGAAAAGAGACTCTTTCCCAAGAGCCGCCAACAATCTCCCTTTGACTGCTAAAGCAAAGATCGAGCCGCATGTGATGTGAATGCAACCCCGGGCCCCTCTCCCCTGCTGCTGTTACCTGTGCATCAGGAAAAGAACCAAACGCCCATTTAAACGAAAAGAACACAAAATACAGTCATCATTCCAATTCCTTCAAGTTGTGCTTCCCTGCGATCTCCCCACACAGCTTCCAGCACCCAGCGCCACCGCACAGTGTCACAAACGACAGACCCACAATGCGGCGGCGGCCGTGGACCCACGGCAGTGCAACCAGAACGTCCCGGGGAGTTAGTACCCCCTTTACCCTGCCGCCCTCCCCATCCCCTGCCGCGACCCAGCGCGCATGTACTGACACCGGCGGACGTCCTGCGGGGTCAGACAGAGAATATGACATTTTACGGGTCCCACACGGGCATAGCCTAGCATGGGGGGATGGGAGGGAGGAGGAGGGACTGCTTCACCATGCCGCACTCAACTCACCTCATGCGCAAACGATCAGAACTGCGTGTCCGGTTGTCCCCCTTTTACAGCCAACACACTGTTCTTCCCTCGAAAATTAAGGAAGTGGGTGGTGAATAGGGGGTGGCTGTGAAGTTAATACTGCCCAGACCACTTCGTTTCTGGGCACGGGGAGATTGGATGAACAGAGGGCCGTGGGGTGGAGCTCGAGCATTTGCCCAGAGTCACGGGATGTTTGAGACTCCCGCCCGGCTCGCTCCGGTAAACAGCGCCACAAGCCGACCCTCAGCTTAGGCAATATGCCTAATTATCCCGCTGTGCCCCCAAGCGACACCCGAGCCCGACCAGCCGACCCTTGAGTTGGCTGCCTTGCTCCGACCACCGTGTCGTTGCCCGCTCAACCCAACACAGGTGCGTGTTGGTTACGCCTGAAATATACCCAGCCAGGCCAGAGCACCCTCTCGGTCCCCGCATGCTATACGGGGGGCGGAGGAGGGGCTCGGGAGCGTTGCGCGCTAACCCACAGGCCATGGCCAACAGTGGCGTATCACTAACCTATCTTCTGACGATGTACGGGCACGACCACGGCAAACACCCCATGCGCCCCGCATGGGGAGACACCCCAACAACAAAGCCAGACCTCGCTCTCTGATCCACACATGTATGCCGCCCGCTCTCGAATAGGGTGGCATGCAGAGATGTAAGCCTGCGGCCCCCGGACACTAGAAAATCTGGCTGCCCAAAGGGGGCCCCGGAAGAAACATTATTTACCAAAGTCGGTGGGGGGGGGTGAACTGAAGGAGCGGAGTGCAGACACCCCCCGCCCCATCTCCCACGGCGGAGCGAGCACCCGGAGCTTGTGACCACACTCTGCCCCGCGGGCGTATATTGACCACCACCCTTCCGCTTACATGTGGTCCGCGGCAAAGCTAGTGGGGGAACAAGGCGAGACGCGCAAACGCTCAGTCGGGTCAACCTCTGACACAACTCGGCGCCCAACCGGAACCATAGAGACACAGTGGTACCACCCGCTACCCTAGAGAGTGAAGCGGGCTTGAAGCAGCTGGCCGGGAGGCAATAAGCCTGAATTAGCACTCACCTCAGCCCACCAAATAATCGGCCCCACGACGATGACCAGGCCAACCAGCCCCAGCATGATACCTGCACCGAGCACCCCACCGAACTGGGCGCCCGAACTGGGCAAGCTCATCCACAGAGGGAACCTCTGCGGCTGGCTCCCCCTTACGCGGGCCCGTGGCCTAAACGAGCTAATCGCGACACGACGGCGACAATCGCACAACCCCTCGACGGTGTGGCTGGCGGCAAAGAGGATGCCAGGAGGGTCAGTGGGGGTATAAGTACCCTCCCTCACCTCGGGCGCACCGGATGTGACGCCCTTGTCGCGACAGAGATGTACTCCAGGCAGGAGCCCCTCGAACACTAGAAAGGGGGGTAGGCTCATGCCGCAATGGCACTAAAGGGCCGCCCTTTTAGGAGGGCCCCCTGCGGGGGCGGCGGGCAGCCACATTCTCTCCAGGTTCATAGTGACGTTGCTTAAGGAGGGAGAAGGCAATTTCGGCCTGTGATGGGCAGATCTCATAAAAGGAATGTTTGGCTGTACGTAGGTACCCGAGTACCTTCGGGAATGTTCGAGCACTATAACCCAAGTAAGGCGTCTCACGCTGTCCTCCAGATCATGTCTTTCAGGTTCTTTTTATTGTGTAATGTCTGCAGAGTCTTTCATCAGGTTACCACCCGCCCCCAGTAGGTGAGTGGAGGGAACAGCACCTTCATTATCATCTAAATATAATCTCAGATAGGAACAAGGCTGTTCCTTGACGTCCGGGTTCGATGTCCCATCCACTAGGGACTAATTAGGGGTATCTCATTTTCATCATGTTGAAAGGGGAGCACATGCATTTTACCACCGGTTAGCAGGGGTAAAGTACACAGAGTTCTACAGACTGCAAAAACAGTTAGGGCAAAAATCTGTGGGTAAACTGCGCAAAAACGTGTCATGTCTCACACTCTTCTAAATTGCCACCCACATACAGGGCCGGACTGGCCGTAGCGGGCACCAGGCGTTTCCCCGGTGGGACGCGAGGATGGGGGCCGGTTTTGGGCCCTGCAGGGCTGTTTTTGTTACAGGGAGCCTGTAATATCGGCTCCCTGTAACAAAATCGTCCGAAACTGGCCCTAGTGAACAGCTCGGCCGCACCCCCAGGGGGCCGGTTGAGCACTTTGCCAGGGCCAGTTACGGTTCCCAGGCCGGCCCTGCCCACATAGCTGCTAAGGTTTCAGATTGCTATCTGTGACATTTATATAATTTCAGTGTAATTTGGAGTGACATTTTAACCACTATGAGTGACACTTTCTCACCAATAAAAACAAGCAATGAAGTGCATAGAAAGAGATAAATATCAGAAATCACACCCCTTTGAGCAATGAGAAGCTCTGAAACTACTTGAAACTTCAACAAAACCCCTGAAATGGAAATTTAAGACTAGGTTTATAATGAACACTTAGGGCCATGTTTACAAGCCCCTTTCGCCACAGGATAGTCACTTTTCACGAAGTGTTGGTGGCGATAGGGGCTTCCTCTTATGTACAAGGCAGCCTGAAGCCACTTAACGTGGCTAAACGCTGCCTTGTAAATATGGCACTCTTGCACGCTATACTTAGAGTGAAAGGGGCAGGCAATGGGTGTTACGGTGGGCGTTCCACCACAACACCCATTGATTTTGACGCTGCCCCATATTTACAAGGGAGGCGTAAATAGGAGGCAGCGCCAAAATTCAGACCAGGGAAAACCTGGTCTTAAATTGGCAAAACGAGGACAAATGCTTAATTTCTCCTCATTTTTGCTGTTTCCATGTGTGATGCGTTGTGCAGCACACATAGAAACAGCAAGGTGTCCCTTCCTGCACATAAACAATCATTGAAAAAAAAATGACATTTTGCAACTTCTATGTGTGCAACATTAAGCAGCACACACAGAAGTTCCAAAGCGCCATTACTAATTGTTTATGTGTAGGAAGGGACACCTTCCTGCACATAAACAATCTTCCCATCAGTGCAGACACCCTTCCACTACAGTGCACTAGGCAGCTAAATTAGCGCCAGCGCAGGGGGAAATGCAAGGATGCACTGTATTTTTGTAAATTCAGTGCAGCCCTGCATTTCGGAAGTGCCGGAGCGTGGAGTTAAGCCAAGGAGGCTAACGCCACGCTTCACCACTTCTCTCGTAAATATGCCCCAAATTTTCAGTATTTTGAACCCGCCTATCTGTACTGCATGCAATTCCATTTTAAAACATGTGCACATTCACCGTGCTTTTTGTGGCAGGCTGGGACCTCATAGCACTATAATACAGGTGACACTGTTCACCACTGTGCCAACTAGTACTGAATTAGGTTTCTCTCTGGTTACAAATGAAACATTCATTTTGACCCCTGGCCTTTTGGAAAAATAACATGACTCTTGTGTAAACTAACTGGAGTAATTGCAGTGACCTAATAAGGTTAAAGCACATGCTGCAGAGATCAGATGAGTGACCTGTCTGAGTCTGAGACAGAGTGCGTGACTCGCCTAAACTGGCATCACCAAAACTCTAACCAAGCTGTAGATCAATAGAGCTCTACAGTGCTACCATAGCATCTCTGATAAAGGATGGAGGCCAGTCCTCGTCAGCTAGGATTCTACCATAGCATCTCAGATAAAGGATGGAGGCCAGCCCTCGTCAGCTAGGATTCTACCATAGCATCTCAGATAAAGGATGGATGCCAGTCCTCGTCAGTTAGGATTCTACCATAGCATCTCCGATAAAGGATGGAGGCCAGTCCTCGTCAGCTAGGATTCTACCATAGCATCTCAAGTAAAGGATGGAGACCAGACCTCGTCAGCTAGGATTCTACCATAGCATCTCAGGTAAAGGATGGAGGCCAGTCCTCTTCAGCTAGGATTCATATCATAGCATCTCAGGTAAAGGATGGAGGCCAGTTCTCCTCAGCTAGGATTCTACCATAACATCTCAGAAAAAGGATGAAGACCAATCCTCATCAGCTAGGATTCTACCATAGCATCTCAGGTAATGGATGGAGACCGGTCCTCGACAGCTAGGATTCTACCATAGCATCTCAGATAATGGATGGCGGCTGGTCCTCATCAGGTAGGATTCTACCATAGCATTTCAGATAAAGTATGAGGCCAGTCCTCAACAGCTAGGATTCTACTATAGCATAGCAATACATGGATTTGAATGCACTCAGATTAGTTGAATTGAGAGCTGACAAATTACAGTCCATACGACCAGTGGGGTGGGGGGTAGCTTTGATGATTACACTAAGAGGCTGAGTTTCAAAGACCCCCCTCTCCTTGAAGGGTACTCCTGCACATGCAATGTTGACTAGCGTGATTATTATGCAAATGATATAGCGAAAAAGACGTATATGACCTTCAGAGCCATAGGTCATACTTCAAAAAATAATGCATCGTGGAACAACTTTATACTATCTGACCATCTCGAGCTACGGAAGATCATAATGTCATTAAAACCTTCTAATCATTTCTATGATCCTTTGGCAAATCTAAGCTCTTTGAAGAATTTGGCAGGCATTCTCCCACTCTGGTCCTTGATTATCCATTAATCTCTCTTACAGGGTAGGATTCCTGACTGCCTAAAGATAGGACAAGTCACACCCATTCCTAAAAAGCCTAATGTAGACCTATTGGATTCCAACAATTTCCGTCCAATTTCCTATATCATGATTCTTGCTAAACTTCTTGAGAAATGCGTACACATACAGCTGTGCAATCACATCAAAAGGTTTCAGCTGCTTGACCAATACCAATCTGGTTTTAGAGCGGGGCATAGTACTAAAATGGCTCTAACCCACATTGTTGAAGACACCTTGAGACTACTTGACCAGAATGATCTGTGCCTACTTATTCTTCTTGATCTATCCTCGGCGTTTGACACGGTCAAACATGAAAACTTGATTGATATTCTGGAAAAAAGGATGGGGCTAGTGGTCCCGGTCTTAAAATGGTTTGCCTCATTCCTACAGAATAGAAGGCAAAGAATAAAAGTGAACCATTTCCTTTGCTAACAGTACACCAGTTTCAATTGGAGTGCCTCAAGGTTCCACCCTCTCATCTACGCTTTTCAACTTGTTCATTGAACCCCTCACAGAAATTCTGAAACGTCAAACATACAATACCACATGTACGCTGATGACACTCAACTGTATATGAAAATGGCCTCACTGGAAGACATCAAAACTCTGAACTGTGTTTTTCTGAAAACTCAACAATGGTTAACCCACAATCACCTTATGCTGAATACTCTCAAGACCGAATTCCTCCTGATTGCCCCGCCCAACCACTCCTCACCCATTTCAGGATGGCTCAAACAACTTACGGCTCTCAACTGCGAATGTTGTATCCACAAGATCTTTAGGCATAACGCAGGACAAATACCTGAATATGCAAGACCACATCCATGCAACAACTAGGGGAGCCAACCACCTTCTCAAAACACTTAGGAAAATCAAGCCGTTCCTGCCTCCTGTGGACTTGTGCCTAGCAGTCCAGTCCCTAGTTATCTCCCGTTTGCAATATATGGAATTGTGACCTTGGTAGGGTTGCCCAAAGCTAGAATGGTCCCCCTAAGGGCCACTCGGAATTCTGCTCACGAAAACATGACCACATCACACCTGACCTAATCCAGCTCAATTCGCTCGAAGATCGGATTAGTTTCAAGATTGCTTGACGCACAAAGCTCGTCATTATAACACCCCCACTTACTTGGCAAAGAAGCTCGAACTTTCTGGTTTGAATCAGGCCCTAAGAAGCTCCAGCACTCTCCTGCTGAAACCTCACAAATTCAAATTAAAAAAGAACCTACAACTGCGCCTTCTCTGGTCTGGCCCCAAGAATTTGGAACGCTCTTCCTCCTGATATCCGGTCTAACCCTTCGACATCTTCTTTCAAAAAACAAGTCAAAGGGCTACTTCTGAATAGCCAGCTGCAACAATCGACCTGAAGACAACATAACTAACTTTTATGTCTTACAGACAACAAGAGTATCTCATTCATTGATGCAATTTTTGTTAACGTTACATGTTCCACACGTTTGGTTCGCTCTTTCTGTAACTGTGCTGGTTAATTACAAATGTTTATTATGCTTGCTTTTTACTGACCAATCTTATCCTCTTTCTGTTGAACAGCGCTCTGATACTCTTACGGGTCACGCGCCATATAAAACCTTTCAAATAAATAAATATGGAGAAATACACTAAAGAGAAGAAGAAAGGGAAAATTGGCTGATCGATTTGAGAAAGGAAGCAAATGTATAATTTGGACAGAACAGATGGTAGAATGTGTAGGTGTATTTCCTGCAGCCACAACAAAAGCAGATGAAAATGCAATGAAAGTGGCAACAATAAAAATAATAGTGAAAATGAAACTGATAGTGAGTCAGAAGGGTTACCTTCCCTATTAAGCCCAGCGCAAAGCACTCCTGAACTCTGGCGCTGATACAGTAAAATTGTGTACTCCTGGGCCTCCTCAATAGCGCTCATAGGACCCCTTGTTATCTCTGATAACTCACAGACAGACCATGTAGTCTGGTTCCTCCTTCTCTAAAGGGACAAAAAACCATGTATGATCCCAGAGTTCTCACCGTCACACTGTGCACTCTTGTGCCTCCTTCTCTCCAGGACCCAGAGCAGCACAGCTCGGTCTTGTACTGTGTGGGCTGCTGTGGAACATGGAGTTCGTGCAGACGGTGAATGCACGGGCAGTGTTCAGCAAGTCTACAGGTGCCACTCTCAGTGTAAGGGCCTCACAGCTCTGTGGTGTAGGGTAAGTATGGAGGGTGAGTGGTCAGAGTGTGGGCTGGTGGGAAAGAGTGAGCCGTGCATGATGTGTTACGGGTCTTCACCACCAGTAGGTTTCCAGTTGGCAGCATGGACCATACCTAAAGTATAATCAATAAAACCACTTCACACCAATATTTATCTCAGAGTTGTTCAGCACAGGGAGTCCATAAACATTCTGTTGTTGCCTTATGCAAAAGGCCAAGTATAATGTTAATATTTCAACCAAGGATCCTTCATTTGTTGAGTCAGTCTCCCTAAGACGTCTTCAGGGTATTAGACTCCAGTTCAAATAGTCAATTAATTGCATTAAATATATTAATGGTGCCTTATTATCACTCTTAAAGATATACTTCTATTTTTCAATAGTTTCTCCACCTGGGCAACGCCACTCTAGCTTTATACTAGCCTTCAAGGCACATTATCCTTGTCAGGGCCCTTGTTGATCTTCCCCTGTCCCTTTCAAATGAATCACAAGTTTTTCCTGGAAGTTTCCATCTTGTTCCCCTGCTTGAATCAAATGATTAATGGGAAGCAGCGGTTACTGGGCTTAACCGTTGTGGTTGAGGCCTTTTACTCCTTGTCTACTGGGGCCGCACCTCCTATGGGTCCTGAGTAACGGGGATAAGTACCACCATGTCTATCACTTGACTCTCCGTGGTAGTGCGGGTCGAGCAGTCCAAGGCTCTTCAATGAGAGGTGGCTGCAAGGTGTGCGTAGACTCACAACTCAAAGTCCAAATAGCTCCTTAAATAAGATGATTGTGTAGTCAAATACTAGCCTTTATGAATAAAGGAGTATTTAATGTAATCACACAAAGCCTGTATAGACACACTACAGAGCCTCTTACGTACGTGCACTAGCGATATCTGGGGTGGAATCCCCAGGTCCCCCAATCCCGTCTAGTGGTGTTGATTATTCTCCAATCTATACTTGAAGTGACTCCCAGATGCACCCATGTTAGTCCCACCCAACAAAGTCTCTGTCTCGCCTTAAGAGTTCACGTTAGCAGTGTCTAAGCGCTAGGTTTGTGCAAGTCTCCAGCAGACCCGGTGGCTTTGAACAGTCTTACCCAACCTGAGGGAAGCTGGCAAGCTGAGAGGACCCAGGCACTTCTTTGCCAGGTCCGGTCTACAACCATTGATGGCCCTCAACCTCTTAAGGCCGTAACCTGATGTTACGTCAGCCTCTTTAGTCGCCGGATGACTATGAAGATGTCACATGTTCCCGCTCTGCTCCTTCCAGCAATCTGTAAGTGTTCTCTTCTGTTCTCTTCCCACATTGATCCAACATAACGACCCTAGAGTCCTGGCAGCCTCCTTCCTCGCACACTTGGTTCGCCAACTTCAGTCCGCAATTGAGGATGCACTTGCCTTCAGAGTGGACCTCCTCCCTGGCAGATAGAGGGTCGACTTCAGCACAACCATGGCCAATGGCCCAAATTTCATGGTTGTTCACTTCCTGACATATGGCGGATTGCCACCTTGATACACACATTGGCAACTGCCCGAATTTCACAGTGGTCCCCTTCATGGCACAACGGAGATCACTGACTTTTCAAGATTGCCAGACGGCCTGCACGGCTCTCATGTCCCAACTGGACCAGTAGTCTCATACTTCACTCACTGGCAGTGGCGTAACGCAAAATGATGAGGCTCCTCCACAGAATGGGAGGAGGGGCCCCTGAGTATTGTGCTGAATGGAGGCCCATTGAAGTATTAGCGCCCCCCCGCACCGCAGGGGCTGCAGCAACCAATGTTCCACCCTTGCTCACTGGGACCCAATCAACAGGATCCATGCTTTGCTTTGCTTCCTCCCGGTGCTCTCCTCCTTACAGGGCTTGATTGGTCTTGGCAGGCAGTCAGAATTGAGGCACTGGCCTCCTCATAGAAAACTCTGGTTGTGGCCAGCAGGCAGAAGGCTGGTGCTCCAGGCTCAGGGCAAGTGGTCTCGACTTTGTGTGATGGCTCCTCACCCAGCAGGGAGACTTATAGACCTTGGCCCCCGGTCCTGATTCAAGTATCAAGATGACTTGGTGATCTTCACTCTCCGCATGAGATGATGCTGTGCAACAAGTATGGCACACATGCTCCCGCCTTCATCGCCCAGATCCATAAAGGTTCAAATGACTAATTCTTCCTCTCTATCAAGATGAAGATTCCCTGGTAGTGCCAAAATTCTCAGTCCCACCATCTCCCTGACAGTGAGCCCGGGCCCCACTGACCAGTACCTCGTCCTGGAATCAAAGAGCATGTTGATGCACACAGAGGATGCTCTGCTCCTCTTCCTTCGGTGTGTGTGTGAGGCCAGCCCCAGCCCTCAGGAATGTCAGGAGTTGCAGTCCTCATGTCTGAAGCCTCTCCAGGCCCTGGGCTTCCAAAATGGAACCTACAGGCCTTCATGTTATATATTGTTTGTGGGCACACACACACATGCCACATCACACACACAATTATCACACGCTGTACAGCGCTACACACAATCTGTGCAGGCCAAGACTTAAGTATGCAGCCACTGAACTTCACACCAGTGAGGCAGGTAAAAAGGTCTGTTTATACTACTAATTTCTACTTAACACAAAGAAGCGGGTAGGCTGCCACCACCATGCTTGTGTCACTTAACTCCAGGTAAGGGCAGTGCCCCTCTACCTTAACAAAGGTAACTCTTGGCGCATCTTGCATGGTCTAACAAGACTACATTACCCTGAAAGAGGTCTAGATCATGGTGAACATACATGATCATGTTTGACCATGGCCAAAGATTATTACCAGGGATCCAGATATCCATGCAGTTAAGGGCACTCAGTGCAAGAGTGCACATCAGTCACCATGCAGGGAACTTTTGTGTCCCAATAATCCTCCATGCCGTGTCACCAGTCCTCGGCACGTAATCATTGCAATGCTTTCTCTGATGGTGCTGAGTTTGGTGAAAAATAGCTCACAGAACGGTTGTTTTTTGCTGTATGAATTCAAATTCAGTAGTGTGGATGCAGAGTTTTTCTTTTTTTTGCACATTTAATTGTTTTATATAAGAACAAAAATAGAAAATTAACAGCGCAGTTATGTCTGCAGCCCTAGTGGCCCTGCGTCCAAACACAGGGCTTTGGATATGAGATATACAGTGGTACATTAACAACATACCAGGTGTACAGCATCCACTGAGACCTACAATGGCACAGAATGCATCTTACAAGTAAAAAGGTGTATTTACTTCATAGCAGCCCAGAGGGGATTGGCCTTCCCAATACCCCCCAGAATTGTTCAACCAAGGCGTCTGTCACAGCTCTTCCAAGGCGCCCAAATGAGCTTGCATTTATGTGGAACTCCACGTACCTTGTACACCAATTTCTCCATTGCTACACAGTAGTCCATGCCCCTTACCCACTTGTGAAATGGTGGTGCTAGTTTGTCTCTCCAGTGCCAGGCCAGGGCTCGCTTGGCCACTAGGTGTGCTGTGGCTAGGAGGGTGCATGAAGTGCGGGTCTCACCCATCGCATCCATTATCGCCAAATACATCATTTTGGGGTCCAGTTCCAGCCTGCAGCCAACAACCCGCCCTATCCTGCTGCTAATCTGCACCCAGTACCCCCTCACCACCAGGCACTCCCACAACACATGGTAGAGAGAGCATGGGGAGCGGTGGCAGCAAAGACATTCCAGCCCGGGGTGGGCCCCATACACCAAAGTCTCTCATGGGAAAAATAGATCCAGTGAAAAAGTTTGATTTGGATCAGGTGCATGGACATGGAAATAGCTAGTTTGCATGAGGCCATTTTCGCCTCCCGTATTTGTCATCGTCTTGGATGCCCCTGTTGTCTTCTCATCTGGCACTAAGGAAGAGCAAGTGGTCTGGGGTGTTGTTTACTAGGGTCTTATAGTGACGTGAGATGCCGCCCCCTTCCAGTTTGCCTATAGCCAGTTTACAGTCAAGAGGGCTATATTCTGGGAGAGGGTCTAGTCTCGCCCTGTATTTGTCGAGAGCATGACTCAGCTCAAATTGGAATGGGTGTACGCTGCATTCTCCTGGAAGAATTTCATAGTCCCCGCCTCGCAGATGTCTCCCCGTGTGGAGATACCAATGAGATCCCAGGTATCGCAGCCTACCAATCTGGCTGATTCAGATAGCCAAGTCCCACGCCATAGAGGTGGTCACCCTGGTGAGAGTGGCATATCATTTCATGTGTCGAAGGGCCAAATACGAACATTGAATGGGAATTCTGCTGACAGGCGATAGGAGTGGGGGGTTGATCTCCTATAGAGTAATGAGAGTAGCCCATAAGGGCGCAGCAGCTGTAGCTCCAACCTACGCGCAGGGTCATATCTATCTGCATGGAACCAGTCATTAATGGTGACCAGCTGTGATGCTCAGCAACATAGCTTGACGTCCCTCTAGCCCAATCTCACCTTAAATGGGGAATACCTGCATTTTACGAAGGAGACTCTTGGAGCGGTGTCTGCCCATAGAAAACTAGGGCTTTGGGCCTGTAAATCCGTAAAAAGGTGAGTTGTAGCAGGTATGAATAGTTTGTAGTGTGTATAAAAAGTAGGTCTGGGTGGAGTTCATGGAGTCGTGCTACACGCAACTACGCATAGTAGCTAAAAAACTCCACTGTGCTACGCAGAGTTCCGTGGGTGGAGTTTGCTGGAGCGACCGTTCATGTTGTGAAAAGCAATGAGGAGTACGTCTCGTGTTCCAAATCGCATGCGACCGGCACCACGCAGTTCACATTTCTTTGGCCAATTTTCAATCCCTCATAATCTCTGAAATCCTCCCCCTAACAAACGTATCTACCCCTCGCTTTTATTTATTATATTGGTGTGTGTCTTTGTGTTTGTGTATTTTAAGTTTTTCTGTAATCTTTTTGGTGTTTTATGTGACTTTTAGTATTTTGTTTATTTTCCCAGTACGTCCTTATTTCTTCCTTCATCTTCCTGTTCCTTTTCTAATCTTTCTTTACCCCACCCAGCGCCATGGCAGAGTGTTGCCTACCTTGCGGGGGTACTGCTGCCCAGGTATGCAGCCCTGGGTGATCTTCAGCTAGGAGGAGGTGGCAGCGCTAGTTTTTTTTGTGCAGCACCACCTCCCCTCCATGCTGGCAGCAGGCGGGAGGCCCAGCAGTGGATACCCCCTGAGGGAGGACAGCTGCGCTGGGGTAGTGTGTGCCGGTGCATGCGGAGCACCAGCTAGGTGCGGCGCACCGTCCAGCAGCTGACAAACCACTAGGTGGATATTTTTGACTGGGAGCAGGACCTGCTAGAACTGCTCAGTGTCGAGATTCCAGGGCTCGGTGTGTATTCATTATTTGATGTGTTTCTACAATGCAATTTTTTTTCCCAAATAACAGCTCACACTCAGAGGTAAGTTACATTTACTTTACATTAAGAATATTATTTTATGTGATCCAGTTTCCAGTTTCTGATAGGCAGGTGCTCAGCGCTACCTAATCCCACTCATCATTGGCGCTTGCACAGTGATGTGTAGTATGCATCTGTGCATTGCAAAAAAGGGAGACTGAGTTGGCCAATCAAGGGGATTGAGAAATTAGAATAGAATCAAAGATTATTCACTGCAATGCATTGGTTTCAAATGTAGTTTTTCTGAAGAAAATTTGGAATACGGATTTTAGGATTAGTATGGGCAACTCAACGATAGTCAATAGACTTGAAACTAGTACAATAGGAGATCGGTTTTAGAGAAGTTCAATGTGACTGTGTTTGCTAGTCATGATAATTTTGTGGAGATTAACTGAATCACTGATCTATATTTTTTATCTTCTTCATTTCTTACATCAGCACCAAAGGGCAAGAAGAGGGACATTGCAGAGACGGGTCCAGAAGTAGCTGGTCAGCAGGAGGTGCCAAGCACAAGCGCTGCTGCCGAGGGCTCTGCTAATCCCAGTCAGTCCTATTATTTATTAATATCCTTTCCCTAATGTTGGGTTTTATGATTGTTGTGGGCTTAGTGTACAATCTTAGCGTATTGGAATGTTGGTGCTGGATTCCAGGATGGGAGTTGCTAACAGGAGGCTGCTGTTGCTGGCGAGAAATAAAGTTGCTTTTAAATTTTGCCTTGTTTATTTTTTTATACTGTCTCTTTTTTCCAACTCCCCTATTCAATTTGTGTTTCATTCCTGTTATCCCTGCATTATTTTTTTCCCTTATATAATATTTTTTATTTTTTTGGTAGCTGACTTTTTCCGGGCTCTACTCTCTAGTCTCGAGTTCAGTTATCTTCTGCTTTGTTAGTAATAATCTTTCTGTATCTCCTATATATCTTGTGGTACTGTAAGACTAAGAACACATTTTTGGTACTCTACTGTCCACCGTGAAGATTGCAGGGCCCAAGTAAGCAAGTATTATAAGTAATATTCCCCATGTATGTTTATTGGGAAGGCTTTTTTTACCTGCTCATGCTCTAACAGTTGAGTTAACGAGAGAGTGGCCATAGTCATGGACCACCCCCGCCCAGTGTTGTGTGCTGTTTAATTCATTTATACAGTATACCAGCAGTTTCCATGACAGTGCAGCATAGCTGGAAAACAGAATGAGGTCCCATTGCATTTGTCAACCAACACTATGGGGCCGATTCCGATCTCGGCCGGTAGTGCTCCGAATCGGATTCGGTTTAACCGGATCCGATTCGGAGCCCTGTTTCCCGACCGATTCGAACGCGCGTCCGGCCGAGCGAGTACGATGCAAGCGCCCGCGAAATCGCCGACCGACTCGAACGCGGGTCCAACACGCTCCGACCGACTCGCACGGACAGGGATCGCCTCGCGCAATGGAGTCGTTCTCCGGCCGGGTAAGTACGATGCGCACCGCGAGCAGTCCGACCGAGTCGCGCCGTCCGGCTCGAAGGAGCTGTCGGAGCCGGACTTTGGGGGTCCGCGTCGGACCCCCCTGTACGCGTACCCGCGCGAGGCGCACACAGGGGGGACCCATGGGTTCCCCCTACCTGTGCATGTACGGCACGATGCGCTTCACCGCGTACTCGCTGCAGGGGGCGCCCTTGTTCGCCTCGCACCCATTGAGTCAATGGGAGCCCGCGTACGCGTTGTACACCCGGCTCCCATTGACTTCAATGGGAGTCCGACCGAATCGAGTCCGATAGCATGCGAATGCATCGTACTTGTTCGGTCGGACTGCCAGAGTCCGATTCGGTCGGGAAACTCTCCGGATCCGGCTCGGACGGAGATTTTTCCGGCCCGAATCGGAATCGACCCCTTTATGTCTTTCATTGAGCATTATTCCACCCCTTCATTGTGCTTCAATGACTGAGTCATCGTGATCATCATAGGTTATAGCTCTGCCCCTCTATTACAAAAAGGTTTTGGTTGGCTTCACTACCTGGCTTGTCTAACATTGTAAACCAACGAAATGCCCAGCATGATATTTCTCTTAGAAGATACTACAGTGCTAACTGAACTGTGGTGATGTATTGCAGTTGTATTTTTTTGACTGAAAGATTAAGGGGAGGCATATCTGGCATCTAAAATATGTATAATGTTTTATTCTAGCCGGACATACCACCAGTGACACCGGCTCCAGTGTTGCTGCTGGAGAAGAGTCAGTTGGAGGGGGAGAAGCAGCGGCAGGGATGGGCACTGGTAAGTCACATAATTGCTTGCGTATTGACAATTACTATTATACACACTAACTACCAGGGTGTCGCCAACTTGTGACCGCGAACCCTCCCACCCCACGCCCTAGTTTTCCAGCTGCTGTGGTGGTTGAGTTATGGCCTCTTATATCTACAACTTAGCAAAAACTCACATAATGAGCTTTGATGGCTTGAGGGAAACGTGAAAGAACGTAAGGATAAAAGATTGGAAATGGTATATGAATTAAAGGGTGGGTGAAGGGTGCTTGGGTGGGTAAAGGGATGGATGGGTGAAAGAGGGTTGGAAGAAAGGGTGGATATTGAATGGAGGGATAATGAATTGGAAATTTTGGTGAAAGACTGGATGAGAGAAAGTAAAGCTTAGATCATGGTGGCTATGGGTGAATTAGAATGAAAGGATGAATGAATATTTGGATTGCTCAGATGAATCAGCAAGGCAGCTCTTCTCATGGAGAGGGGCATGCTGCTCACCTACTTCGCTTACTTTGTTTATGTAGGGTTATCAAAGCTAAGGTTCAAAGTTGGGGGTATTATTTCTATTTTAGTTCTACTCTCCTGACTCACTTTATTTGATAAGCGCAGCAGATGTATCACACGGAGACTTAGCCATTTTGACTGATCCCCGGTGGATCTACCTCGCGTGATATAGGGGAGATTGGCTATGGATACCCTCCTTGACCATCACCTACCCAGCAGGTCTTTGGGCAAACTTTCCTGCATCTCTCTGGACCTTTATTTCCCTCCTCCCCCTTCCCCCTTCACCCTTCCCCCTACACCTCTCCGCTCTACTCTTTCTCCTCTTTCTAGCTACTGACCCTTGCCCTCACCCGTCCTTGCTCATAGATCCCACCCTGCCTTATCCACTTGACTTTCTTTTGTGAACCTTCCCTCGTCAGCTGAGACCTAGCTATTTTGACTGATGCCGGATGGAGCTACCTTGTTTAGCTATAGGGGAGACGGGCTGTGGATTCCCTCCTCGGTCGTCACTTACCCAGTCGGTCTTTGGGCAGACTTCCTCTCGTCTCTCCTGCCATTTTTTCACCCATCCTCCCCCTTCACATTTCCCCCCTCCCCCCTCCACTCTATCTGTCTCACCTTTCCTTCCTCTTTCAATATGTTGCTTATTTTCTGATGTAAAGTGTAATTTGTTTATCGTGTTCTGTAACATTGTGTAACCCAATGTAAAGCGCTCTGATACCTCCGGGTCTAGCCAGCGCTATATAAAACTCTCAAAATAAATAAAATAAACACCCATCATTCATCCTCCTCCTCAATGCTCATGGCATTTTGTCACCATTGACTGAAGTGCATTATGGTTCAATTTATGACTGCAGTGTTGGCTGTGCAATGTGTGTCTGCTTCGTTAATGTGACATTTACAACGTTTTCAATGCATTGCAAACTGAACACACAAGGTGTGTTTCCCTTTGCTGACTGAGGGGCTCATTACGATGGCGGACGGACTTGAGTCCATCTGCCATCGTCATGGCTATATGGCGGCAGTCCCCACCATGGAATTACAATGCGACAGCCACGGTGGTGGTCACATTGGGCATGTTTACCATTGCGGCGGGTGCTGCAGGCTGCAGCACCCACCGCAATGGTAAACATGAAGGTCTTGCATTTCCCTGCACTACGTTGCAGGCACCATGGGTACCCCCCTAGGGCACCCACACCTCCCCCCAATACAAAGGGGGCCCACAAGGGGCACCCCAAGTCAATCTCCTCCAGCCTGTGAATGGCTGTTGAACCGCCATCCACCGCTGGCAGAGATGAAGCATCCTAATATGGCGGAAGGTGCCTGCTAGGCACCGCCACCATTCTGGGTATGCTTTCCGGGTCCGCCAGGCAATTGGAACGATTGCCTGTGGCAGACCCGTGGCAGTCAGAATTCCCGTCCGCCAGCAAACCGCCTGCCATCATAACATGGCAGGCAGAGAATGGCTGCAATTTAGCGGTGAATCCGCCACCGGCAGGCTGCCGGTGGCAGATTCACCGCTATCATAATGAGCCCCTAAGTCACCTCTTAGTACTTCACTCTTTTATCTGTTCCTAATATCTTCTGTCCCAGCCTATCAAAAAGTTTAAAAATCTTTTTTCATTTTTGGCATGTGCCACATTTGATTTTATAGCCACGTGAAATGATTCCAAAATATAGTTTATGGTTCCCCATAACAGATTTATTTTAAGCCTGTTCAGATTTTTCCCTTTCAACTGCCGTCAACTAGTACAGTAACTGAAAGATGACAAATCGATGATCAGTGTAGTGACAGTGGCTCTTCTATCCTATATCAAAAGCTGTACCATACCCGCCTAATCCCTCTACCCTACCTTGCAGTAGAATAAGTCAAGTTTACTTTCCTTACTGCCCAATGAATTTGTTGGAAATAATATGTGGTGGGGTCAGTGAGTAAAGTGGGAATAAGTGCATGATTTGATGTCAAGTTTGGCGTATGGGATACGCTGTGACGAACATGCCAAATACAATCTTTATAGCCTTTTCCTTTCCCTCTAGTGCAGTGCATCATTTTCCCCAACATCTATTTAGGGCACAGGATAAAATACGTATTTCATACGTGAGGTGTCTGACCTAGTATCTTATTTATTATTCATTTGCCTCTTTGGAGTCAGGGTGGAAAGAGAAAGGCATTTGGAGAAGAGCAGGGCCATTGGAATTAAAAATAGATAATTGTCAACTACATCTCTTGCAGCTGGAGACAGTAGAAAAAATACCAATACTCTGGCTAGCAATGTTAATTTAGTACAACACACAACTTGAACTCCATAGTGCATAATGCCTTACTCATTAATGAGAGGTAATTTATTTTTCTACTCAAAGGGGCCGATTCCGATCTCGGCCGGTAGGGCTCCGAATCGGATTCGGCTTTACCGGATCCGATTCGGAGCCCTATTTCCCGACCGATTCGTACGCGCGTCCGGGCGAGCGAGTACGATGCGGGTCGCAGACCGACTCGTCCGGGCGTCCCGACCGCTCCGACCGACTCGTTCCCGGGTCGAACCGCACCGACCGACTCGCTCGGACTCGACTCGCACCGCGCAATGGAGACGTTCCCCGGCCGGGTAAGTACGATGCGCGCCACGAGCAGTCCGACCGAGCCGCGCACTCCGGCTCGTAAGAGCTGTCGGAGCCGTACTTTGGGGGTCCGTGTCGGACCCCCCTGTACGCGTAGCCGCGCGAGTCGCACACAGGGGGGACCCATGGGTCCCCCCTACCTGTGCGTGTACGGCGCGAATCGCTTCGCCGCGTACACGCTGTAGGGGGCGCCCTTGACCGCCTCGCACCCATTGAGTCAATGGGAGCCCGCGTACGCTTTGTACGACCGGCTCCCATTGACTTCAATGGGAGTCTGACCGATTCGAGTCCGATTGCATACGGACGCATCGTACTCGTTCGGTCGGACTGCACGGGTCCGATTCGGTCGGAAATCTCTCCGGGTCCGGCTCGGTCGGAGAGATTTACGGCCCGAATCGGAATCGGCCCCAAAGTGTCTGTTTAGTTACTTGAAAAGCCTTTAGAAGAAAAAAAAAATCACAGTTTTTTAATCCGGTGTTATTCTTATTCTGCCTTAATAATTTTCTTCGACTCCGTCAGTGCATTTTTAATCGAAGCATGCGTGGGTAAAACATAAAATTGGCCTTGTGACTCTCCTAATCATAATTACATCAAATTCCAGTGGCCCTAGAAGACCAGCAATATACTGCTACTATGCCACCCACTAATTTCAAACAATTGTTTGCACAGAGCATTATTTACAATTTGTATTTTTATTTTTGTTTTTTTAACATTGCTACTGCTGCTGGTTCACCCGTACAAACCACCGGGCAGGAAATAGTGGCCCATCTGCGGTGGCAGAGGCTGGACCGCATCCAGCAGGAATACTGATGGCTGGTTGTCCTGGAAGAAGAAGAGGCAGAAATAGCTGTCTCTCAGTCTCAGCCGGGCCCTAGTGCAGCCGGTCCCCTTCAGCTTCCAGCCTCCCAGCCATCCCATCGCCAGTGCTGCCGCCAGCTGACAACTCTTGCCGCCCCCTCCCACTCTGACAGGCTATTACTGCTGCGGCTGGACGCTGTGGAAAGCCGGCTCTTCAGGATGGAGCAGAGCCTGAGCCAGCTCCGGACCCAAATGGACAATGCCCTCTTCTAGTCCTTTTTTAATTTTTTGTTTTGGTGAGAGGGACTTGTTGTGGGTGGAGAGGGTGGGAAGGGAGCTGGGACCAGGTTTTTTATTTGTTGGACATTTAACATTTTTGGACATTGGTGGTTGGGTCAATTTGTTTAGTGAAAGGGATCGGCCTGTTGTGGGTGGAGAGGGTGGGTTTGTTTGTGAAAAAACAAAGGGGAAAATTATTATATTTCATCTAAATTTATGCCTGAAGTAGTTTTTTGTGTTTTACTTATACTTTCCACTGCTGCCTTTAGTTTTTACGCAGCCTGTTTATCTGCTTGCAAGAGTGTATTATACCGCTTAGTTATAGAGTTATACATCTCTAACTATCTTGACCATTAAGGGGGAAGCTGCCATAAGCTATATTGTCCAAAACAACTGAGATAAACAATTACTTACAGTAGCAGTTAGTTACTTACTTACTAACTTAACTAGTTCACTTAACTCCATAGTTGTCTTTCCTGAATATAGATGAAGCAATAACAAGGAATGCATCACAACTTCACAAGCGAAGTCCCACTTTCACCCAGGAGAGCTCCAACTGTTGGATTAAATGTAAGGATTATCCTTCGCAGGCAGCTAAATGAAAAGAAAAACAATGAGTTACTGGGTTATATCAAGGCATTACAAAGAATTGAGACCAGACTTTTACATGAGGGCACAACAAAGAATTCCTGATAGTGAAAAAATTACACAAAATAGCAATAGTAGTAACTTGAGCAATGGGGAGCTACTAAAGTTAAGAAATCCTCGAGTCATAAAAAATGGACTCAAAGTCTGGAGTCGACAAGCTTAGGTTAGACGTTTATGGTTATGCAACACAAGGGGGCAGATTCCGATCTCGGCCGGTAGTGCTCCGAATCGGATTCGGATTTACCGGATCCGATTCGGAGCCCTGTTTCCCGACCGAATCGTACGCGGGTCCGGCCGAGCGAGTACGATGCAAGCGCCCGTGAAATCGCCGACCGACTCGAACGCGGCTTCAACACGCTCCGACCGACTCGCACGGACACGACTCGCACCGCGCTATGGAGACGTTTCCCGGCCGGGTAAGTACGATGCGCGCCGCAAGCAGTCCGACCGACTCGTGCCGTCCGGCTCGAAAGAGCTGTCGGAGCCATACTTTGGGGGTCCGCGTCGGACCCCCCTGTACGCGTAGCCGCGCGAGTCGCACACAGGGGGGACCCATGGGTCCCCCCTACCTGTGCATGTATGCCGCGATGCGCATGGACACGTACCCGCTGTAGGGGGAGCCCTCGTTCGCCTCGCACCCATTGAGTAAATGGGAGCCCGCGTACGCATTGTACGACCGGCTCCCATTGACTTCAATGGGAGTCCGACCGAATCGAGTCCGATAGCATGCGAATGCATCGTACTCGTCCGGTCCGACTGCTAGGGTCCGATTCGGTCAGAAATCTCTCCGGGTCCGGCTCGGTCGGAGAGATTTCCGGCCCGAATCGGAATCGGCCCCAAGGTCTGAATAATGATGCTGATGACTGATGTTCTTCATTCTATATCTGAAATATGGATCACTTGTTTTGGGTGGGGGATAAATGGGGCCAGTGTGGGCTATTGCTTAGAAGATCCTGCAGTGAGTTGGTGTTGCTTTCACCACATCCACCCCATCAAGTGTGTGACCCACTGATGGTATAAATTAAGCCTTACCTCAATAGATCACACAGCCCCGGGGTAGAGGGTTAGGGGTTTGATGAATGGATGGGAAAGGGGATTTGGGTAAAGGTTTGACAAAAACAAACACAACACAAGGACAACATTCATCTGGGCAATGAGCAGCACAACATTGTCATCAGTGTGTTGTGGAAGGAAATTAAGGAATGAGTATGACACAGCAGTGCAAACAGTCCTTCTGCCCTCGAGACCCAAGTTATCAGATATCTAAATGTTCTGTCATCTAGGTTGGAAAAAATAAAATTATGGAGGAGTGAACCCACCCACCCAGTTCTCCAAATATGATTGTTAAAAGACAAATGATACAGTAGTACAAAACAAAGTGGTGCATCTGCATTGTCCTTGGGAATGTCCATCACTCTTGGGTGCCTGTCTGGACTGGTCCGGTAGGTAACCACGAGTGTGGAACTCAGCTTTTGCTTTTCGTTCGTGCAGGAGAGTAGAAGGCCTGCGTATTGTAAAAAACAGAAACTGTATTTTAGAGTCAAGGAGAAGGACAAAATGATAGGTAAGCTTCATGAGGCGTATACCAAGAAGTCTCAGAGGCAGATAAAAAAAAGCAAGAGGGGGTTTCACTTTTGCCACCAGTGCAACACACACACAGCAGCATTTCACAAATCAACGCACCGCTCTCCATTCCACATAGCTGAGTACTAGGCCTCAGAGTCATGGTTTGCCTTTGATGTCCCCTGAGTTCTTCCATACTCCTGAATCCGAGTAACTCCGTCCCAGTCATGACCCGAGCAAGATAGATGTGTAGTGCACTGCTGTTGAAGAGCAAGTAGAGAAACAAAAATGCAGTATTTTGTTTAGGTTTTTGTTTGTTAATTAAAGTGTCTGTTCTGGTCTCTGAAGAACCAGAAAAAAGGAGAGGACACTGCAAGTAAATCTGGCTAAGTGTGAAAGGGCCTATCATCTACAGGAAAAACAAAATGGCCGCTCTTCATTCAGGCCCCAAACATTGCAAATCATCTCAAGCAAGTGCCCAAATTACAATTCAACACCCTCCCTCACGGACTGCCACAAAATGGATCACCAATCATCACTCACAATCACTCAATAATCACTCGGTGCAATGGTTACCTGTTCCAATCCAAGCACGGTGGTAGCTACACTATCTCCACTTTGATGCAATCAACAAATTTGAATTTGGCACTCTTGTAAATCAAATGATGATCATCTGGGGCAGCCCTCCTAGGTGGTGAAAAAGCAGCCGGATCATAGGAGCGTACCATACAGGTTAATTTTGGATAGGTAAGATTGTAAAGGCCAAACACCTACGGGAAAAATTATGATCGCCCATCATTCAGGCTCCAAACATTGCAAATCAACGTCTCAAGCAAGTTCTCAAATTACAGTTCAACACCCTCCCTCGCTGTCTGCCACCCCATGAATCATAAACTATCTCTCACAATCACTCAATAATCACTGGTTGGTGCAATGGGTACCTGTTCCAATCCAAGCACAGTGGCAGGTACACTATCCCCCATTTGATGCAAGCAACAGATTGGAATTCGGCAGTCTTGTAAATCAAATGATGATCATCTGGGGCAGTCCTCCTAGGTGATGAAAAAAACAGAAGTATCATAGGAGTGGTTCATAGAAGTTCATTTTTGCTACATACGTTTGTAAAGGCTAATCACCTACAGGAAAAATGATAGCCCATCATTTGGGCACGAAACATTGCATTTCATCTCAAGCAAGTTCCCAAATTACAGTTCATCAACACCCTCCCTCACTGTCTGCCACCACATGAATCTTCACTCATCATTTACAATCACTCACTCACCATTGCAATAGTTGTTACCTCTTCCAATCCAAGCATGGGTAGGTTAGGAAGTAGGTACACAATTCATCTTTGACGCAGGCAACACATTGGAATTTGGTATTGGCACTCTTGTTAATCAACGATCATCTGAGGCAGCCCTACTAAGTGATGAAAAAAGGATAGGCATGAGCGGGAGGTAGGCATTGTCTCCAATGTCATGAAGGAATTGCGGAGGCTTCTTCAATGCACACTGGTCCAACTTCAATCTGGCAATATATATGTGACTACAAAGTTCTATGGGGGCACTGGCATATTAAGTCGGATAAGTAGAGCTTGTCCTCAAACTCAGGTGGTTCACCCAGAATTTGGCAAGCTAACACTACTTGAATCTGACCAGTCCTCATCGTCTGCTGCTTCAGGAACAACATAATTGTGTGATATGATATGTTGGTTCATTTTGATCATAGTCACCTCTCCACGTTTAGAGGCAAAAGACTGGTGCTTCTCACTGTAACTACTGTACCAAGTGCACTGAACACATGTTCAGCAGACACACTGGCTATAGGACAAGCCAGATACTTTATTGCCATCCTGCTGAGCTCTGAACATTGGTGCATCTTCCCATGCCAATATATCAATGGGTGTTAATCCACATATACCTCCTTTGGATCATCCACATACTCCTGGAACATCCTGTGGATGGTCATTGGCGCTGGCACTTGCTCAACCTCTTTTGCCATCGCCTCTGCACTGGACTTAAGCGCTGCCAATTGAAACCAATACAATGCAGAGGTTGGGTCTGGTTCTTCTGCTGCTGTTGTTGCCGGAGTTCTGGTTGATGGTGTTGTTGGCTGCTGTGAGACAAGACTGCCCTCTCTGGAAGTTGAAGATGGCACCCCAGAACTGCGGGGTGAGACTCTAAGTTCATCCCCTTCAGAAAAAGGAGTGAAAGTGGGCAGAATTTTTTTGTACCGTGGATCAAGTAGTGTGGCATAGATGTACTGTTTGGAGGAGATGATGTAATGTTGCAACCTCGTTTACAAGGCAAGCAAAGGATTAAGTTCTCAACCAAGGCATGTGCTTCTGTATTTTCATTCACAGCTGCAGGGGCGAACCTTTCAGACACCTTCTTTGCCTGGTCCTGTAACAGATGCAACAACTGAATAGCTTGGCTCATCGTACTGTCCTCCTTGCTATCGTCCCACGTGAAAACCTCAAAAGGGAGTAGCATCTGTGTCAGGCATTTGACTAGGCCCCAATTGTCTGCCTCCATGGTCATAGGTTTCCCAAGTGCATCCCCTCCGCTTTGAATGCTCCTGCTCCCTATTAGAACCGTTAGATGTAATTACACTGCTGCTAGTATCTGAAGGCACTTGAAAATCAATTTGGTATTTTACATACTTATTTATAACTTGTTTTTATATTTAATTTTTTTTATTTTATAATATGGATTGTTTTTTCTTGCACATTGTAAAGGTTTTAAATAAACATACAATAAAGATATATATATATATTCACTGAAAAAACCATAGGTTTCAGACACGTTATAGTTACAAATTAGCATTTAAAAAACCTTTGAAATTCACTGAAAAAACCATAGGTTTCAGACACGTTATAGTTACAAATTAGCATTTAAAAAACCTTTGAAATTCGCTGAAAAAACCATAGGTTTTAGGGACAGTTATAGTTACTTGGACATTGCACTCGTACAAAACCCGTGAAATTCCCCCGTTATAGTTAGTCCAGCTAACTATAACTCACGCCCCACAATGCACTGCTGATGACGTCACATATTACATCACTCATGACATGGTCAGTGACATCACTGATGACATCACTGATGACATCTCAAATGACATCACTGATGACATCATCCAGTGACTTTGTGTTTCTGTAAAGTTTAAATATTTTTAATATATATAGGAAAAGACGTATTGAAGAATGAGTGGGTGTGTAAGTGTCTGTATGGATGATTTAGTAGGTGCGTGACTGACTCTATAAGTGAGTGATTTAACGTATCTTACTGAATGCATGGGTTAGTGACTAAACTGGGTGAATGTCTGTATCCGTCTGTCTGTTGCTGTGTAAGTGGCTGCATGGGTTTGTGAATAGCTACATGAGTGTCTA